>JAXLNO010002820.1:0-122663 GCA_038087875.1 Malacoraja senta | reverse complement strand
CTTTGAGGAGATGCGAAAGGATTTAAAAGGAGTGAATTGGGACATGTTGTTTTATGGGAAGGATGTAGAAGAGAAATGGAGGACATTTAAGGGTGAAATTTTAAGAGTACAGAATCTTTATGTCCCTGTTCGGTTGAAAGGAAATAGTAAAAATTGGAAAGAGCCATGGTTTTCAAGGGAAATTGGACACTTGGTTCGGAAAAAGAGAGAGATCTACAATAATTATAGGCAGCATGGAGTAAATGAGGTGCTTGAGGAGTATAAAGAATGTAAAAAGAATATTAAGAAATAAATTAGAAAAGCTAAAAGAAGATATGAGGTTGCTTTGGCAAGTAAGGTGAAAGTAAATCCAAAGGGTTTCTACAGCTATATTAATAGCAAAAGGATAACAAGGAATAAAATTGGTCCATTAGAGAGTCAGAGTGGACAGCTATCTGCAGAGCCAAAAGAGATGGGGGAGATATTGAACAATTTATTTTCTTCGATATTTACGAAGGAGAAGGATATGGAACTATGTGAGGTAAGGGAAACAAGCAGAGTAGCAATGGAAACTGTGAGATTCAAAGAAGAGGAGGTGCGAACACTTTTGAAAAATATGAAAACGGATAAGTCTCCAGGTCCTGACAGGATATTCCCTAGGACATTGAGGGAAGTTAGTGTAGAAATAGCAGGGGCTATGACAGAAATATTTCAAATGTCATTAGAAACGGGAATAGTGCCGGAGGATTGGCATACTGCGCATGTTGTTCCGTTGTTTAAAAAGGGTTCTAAGAGTAAACCTAGCAATTATAGACCTGTTAGTTTGACGTCAGTTGTGGGCAAATTAATGGAAAGGATACTTAGAGATAATATATATAAGCATCTGGATAAGCAGGGTCTGATTAGGAACAGTCAACATGGATTTGTGCCTGGAAGGTCATGTTTGACTAATCGTCTAGAATTTTTCGAAGAGGTTACTATGGAAATTGATGAGGGTAAAGCAGTGGATGTTGTCTATATGGACTTCAGTAAGGCCTTTGACAAGGTTCCTCATGGAAGGTTGGTTAAGAAGATTAAATTGTTGGGTATTAATGGTGGAGTAGCAAGATGGATTCAACAGTGGCTGAATGGGAGATGCCAGAGAGTAATGGTGGATGGCTGTTTGTCAGGTTGGAGGCCGGTGACTAGTGGGGTGCCTCAGGGGTCTGTGTTGCATCCACTGTTGTTTGTCATGTACATCAATGATCTGGATGATGGTGTGGAAAATTGAATTAGTAAGTATGCAGATGATACTAAGATAGGTGGTGTGGTGGATAATGAAGTAGATTTTCAAAGTCTACAGAGAGATTTAGGCCATATGGAAGAGTGGGCTGAAAGATGGCAGATGGAGTTCAATGCTGATAAATGTGAGGTACTACATCTCGGCAGGACAAATCAAAATAGGACGTACATGGTAAATGGTAGAGAATTGAGGAATGCAGTTAAACAGAGGGATCTAGGAATAACTGTACATAGTTCCCTGAAGGTGGAATCTCATGTAGATAGGGTGGTAAAGAAAGCTTTTGGTTTGCTGGCCTTTATAAATCAGAGCATTGAATATAGAAGTTGGGATGTAATGTTAAAATTGTACAAGGCATTGGTGAGGCCAATTCTGGAGTATGGAGTACAATTTTGGTTGCCTAATTATAGGAAGGATGTCAACAAAATAGAGAGAGTACAGAGGAGATTTACTAGAATGTTGCCTGGGTTTCAGCAACTAAGTTACAGAGAAAGGTTGAACAAGTTAGGTCTTTATTCTTTGGAGCGCAGAAGGTTAAGAGGGGACTTGATAGAGGTCTTTAAAATTATGAGCAGGTTAGACAGAGTTGACGTGGATAAGCTTTTTCCATTGAGAGCAGGGAAGAATCAAACAAGGGGACATGACTTGAGAATTAAGGGACAGAGGTTTAGGGGTAACATTAGGGGGAACTTCTTTACTCAGAGAGTGGTAGCTGTGTGGAATGAGCTTCCAGTGGAAGTGGTGGAGGCAGGTTCGATTTTATCCTTTAAAAATAGATTGGATGGGTATATGGACGGGAAAGGAATGGAGGGTTATGGTCTGAGTGCAGGTAGATGGGACTAGGGGGAAGTATTTTTTATTTTTTATTTTAATAATTTAAAAAGATGTTCGGCACGGACTTGAAGGGCCGAGATGGCCTGTTTCCGTGCTGTAATGGTTATATGGTTAAAACACTCTTGGCTCACTTCACTGGAAATTCCCAGTAACTGTGGACATCATTAGCCGTACCAGAGGAGTCAAATCAAGTCACATTTATTTATATAGCACATTTAAAAAACAACTCTCGTTGGCCAAAGTGCTTTACATTTGTTATAAGAATAGCATAAACAAAACAAACTACATACATATATACATGTAGCCCTCACTCAGAGGACATCAGGAAAGGCTTGGGAGTTTAGATAAGTTTTTAGTCGACTTAAAAGAGTCGATGGAGGGGGCAGTTCTGAGGGGAAAGGGGATGCTGTTGCACAGTCTAGGGGCTGCAACCGCAAAGGCACGGTCGCCCCTGAGCTTATGCCTAGACCGTGGGATATTCAGCAACCCCAAGTCGGCCGATCTGAGGGGCCTGGAGGTGGAGTGGTGGGTGAGAAGACTTTTTATGTAGGTGGGGGCAAGCCCATTGAGGGCTTTGTAGAAATGGAGGAGGATCTTGAAGTTTATACGGAACCGCACAGGGAGCCAGTGGAGAGAGGCCAGGATCGGGGTGATGTGGTCCCTTTTTCGGGTGCCCGTCAGGAGTCTCGCTGCGGCGGTTTGGACCAATTGCAGGCGGGAAAGGGAAGATTGGCTGATGCCAGTGTAAAGGGAGTTGCAGTAATCTAGGCGGGAGGAGATAAATGTGTGGATGATCTTTTCGACGTCATCAAACTGGAGGAATTGTTTTATTTTAGCTATCGTCCGAAGCTGAAAGAAGCTAGCTTTTACCACGGCATTGACTTGTTTGTCAAATTTCAGTGCTGAGTCAAATATCACGCCAAGGTTTTTGACGTGAGGTTTGAGTAGTGGGGTAAGGCTTCCAAGGTTGCCTACTATCATTTTGATTGAGTCCGAGGGGCCGAGAAGGATGACCTCAGACTTACTCTCGTTTAGTTGGAGGAAGTTCTGGGCCATCCAACACTTTATATCCTCGAGGCAGTGGGTAAGGTTAAGCAGATTTAATTGGTTTTTGGGCTTCAGGGGGAGATAGAGTTGTGTATCGTCTGCGTAGCAATGGAAGGAAATGCCGTGCCTTTCAATGACTTGGCCTAAGGGGAGCATATACAGGGAGAAGAGAATGGGGCCAAGGATGGAACCTTGTGGAACCCCACAGCAGAGATTAGCTGGAGAGGAGAAAGAGTTGCCTATGTTAGTCGAGAAACTCCTACCTTTGAGGTAGGAGATGAACCAGCTCAGGGCAGTGCCATCAATACCAACCCCGTACCGGAGACGGTCAATTAGGATGGTGTGGTCGACAGTATCAAATGCTGCGCTGAGGTCAAGAAGGAGCAGAATTGCACAGTTGCCGGAGTCAACGGTGAGCAGTAGGTCATTGTGTACCTTCAACAAGGCAGACTCTGTGCTTTGGTGAGCCCTGAAACCTGATTGGAAAGTTTCCAAGATAGTGTTTTGGTGAAGGTAAGGTATAAGTTGACTTAAAATTACCTTTTCAAGGGCTTTTGAGAGGAAAGGCAGTTTAGAAATGGGTCTGTAGTTGCTTGGCAAGGTGGGGTCGAGGTTAGGTTTTTTCAGGAGTGGTTAGACCACCGCATGCTTGAAGCAGGTAGGTACAGTGCCAGTGGCCAGAGAGCTGTTGAAGATGGTGAGGATGCTGGGACCAGCTGTTGTAATGATGTCCTTTAGGAGGGCAGAGGGGACAGTGTTGATTCAATTGTAGAAGGACAGCAAAAAGATACCTGACTGGATCCTCAAGTGAATCTCCCTCCCTCCACGCTACTTCCAGAATAAGCCGAAAGAAAATATTAGACTCCCCTTCAAGTTGTAGTTTCCTTTTATCTGCAACTGGTTTGTTTCTGGAGCACATGAAATATTTGACCCCAGGATGTAGTGCATACCATAGTCTGTCCAATTTGGCAATAATACATGAAATTGGACTCTTTGTTGTGTACAGTGGCCTAACATCAGCTTTAGATTCAGATTCTATTTTTTTATTCAACACCTTAAGTGGTGCGGCACAGTAGCTAGTAGCCTCACTGTGCCAGAGTCCCAGGTTTGATCCTGACATTGGTATGTCTGTGTGGAGTTTCCATATTCTCCATGTGACCACTTGGGTTTCCTTCAGATGCTCATGTGTCCTCCCACATCCCAAAAATGTGCCAAGGTTTCTGTTGTCATTCAGTCTATCTTTTCCTCTCTTTTTAAGAAGTGAAATCACATTAGCAATCTTTCAGTCTACTGGCACAATGTCTGGTTTCCTACATGTCCTCATTCTTCTGGTTCTGCTGATTCATACAGAGGACAATTCCTGGTCACTCTCGGAGTTAGCGAAACAAGTCTTGATCAGCCCTTACATGGGTAGCTGAGGACAGCAGTCCTGACACAAATTATTTAATATATTCATTGAGTTAATTAAGAAAATTGAAATAGATAAATGGCAAAAATACTTATATCGTGAAGTTGGAATGAATATATAGCAATCTTTTCTGATTTTATACTCAGATTTGCTTTTAGTTAGATTACGTAAAGAACATACATTTCAAATATTCACATCTATCCAATTACTGGGCGGGAAAAAAGGATAAAGTGAGGGCTAAGTTTGATTCAGATACCCTTGATACTCACTTCCAATTTTCTTTCAGTGATGTTGAAGATTTATCCTAAATATTTGTCAAATGTACTTCTTACATAGTTGAATGACAGGCCATTGAGCAGATATCAGCTATTTTCCATCACCACCAATTTTGAAAATTTGAACTACCCTCCCTTTCCTATCTATGATTCAATGGCATTTTATTGTCACATGTACTGAGCTACAATTAAATTCATTTTTTGCATACAATTCAGTAAAAGGTATTACTATATTTTTATACTGTATTATATACTATTATACTATATACCAAGACAACATGGATTTATGAAAGTGAAATGATGCTTGACTAATCTTCTGGAATTTTTTGAGGATGTGACAAGTAAAATAGATGAAGGGGTGCCAGTGGATGTAGTGTATCTAGACTTTCAGAAAACCTTTGATAAGGTCCCGCACGGGAGACTGGTGACTAAAATTAGAGCACATGGTATTGGGGGTAGGGTGATGACGTGGATAGAAAATTGGTTGGCAGACAGGAAGCAAAGAGTAGGAGTGAACGAGTCCTTTTCAGAATGGCAGGCAGTGGCGAGTGGAGTGCCGCAAGGCTCGGGGCCGCAACTGTTTACCATATATATTAATGATTTGGAAGAAAGAATTAGGAGCAACACTAGCAAGTTTGCGGATGACACAAAGCTGGGTGGCAGTGTGAACTGTGAAGAGTGAAGAGGATGTTAGGAGGTTGTAGGGTGACCTGGACAGGTTGAGTGAGAGGGCAGATGCGTGGCAGATGCAGTATAATATAGATAAATGTGAGGTTAACCACTTTGGCGGCAAAAACAAGGGGGCAGATTATTATCTCAATGGGGTTAGGTTAGGTAAGGGGGAGGTACAGCGAGACCTGGGTGTCCTTGTACACCGGTCACTGAAAGTTGGCGTGCAGGTACAGCAGGCAGTGAAGAAAGCTAATGGAATGTTGTCTTCATAACAAGAGGATTTCAGTATAGGAGTAAAGAGGTTCTTCTGCAGTTGTATAGGGCTCTGGTAAGACCAGATCTGGAGTATTGTGTACAGTTTTGGTCTCCTAATTTGAGGAAGGACATCCTTGTGATTGAGGCAGTGCAGCGTAGGTTCACGAGATTGATCCCTGGGATGGCAGGACTGTCATATGAGGAAAGATTGAAAAGACTAGGCTTGTATTCACTGGAGTTTAGAAGGATGAGGGGGAATCTTATAGAAACTTATAAAATTATAAAAGGACTGGACAAGCTAGATGCAGGAAAACTATTCCCAATGTTGGGCGAGTCCAGAACCAGGGGCCACAGTCTTAGAATAAAGGGGAAGCCATTTAAGACTGAGGTGAGAAAAAACTTTTTCATCCAGAGAGTTGTGAATTTGTGGAATTCCCTGCCACAGTGGGCAGTGGAGGCCAAGTCACTGGATGGATTTAAGAGAGAGTTAGAGCTCTAGGGGCTAGTGGAATCAAGGGATATGGGGAGAAGGCAGGCACGGGTTATTGATTGGGGACGATCAGCAATGATCACAATGAATGGCGGTGCTGGCTCGAAGGGCCGAATGGGCTCCTCCTGCACCTATTTTCTATGTTTCTATGTTGTATGTAAGCACAATCATAGTTAAGTGCAAGTGTATAGGAATAGTACACTGAGACAGTATACAAGTTGCCATTTTTTGACTCAATTTTTCAAGATTCAAGTCTAAATTTGTTATAAATGTAGAGTTCTCAACTTGGCCATAAAGGCCCGTTGTCCTGGCGGTGTTACAGAGTCGACCTGGCCAAGTGAAGTTGTTGGTGCAGGCCACGTCCAATCTGTTTGCTTAGCCTCTTGGAGCTGCACCCAATTCAATTGAGCCCCAGGCTGTTGAAGGCCCCCAGAGGCCCACTCCACCGGTGTCTCGATCCGTACATATTAACCCGCGAACCATCGTCCCTCACCTCACACGGCCACTGTTCAGTCGACTCACAGCCACCCTCGCAGCATCCAAAGTGTTTTTGAGGGCACAGGAGGTAAAATACTCATCTTTTTATCGGTCCACCACCACTGCTACCGCGTCCCCTAACTCACATGGCCACAGTACAGTCTTCGTGCTCTGGAGGAGCTGTTCATTGCCCACCAGGCAGGAAGAGAAGACCCTGATGTCCACAGTGGCGAGCAGTCAAGCCCACAATACTCCACCAGTCAGGTCCCAGATCCACATGGAAATGGCAGAGCACAAGAATCAGATTGATGCAAACACTACCTTCTCAATCTCTCCAGATCAGTTGTTTACTGTACGACCGGCAGGGAGAAAAGACCCCCATGTCCACAGTGGAGGAACAGTCAAGCCCACAGCATTCCACCCGTCAGATTTCAGATCCACGAAGTAATGACAGAGAGCAAGGACCAGCTTGTTTGATACTATCACTGCCTTCTCCATCTCTCCAAACCAAACCCCACCCCCTGGGCCCAGGCCACTCTAACACTACCTGCCCACCATGGGAGGGGGCAAATCTCACCTCCACCCCCTGGGCTCAGGCCACGCTAACACTGCCTACCCACTGTGGGGGTGGGGGGGGGGGGGGACAGACACCTCACCTCCACTCCACTCCTGGGCCCAGGCCGCTCCCCGTCTGGGAGCCTCATCACTGCCCATCACCCGGCATGTAACATGCTGGTGTCAGAGTCTGTTCATTTCCACCAGGAAAGACCAATTAAATAATACCTGATTACTTAAAGCAAATATTTTTTGCAGAATTCCAGAAAATTAATCAATCATAGATATCCAATTAATAACTGACGACTAGTGCTCATCTTTGTGCAATATAGAGCACGACAATATTTATCATTAGGCAAAATGGAGCAAAACCATTGATGTAGTTAATTAATAGTTTGTTATTTCACTGTGCAAGTTGGCTAAAATGAGTGTGAGTAAGAATCAATGCCAATATGAAATTTAATGAGTTAAATATTGCTGTTTGTGGCTAATGAGTCCAAGGAAAAGTGCTGGTGGTCAGACATTTGAGCAGAATGTCCTAGGCTTAGATGCAGAACCAGGGGCCACAGTCTTAAAATAAAGGGGAGGCCATTTAAGACTGAGGTGAGAAGAAACGTTTTCACCCAGAGAGTTGTGAATTTGTGGAATGCCCTGCCACAGAGGGCAGTGGAGGCCAAATCATTGGATGGATTTAAGAGAGAGTTAGATAGAGCTCTAGGGGCTAGTGGGATCAAGGGATATGGGGAGAAGGCAGGCACGGGTTATTGATTTAGGACGATCAGCCACGATTAGCCATGATCACAATGAATGGCGGTGCTGGCTCGAAGGGCCGAATGGCCTCCTCCTGCACCTATTTTCTATGTTTCTATATGTTTCTAAGTTAAGGACACAGAGTAACAATGACATTCCTATGTCATTGTTGCTCTGTGGCTGGAATCCAGTGGTGAAGTCCAGCCTGGTTGGGATACCTGAACATTACACTAAGATTAATAAGACCCAGGCCTGATTTAGTGAAGGATTCATAGCTTTGCCGATTTAAAGAGAAAGTTAAAATTATTTACAGTTTTGGCAGAAGGCAAAAATGTTTTATTAGAAAACCTGTCAGGAACATTTTGGAACAGGGATCACAATACATCACCCAAGGCCATATTGGCATTTTGGCTTTGCCACCAGGGGCACAGAGGAGCAGTGAAGAAGCCCTCTGCATTCAGCTCAAGAAAATGTGGGCATGCGTGGATTAGTGGTGACAAATCAGGGCAGTATGCCCAGTTCAGCACATTCTGTCTTATTCGCTGGAAACACTAGGAATTGCAAATATTGGAATTCTGAGGAAAACACAAGGGATAAGGGCGAGGGAAATTAGGGATTCCCTCTCTCTTTCCCTCTATATCCCCCCCTCTGCCTTTAGATTTCACTCCTCTTCTCTTCTTATCTGACACCCGTTTGTTTTCTTTTCACCTCCAGCCTATTTTCACTTAGTTAAATGAATGTATTAAATCATTTGAGTCAGGACTAATGTCCTCAGTAATCATTTGATTGCAATTGTGGAATTGTCCTCTCCATCCATCTACTAATGAAACACTTCAAACCTGTATCCACCTATCCTAGGTTCTCCCCTCCTCTCCCACCTACACATGAATAAACCTACACCTGAATAATTAGGTACAATTCAAATGCCAAGAAGATGGAGTACATGGCGTTCAACGTTGGTGACCGTGAGTCTCTCAAGACCAGTGGCAGTGCACCTCTCAAGAAAGTGGAGGACTTCAAGTACCTGAGAGCGAGGATGCAGAGCTCGGAGAATGACATCAAGGCTCGCATGGAAAGCTCTCAATAACTTGGGGAAAATTTGGACGTCTCGGATGTCTAGGGGTCTCAAACCGAGATACTCCCATGCAACTGTACAGACCATATTATTGTACGGGTGTGAGGCATGGACTCTCACTTGAGCACTGTCCAAGTCTCTCGATGGTACCTACACCCGAATGCTCAGGAAAGTTCAAAATGTCAGTTGGAGGGACCACATCACCAATGCCCAGCTCTATGGGGAGATTCCACCTCTGACCTAGAAGATCAGGTCGAGAAGGCTGAAGCTCGCTGGTCACTGCCACCGCCACCCAAAAATGCCAGCAAACAAGGGAACCCACCCATGGAAGACGTGACCCGGGATGCCCAATCAAGACGATGCTGAAGACGTTGATGGAAGACGCATGTGTAGAGACAAAAGAGGAGCTTGCCAGCTGCATGGAGGACAGGGATGTGTGGTGCGTCCTTAACCATGCCCGCCGGAAACCAGCACCACTGCATCGCTAAATTTTTCAACAATAGCAAAAGAAAAATTATGTCACATCAGACAATAAATTTTAGACTAAAAGACAGCTTGGAACACTATGAATTGTTAAAGAAATTGTAATGATATTCTTTATCTCATTTATTGAATTTATTTGGGATTAAATTATTTTAATACATCACTTTTAATATTGTTCTAATTATAATCCAGTTCTTTTCGCAATTTGAATTATCTTCGCTGCCAAAAATGAAAGTAAATGTTTAGGATGAATTCCTATTTACAGTGCGAAGCCTGCAATGATGCAACTGCAGAGAAGGATCTACAGTTCCTTGCAGAGATCCAAAATAAATTTGTTTGTTATCCCTACATGAAGCCAGGAGAAATATTTTAATCACAGTTTCAATGAAGCAACAAGGGTGCAATACGGTGAGACAATAAAATATTCAGTATCAAGAGCATAAAACATTCAGCGGGACCCAACTGAGGTGAATTTTGAAACCTTTAAAGACATATACATAGGATAGATTTTGTGATAATGTAAAAATGGGTGATAACAACTTGGCAAACTGTTTCTACCTCTCCTGATCTTTTTTTTCCAACAGAATAAGTATTTGTTTTTCGATCCTAATAGATGATCTGCTATAATTTTATTCTAGAGAATGAATAAAACATTGCAGAGTGGGAGGATATCTTTCTGGTTTCACTTCTGAGAATGCCCCTGAAAAGTCTTTGCTTTCATAATAAAAGGGCTACTAGTTATTTTGTCTCATTTTCCATCTTAATATTACTACTATCATGGCTGTTTTAAATGGTTGGCAGATAAGATTAAGATTAAGATATTTGGATGAAGGGAAAAAGGGTATTTTAAGGGAAAAAGAGCAACTAAGGAGAGGATAGGGCCCCATCAAAGACCAAAGTGGACACGAACGTGTGGCTGCAGGAGATGGGTAAGGTCTTCAGTGAATATTTCTCCTGTTTCTATCATGGGAAGGACATTAAGACTATGGAGCTCAGCATAGTTAATGGGGACATCTTGGGAGTAGTCTGCATTACAGTCAAAGAGATGCTGAATGCCCCGAGACATATGATGGTAGAAAAATCTCCAGGTTCTGATCAGGTATATCCAAGAATACTGTGGGAATCATTGATATACATGGGTGAGGTGCCAGAAGAATGGAGAGTGACCAATGTTGTTTTATTTAAGAAAGGCTGTAAAGAAAAATCTGTGAACTGTAGACTAATAAGCCTAACATCTGTGGTAGGCAAGTTACTGGAGGGGATTCTGAGAAATTGGATATACATGTATTTGGAAATACAGGAGTTAATTAGGGATAGTCAACAAGGCTTTGTGCATGGAAGATCATGCCTCACGAATTTGATTGAGTTTTTGAAAAACAATCAAGAAGGTCAATGAGAGCAGGGCAGTGGACGTACTTTGAATAGACTTCAACAAGGCCTTTGATAATATTCCGTATGGAAGGCTACTCTGAAAGGTTGGATTGCAGGGGGTCCAGGATGAGCAAACGAACTGGATACATAATTGGCTCAATGGTAGGAAACAAAAGGTGGCAGTGGAAGGTTGTAACTAGTGGTATGGCTCAGGGATATGTGGTGGACCCATTGGTGGTTGTCATTTGTATCAATAACTTGGATAAAAATGTACGAGGCATGTTTGGTAAGTTTGTGGATGACTCTAAAGTAGACGGTATTCTATACAGTGAAGAAGGCTACCAAGAATTACAGTGGGATTTTCATAAGCTGAGTAAATTGGCTGAGGAATAGCAAGTTGATTTTAATTCAGATAAGTGTGAGGTGTTGCATTTTGGGAAGTGAAACCAGGGTAGGGCTTTCACAGTGAACAGGGCAGTGTTGTAAAACAAAGGGCCTAAGGAGTACATGTGCATAGTTTCCTGAAAGTGGCATCACAGGCAGTGATGGAAATGGGTTTTAGGAACTAGGGGTACTCTAAGGTCCGTGAGGCTGAGGTTGGGAAGGAAGGGGGGAGAGGGGGGGGTTTAATGTGCGGTCATACCCATGTAAGAGTACAAGAATGCATAACCTATTTATTGTGTATTTATAATATAGTTTATTGTGTATTATATGTCATAGCTGCTTTCTTACATCTCTCTCTCTCTGTTTAGACATAATGTTCCATAATGGTATATAATCTCCATTTTTTTCTGTCTCCTCTTTCTTTCTGCATGTTCCGCTGTCTTTTAAAGTACCTCAGTATGCTCATTTTCACAGGGGTACACAAATCTGAAATTTATAGATATTTGATAGTGATTTGATAGTGATATATAATATGTATAATAAAATATTTCCGCTTGCACTATTGTTTTGCTAAATAAAACCACCCACAATAAAATATTCACCACTCATGATTTAGGCTGGAAAAAACTATTGGTACTACTTATTTAATTTTCTCCCCATCCATTTTAATTTAACTGAAACACTTAATCTGAAAATGCAGTTTCTTATTGGGGGCAGATAATAGAAAAAGTAATGCCCTTGAAGACAGCGGCTGATTGGACGGGAGGAGACCAATTTGTTGATTAGATGGGAATTTTAAGAGAAGCTGGTCGGTGATTGGATGCAACCCCCTTGGAGACAGCGGTTGATTGGCCGCCAAATAATCGGGCACAAAAAATTGACAAATAGAAAACAAAAAAAATCGGAATTCCGTTTTAAATCTGATATAAGGTACATAGGGTGGGTATCGATTAATTCTAGACATCAGATTAAAAAAAAAATCTAACCCCATTAAATCACTCAGGGTGTATTATGATATGTTCTACAGTATGAAGTGTACAGCAAAACTGGCACTTCCAGAGTGGTCTATCATGTTGTTTCTTCAGCAGACCACGGATTAAGTGCTGGAGAACTCAGCAGGTCAGGCTGGATCTATGGAGGGTCCGAAGAAGGGTCTCGACCCAAAACGTCACCTATTCCTTCTCTCCAGAGATGCTGCCTGACCCGCTGGGTTACTCCAGCGAAAGACACAGAGACACAGCGAGAGAGGGAGAGAGGGAGGGAAGGAGAGAGCGAAAGACAGAGACACAGCGAGAGAGGGAGGGAAGGAGAGAGCGAAAGACAGAGAGACACAACGAGAGGGCGAGGGCGAGTACGAGAAGAAGGGAGAGAGAGCGAGTGAATAATAAAATAATGTGGAATAATAAAATAACGTGACTACCTGCACACCAGAAGAAGCCCATGCTCGCGGTCCGGAGCAATGACAGCGAGTTTATTAAATTCCCCCATGAATTTTATTTAAAGGAACGTGGTGTCATTAAAACATGGTCAAAATACAATTACATTTACTGAGGAATGTGGATCGATGTATTGATGGCACATTGTATAACTACGTGTTAACTACTGGCTGTTAACAAGTCCTAACAGTGGTAGTTAACAAATCGTTTTCATCTCATGGCCGTTGCAGGTTTTTTGGGTTGAAGTAAAAAGGCAGTGCAAATGGTTGGGTGACATTTTTACTTCAACCCAAACCCCCCCCAAACATCCATTTGCACTGCATTTTTACTTCAACCCAAACCCCCCTCCCCAAACATCCATTTGCACTGCCTTTTTACTTCAACCCCAAAACCCCCCAAATAACCATTTGCACTGCCTTTTTAATTCAACCCAAACCCCCCCCCCCAAACAACCACTTGCACTGCCTTTTTACTTCAACCCCAAACCCCCCCCCCCCAAACAACCATTTGCACTGCCTTTTTACTTCAACCCCCAAAAAAACCAAACAACCATTTGCACAGCCTTTTTACTTCAACCCAACCCCCCCCCCCAAACAACCATTTGCACTGCCTTTTTACTTCAACCCAAAAAAAACAAAAACAACCATTTGCACAAATGGATTTGAATTTGGTGGCCTTGCACTCTGCTTGAAATGGAATTTCAAGGAATAGCCTTGAGTCAACTGCCAGCCCACCAGCCGTGAGTGAGCTGCCAGCACACCAGGCTTGAGGGACTGAGCTGCCACCCCAAGAATCCATTTGGCCCACAATGTCCATACTAGCCCTCTGGAGACCAGTAGTCCCTGCAGCCAACAACACCCATACCAGCGCTCCAGAAAGCCCCCCCCCCCCACCCCCCACTGGCCACCAATATTGGAATTGGTGGAGAGGTGGAATATTGCATTGGGGTCCAGCCTTCCCGTGTGAACATGGGACCCAACGGGTCCCACTTAGTCTAGTATAACATAAAACTGCAATATTTTCCAGTCTCCATCCACTACACATAATGCACACCTGAACCTAAAATTGCATTAAGAATTTACATGGTAAACAAATGTAATGTAATTAGTCATCAGATGTATTAGATGTATAATTATTTCATGTCTCTGCAGCGAGTGTGTGAGTTAGAGAGAAACACAATGTTTGCTTTATTAATCTCAAAGACACATGTTTCAATGATCTGATCTTATAAAAATAATAATTGCAACAGTGGTTTGGCTTCATTTCTGCAAAAAAAGTTATTTTACATTCAGTGTACCATTAAACTATCAACTGGATCTTTACCTGACATATATATAGCAAAATACAACATTTTGCGGGAATGAATGCCATTTTACTACTTTCCTTTAAGGTCCTAAATGCATTGTTGCAAATGGAGGTCAAGAATGTGCATTATTTTATAATGTTCATTACCAGACAGGGTCTGAACCAATCAAAAAATTAATCAAAAGAAAGGAAATGAAAGTGCATTTGTGAGACCCTTTAACTTTTCAAGCGTGCCAAGCGAACAAATGAGGTGCCAAGCCACATTTACATAAAGATTTTAGCAATATGACAAACAAGAAAATTATAAAATGAAATTGCAATTCAAACCATTGGTGTCACTGGTGTCTGAAGGTGGCATCCTTTAAAACAGCAGAATGGTTTGAACGTTGCTATCTTCAAGGATTTTTTTTACCCATTGTTGGCCTGTGCAAAGCCAATGATGCCCTGTTGAAAAATACTGATAGCGCTGAACACAATATTCTAATACTCAGTCATTGTCATTCATTATCCTCTGTAGTGCTGGATTGCAGAAAACCAGAGATATTTTTTGAAGCACAGCTTGAAATTCAATTGAACAACATTTGAAATTAAAATCAAATTTGTCAGTGAGTGAAAGAGAAAAGCTGGTGAGGTGTGCAGCCTTCTGCAGGGTAAAGTAATGGTTTTAGCCCTGTTTTGGTTAGAGCATCATGAGATCATGTGATAGGAGCAGAGGTAGGCCATTTGTCCCATCAAGTCTACTCCGCCATTCAATCATGGCTGATCTATCTCTCCCTCCTAACCCCATTCTCCTGCTTTCTTCCCATAACCTCTGACACCCGAATTAATCAAGAATGTATCTATCTCTACCTTAAATATATCCATTGACTTGGCCTCCACAGCCTTCTGTGGCAAAGACATCCACAGATTCATCACCCTCTGACTAAAGATAGCATAGAACGTACAAGAGTACAATACAGGAACAGACCCTTTGTCCCACATGATGCTGATAAACAAATTTCTGCTTGCACATTATACGTATCCCTCCACTCCCTGCATATCCAATGGCTCTTAAATGGCCTCATCGTATCTGCCTCCACCATCACCCTTGGCAGCATGTTCCAGGTACCCACCATTCTCTGTGTAAAATATCTTGCGCCGAACATCTCCTTTACATCAGACTCACTGATTTGTCCAAGCATGTGAGCTTTTCTCTATATTTCAGCAGAAATGAGAGCACAGAAATTAGCAACCTTTGTGGCACCAAAACCGGCACTCAACCCTGCTGCCTCTGTAGGCGTTAATTAGATTAGCAAACACAGTGACACAGCTGATAGAGCTGTTACCTCATAGTGCCAAAGACCCTGGTTCATCCTGACCTTGGGTCTATGACCTGTGACCTGTGAGGAGTTTGCATGTTTTTGCATGTTCTCCCTGTGACCACATGCTTTTCTTCCAGGTGATTTAGTTTCTACCCACATCCCAAAGACACGTGGGTTTGTAGGTTAATTTGCCTCTGTAAATTGCTCCTCATGAGCATGGAATGGATGCAAAAGTGGGATAACATAGAACTAGTGTTAACGGTTGATTGATGGTCGGTGTGAATTTGGTGGGCTGAAGGACCTGTTTCTACGCTGTATCTCTAAACTAAACAAAACACGTTTATTTGGCCCAGTACCCTCTTCCCACTATTTCACAGTCAAAATGTACTGCACCTTCCCACACCAGCTGTTTAATTTAGATTTCAGCCAGGCACCTATGATATAGATGAAATTCAACACGTGCATAAAAATACCTTTTGGATTTGTACAGATGTACCTGCCATCTGCTCAGTTGATTGGGAAACATCAGTTCCTGGTACCTCCAAATCAGGTAGGTAACCTGTGTGATTTTATTTGTCCATCTGTCCTCCTTCAGCTGAGCAGACATCATTGAAAATAACTTCTAAAGTTTTCTTCATTGATTAGAAGAAATCATTGGTAGCTTGGGAATTAATTAAAGGCTAGGAGATCAAGAAAGACGGTTTTCTTTTACTTGTGTCTGATGATTAGAATTGATGTTTCCCTACAGTAACACTGAAAAGGCAACCATTAATTATGGTAGGTGAATTTGCAATGAGAATTGTGCATACATGTCATGTCGAACTTGGAGCCTGGAATGGTCACACAGTCCTTAATAAATGTAACAGTACAAGAATGGGCCCTTCAGCCCACAAAGTCCATGCCAATCATGATGCCAAGTTAAACTCACCTGCTGGCACATGATCCATATCCATCCATTCCTAGCATATTCATGTCCTATTTAAAAGCCTCCTAAATGCCACTATTGTATCTGCCTCCACCACCCTTTAAAGTGAGTTCCAGGCACCCACCACTTTCTTTGGAAAAAAATAGCCCTGACCATCTGATTTAAACTTTGCCCCTCTCATTTTAAGGCCCTCTCGACTTTGACGTTCCAAACTTTTATCATATCTCCATTCAACCGCAGGAAATGCTGCACTTGTCGCTTTACCTCCCCCCTTGATTCCATCCAAGGACCCAAGCAGTCTTTCCAGGTGTGGCAGAGGTTCACCTGCACCTCCTCCAACCTCATCTATTGCATCCGCTGCTCTAGGTGTCAGCTGCTCTACATCGGTGAGACCAAGCGTAGGCTTGTCGATCGCTTCGCCCAACACCTCCGCTCGGTTCGCAATAACCTACCTGATCTCCCGGTGGCTCAGCACTTCAACTCCCCCTCCCATTCCGAATCGGACCTTTCTGTCCTGGGCCTCCTCCATGGCCCACCGTAAATTCGAGGAGCAGCACCTCATATTTCGCTTGGGTAGTTTACACCCCAGCGGTATGAACATTGACTTCTCCAATTTTAGGTAGTTCCTGCTTTCTCCTCCCCTTCCCAGCTCTCCCACAGCCCACTGTCTCTGCCTCTTCCTTTCTTCTTCCCCCACATCAGTCTGAAGAAGGGTCTCGACCCGAAACGTCGCCTATTTCCTTCGCTCCATAGATGCTGCCTCACCCGCTGAGTTTCTCCAGCATTTTTGTCTACCTCCACTCAACCACTGATGCTTCATAATGGAATATAATAATGGAAATAGAATGATTTCTACTATAATCATCGATCAGGACAGCAAAATAGATAATAACATCAGGATTCATTTCTGCCTGGGCCACATGAATAAAATCTTGCCGGGGATAAAGAGTAAGATCAGTCAAGTAAACTGGTAAGTTTTATTTCCTTTCATTTATGTGAATATCCAAAATATTAAGAAGGCAATCCTCCCATGTAATCATTCCGTAGCACACTGTTTGGCTAGTATTCTGTGTTTACAAGCAGCAATCCATGGTTAAAATCCAAGTACCTATCCATGTTCTCCAGATATGCTGCCTGATCTGCTTAGTTGCTCCAGCACTGTGTCCATTTTTTGTGAACGGGTATCTGGTACCAGAGAGAGAGCGCAGCATAAGTTCACCAGGTTAATTCCCGGGATGGCGGGACTGATATATGATGAAAGAATGGGTCAACTGGGCTTGTATTCACTGGAATTTAGGAGAGGGAATCTTATGGAAACATATAAAAATCGTAAAGGATTGGACAGGCTAGATGCAGGAAAAAAATTCCCGATGTTGGGGGAAGTCCAGAACCAGGTTAACACGTTTTAAGAATAACACGTAGGCCATTTAGGACTGAGATGAGGAAAAACCTTTTCACCCAGAGAGTTGTGAATCTGTGGAATTCTCTGCCACAAAAGGCAGTGGAGGCCAATTCACTGGATATTTTCAAGAGAGTTAGATTTGGCTCTTAGGGCTAATGGAATATGGGGGAATAAGCAGGAATTTAGATGATTTTAGAACATCAGCCATGATCACATTGAATGGCTCTGCCAGAGGTGTCCATAACCTCCGCGGACTTCCTGCCACTGCTACTGCATTCTCTGTTTTACTTGGTGCAATAAAACAACAATAGATTCACTACCCTGTCACAAAGAGGAGTAGCCGGCACTCTAATCAAGTGTAGGAAGGAACTTCCGATGCTGGTTTATCTAGCTGTGTATCATTGCCCATCCCCTCTGGAAGGGCCGAATGGCCTACTCCTGCACCTATATTTCTATGTTTCTATCTGCAGTTATTTGTTTCCACAAGATTAGCGGTAACAACAAGGCAAA
This sequence comes from Malacoraja senta, assembly GCA_038087875.1. NCBI lineage: Eukaryota > Metazoa > Chordata > Chondrichthyes > Rajiformes > Rajidae > Malacoraja > Malacoraja senta. Next base: position 104,450 of record JAXLNO010002820.1, on the reverse strand, counting down.
CATCGCATGGGAAAGAGGATGACTGCAAAATAAATTGATGACACCAGAAATTTTAAGAACAATAAAGGGAAAAGATCTTAAGGGCCGTGCATCAACATTTCCCTTACTAGTCTAGAGCACCAAAGTTAAACCAAAAAAGTATTTTATAAAACTAAAGTACTTACAAAGATTACAGAATGCTCGACCATTCGTTTCTCCCTTTTAGTCAACCGGTTCAACACGGACAATGTAACAACAGATACCTGGCGACAATTAGTCACATGGCACATTCCTAACCGGAGTTCAAACACAACCTTACCGGGCCTTTCAAAAGGCATGGGGGGAGGAGGAAACTTGAATTGTTTTTGGAAGGGACTTCCTGAAGAGGCTCGTAGCTGAAAGAATAGCAGTTTAGCGGTGAAGTAACAGACAGGAGGAGGCAAGCAGGACATCCGTGGGTGTGGTCAGATTTCAAGCAGAGACAGCTGATACTTTCCAGATAGGAGAATTTAATCTCGCTTTTGAAATTGTTGTATTGAATAAATTCAGTATAAAACGTAAACTCGAGATGATGAAAAGCATTGGATATTGCTGGGATGGGAGGGGCAATGATACACGGCTAGATAAACCAGCATCTGAAGTTCCTTCCTACACATGATTAGAGTGTTGGCTACTCCTCTGTGTGACAGGGTGGTGAATCTATTGTTGTTTTATTGCACGAAGTAAAACTGAGAATGCAGTAGCAGTGGCAGGAAGTCCGCGGAGGTTATGGACACCAAAAATCCTATAGCTATAGGATCTTTGATGGACACCTCTGGCGAGCTCGGGCTATGGGGTCAGCACCAGGGTGCACGTCTGCAAGGCGAGGCCATGCATGGAAGGTAGTGTCCAAAGATATTAGAGCTCCACTATAGTATCTTTGGTAGTGTCCCAGGTCTTGTTAGCATCTCCAGCGCATTTCCTCCCGCGTTGTTGCCGTACGCAATTAGCGTGGTGAGAAGAATTACTATACTCGTGTGTGAACTCTTAATCGTAAAATGGAATTATTGATTGCCTCACAGCCCTGATGGTAAAGCCTTATCCCCAACTATATGACAAATCACAATGGCAGTAAGGAAAGATCCAGACGTGATCCAGATACCCAGTACAAATCTTCCCTGTAAAATACAACGCAACATAAGCAATGTGGAACAACATAATAATAATAGTGACCCAGGACACGTCTACATAATTCACCGTAATCCAAGTGGAACAAGGCATTTAATAACATTAATGATATGTAATTTATATTATTAAAGAGGGATTAGTAGAGCCGTTAAGTAAATCAAAAGCTGGTAAACCTCCAAATCTCTAAAATCTGTGCGATGACATGGAGAGAGAAAGTGGGGATTCATAGACCAGTTAGCCACACACCAGTTGTTGAGAAAGTGCTGGATTCTACTCTTATGTATGTTACAGGGCCAGCTCTTGTGGCCATGATATTTACATGGCTGACCTAACTGGTCTGGTCAGTGGTGATCTCCAGGGTATTGATGGTTGTGACTAGGAGATGGTCATGTTTGGATGATTGGACTCTCTCTTGCAGAGTCATAAAGCTGTACAGCATGGAAAAAAGGCTTTTTGACCCACCTTGTCCATGTTGACCAAGTTGGCATATTAGATTAGTCCCATTTGGCACATAGCCCACTAACCTCCTCCTATCCATGTATCTGTCCAAATGTCAGGGTGTCCAAACTGGTAGAGCTGCTGCCTCACTGCACCAAAGACCTGGGTTTGATCCTGATCTCGAGACCTGTCTGTGAAGTTTGCATGTTCTCCCTATGAGAGCATGGATTTCCTCCGGGTGTTCCAGTTTTCTACCACATCACAGACGTGTGTGTTTTTAGGTTAATGGGCCTCTGTAAATTGCCCTTAATGTGTGGGGAGTGGTTGCAAAAGTACGATAGCATAGACCTAGTGCGAACGGGTGATCAATGGTTGAAGCAGACTCAGTAAGCAAAGGATCTGTTTCCATGCTGTATCTCTAGTCAAGAGTGTTTTATAGTCATGTCCCAGATAGAACAATGAAATTCTTACTTCCAGCAGCCAACAGAATATGTAAACTTAGTACACTGTGAACAATATAGAAAATAGGTGCAGGAGGAGGCCATTTGGCCCTTCGTGCCAGCACCGCCATTCATTGTGATCATGGCTGATCGTCCCAATCAATAACCCGTGCCTGCCTTCTCCCCATATCCCTTGATTCCACTAGCCCCTAGAGCTCTATCTAACTCTCTCTTAAATCCATCCAGTGATTTGGCCTCCACTGCCCTCTGTGGCAGGGAATTCCACAAATTCACAACTCTCTGGGTGAAAACGTTTTTTCTCACCTCAGTCTTAAATGGCCTCCCCTTTATTCTAAAAGTTTATATTTCTAATAAACAAGAGAGAGAAAAAAGTTAAGTGCGTGTATATCTACAAATCCTCACATACAGTAGCTTGCAAAAGTTTTCATACCCCTTGAACTTTTCCACATTTTGTCACGTTACAACCACAAACGTAAATGTATTTTATTGGGATTTTATGTGATAGACCAACACAAAGTGGTGCATAATTGTGAAGTGGAAGGAAAATGATACATGGTTTTCAAATTTTTTTACAAATAAAACACTTTAAAGTGTCGCGTGCAAAAGTATTCAGCCCCCCTGAGTCAATACTTTGTAGAACCACCTTTCGCTGCAATTACAGCTGCAAGTCTTTTGGGGTATGTCTCTACCAGCTTTGCACATCTAGAGACTGAAATTTTTGCCCATTCTTCTTTGCAAAATAGCTCAAGCTCAGTCAGATTGGATGGAGAGCGTCTGTGAACAGCAATTTTCAAGTCTTGCCAGAGATTCTCAATTGGATTTAGGTCTGGACTTTGACTGGGCCATTCTAACACATGAATATGCTTTGATCAAAACCATTCCATTGTAGCTCTGGCTGTATGTTTAGGGTCGTTGTCCTGCTGGAAGGTGAACCTCCGCCCCAGTCTCAAGTCTTTTGCAGACTCTAACAGGTTTTCTTCCAAGATTGCCCTGTATTTGGCTCCATCCATCTTCCCATCAACTCTTGCCAGCTTTCCTGTCCCTGCTGAAGAAAAGCATCCCCACAGCATGATGCTGCCACCACCATGTTTCACAGTGGGGATGGTGTGTTCAGGGTGATGTGCAGTGTTAGGTTTCCGCCACACATAGCGTTTTGCATTTAGGCCAAAAACTTCAATTTTGGTCTCATCTGACCAGAGCACCTTCCTCCACATGTTTGCTGTGTCCCCCACATGGCTTGTGGTAAACTGCAAATGGGACTTCTTATGGCTTTTTTTCAACAATGGCTTTCTTCTTGCCACTCTTCCATAAAGGCCCGATTTGTGGAGTGCACGACTAATAGTTGTCCTGTGGACAAATTCTCCCACCTGAGCTGTGGATCTCTGCAGCTCCTCCAGAGTTACCAGTTGGCTGCTTCTCTGCAGTTGGCTGCTTCTCTGATCAATGCTCTCCTTGCCCGGCCTGTCAGTTTAGGTGGATGGCCATGTCTTGGTAGGTTTGCAGTTGTGCCATACTCTTTCCATTTTCGGATGATGGATTGAACAGTGCTCCGTGAGATGTTCAAAGCTTGGGATATTTGTTTATAACCTAACCCTGCTTTAAACTTCTCCACAACTTTATCCCTGGCCTGTCTGGTGTGTTCCTTGGGCTTCATGATGCTGTTTGTTCACTAATGTTCTATAACAAACCTCTGAGGCCTTCACAGAACAGCTGTATTTATACTGAGATTAGATTACACACAATTGGACTCTATTTACTAATTAGGTGACTTCTGAAGGCAATTGGTTGCACTGGGTTTTATTTAGGGGTATCAGAGTAAAGGGGGCTGAATACTTTTACACGCGACACTTTTCAGTTTTTTATTTGTATAAAAATTTGAAAACCATGTATCATTTTCCTTCCATTTCACAATTATGCGCCACTTTGTGTTGGTCTATCACATAAAATCCCAATAAAATACATTTACGTTTGTGGTTGTAACGTGACAAAATGTGGAAAAGTTCAAGGGGTATGAATACTTTTGCAAGCCACTGTACACATGCATGCACACAAAAAAATAATAATAATAGTGCAATAATATTAATAGTCTATGTAGTTCAGAGTTAATCTAAACTAACTCATAATTGTATCTGCTTCTAAAGCTTATTTGATCAACTAATTCCAGATATAGACTACCATCTAAGTGAAAAGGCCTGCCCAAGGTACCTCTTAAATCTCCCCCCCCCCCCTCACCTTAAGACTATGCCCTCTAGTTTTACGATCCTTTACACTGGGAAGAAGACTATGAGCATTTGTATGATCCGTGCCCGTCAAGATCTTGTACTAGTCCATTCTCTAACATAAGCCACTTATCAGCCCACACCTGAATGGTGTCCAAATTTGGCTGCATGTGGGCATGGGCTACTTCATTTGCTGAGAAGATGTAAGTGGAAGAGAACATTTTATAATCATCAGCAATTGTTCTATAGCTGACCACATGGTGCAATGCAGGTCATTGATGCAGCAGCTGAAGAGTAACTGAACATCTGAGCAACTCTGAGAACTCCTCCAGTAATGTCCTGATGCCAGGATGTTTGACTTCGAACAAACACAGCGATCTTCATTTGTGCAAAGTTTGACATCAACCACTGAGGGGTTTTCCCTTTATTTGCCCATTGTCTTCAGTTTTACCAAGTCATTTTGATGCCTACCGAGTCAAATGCTGGTTTGATGTCAAGGGCTGTCACACTCTCCCCAATTCCTGGAATTAAGCTCTTTGGTTCATGTTTAGACCAAGGATATGATGAGGTAGGGAGCTCAGGGTTACCAGTGAAACTTAGCACTGATCTGTTTGCGAGCAAGTAACTAATTGTGGACTTTGGAAGAGGTGAGGACCGACAAACTTATCTACATCAATGGGACAAGGGTGGAGAGAGTCAAAAGCTTCAAATTCCTGGGCGTGATCTAAAGATCTTCACTGATACAATTATAAAGTAAGTCCATCAACACTTCTACTTCCTGAGAAGATTGCAGAGATTCAGTATATCAGAGACATATCAGAGAGTACTCTCCTGAACTTCATTAGAAAGCATATTGACTGATTGCATCACGGCCTGGTTCGGCAACTTGAACACCCAGGAGCAAAGATGACTGCAAAAAGTGGCGAACACTGCCCAGTCCATCACAGGTACTGATTTTGCCCACCAACAAAAGGATTTACAGGAGTCGCTGCCTCAAAAAGACAGCCAGCATCATCAGAGACCCACACCACCCTGACCACACACTCGTTTCACTCCTGTCATCAGGCAGAAGATATAGCAGCCTGAAAACTAACGTCCAGGTTCAGGAACAGCAACTTCCCTATACAGCCATCAGGCTATTAAACACTACAACCTCCAGATAAGCTCTGAACTACATAGACTTGGGTGCATTGGTTTTATCTTTTTGCACTATTATTGTTTGTTTTATGTGTGTGTGTGTATGTGTGTGTATATACTGAACTTTTTGTTTATTATATTGTTTACAGAGTATTATATTTACATATTCTGTTGTACTGCTGCAAGTAAGTATTTCATTGTTCTGTTTGGGACATGACCATAAAAAACACTCTTGAATCTTGAGCATCAGTGTTAAGTTATTGTTAAGTGTGGATTGATAACACAGTTAACAATGGCGTTCGGCACTTTGCTCATGATTCTGAGTTGACTCATTAGACTAGATGAGATTTAGAACAGTAGAGCAGTATTGCCCCATGCCTGCCCTTTGAACAATCCCATTCTGACCTTTTGGTTATGCTCTCTAATTTGTCATACTTTTTACAAACAAGACATAACTGGACAGTTTTCTATCATATTGAGTAGATTCCAGTGTTGTAATTGTACTGGAAAAAGGCACAACTGGTTCTGGAGCATATGTACGGTAATTGATGTTAGCCAGGACATTGGTCTTTTATGCCTTGATCGAACTTACTTCTTGAAAACACATTGAGTAAATCAAATTGGCTTCCCACTGGGGTTGAATAAAGTTCTATCGTATCGTATCGAATTGTATTTGACTTGCAACTCCTCGGTTAGTGGGGATCCCTGTTTGGCTCTCTGTCTGAAAGTAATTATGAATGCCTCAGCCTGGAACGCATTGCTAGAAGTGGTGGTGGAGGCAGATATGATAGTGGCATTTAAGAGGCTTTTAGATGGAAGTAAATAGAGGGATATGGGTCATGTACAGACAGATGAGATCAATTTAACTTGGCATCATACATAGATACATAGATACATAGAAAATAGGTGCAGGAGTAGGCCATTTGGCCCTTCGAGCCTGCACCGCCATTCAATATGATCATGGCTGATCATCCAACTCAGTATCCCGTACCTGCCTTCTCTCCATACCCCCTGATCCCTTTAGCCACAAGGGCCACATCTAACTCCCTCTTAAATATAGCCAATGAACTGGCGTCAACTACCCTCTGTGGCAGAGAGTTCCAGAGATTCACCACTCTCTGTGTGAAAAAGTTTTTCCTCATCTCGGTCTTAAAGGATTTCCCCTTATCCTTAAGCTGTGACCCCTTGTCCTGGACTTCCCCAACATCGGGAACAATCTTCCTGCATCTAGCCTGTCCAACCCCATAAGAATTTTGTATGTTTCTATAAGATCCCCTCTCAATCTCCTAAATTCTAGCGAGTATAAGCCAAGTCTATCCAGTCTTTCTTCATATGAAAGTCCTGACATCCCAGGAATCAGTCTGGTGAACCTTCTCTGCACTCCCTCTATGGCTATAATGTCCTTCCTCAGATTTGGAGACCAAAACTGTACGCAATACTCCAGGTGTGGTCTCACCAAGACCCTGTACAACTGCAGTAGAACCTCCCTGCTCCTATACTCAAATCCTCTTGCTATGAAGGCCAACATACCATTCGCTTTCTTCACTGCCTGCTGCACCTGCATGCCTACTTTCAATGACTGGTGTACCATGACACCCAGGTCTCGCTGCACCTCCCCATTTCCTAATCGGCCACCATTTAGATAATAGTCTGCCTTCCCGTTTTTGCCACCAAAGTGGATAACCTCACATTTATCCACATTATACTGCATCTGCCAAACATTTGCCCACTCACCCAGCCTATCCAAGTCACCTTGCAGTCTCCTAGCATCCTCCTCACAGCTAACACTGCCCCCCAGCTTAGTGTCATCCGCAAACTTGGAGATGTTGCTTTCAATTCCCTCGTCCAGATCATTAATATAAATTGTAAATAGCTGGGGTCCCAGCACTGAGCCTTGCGGTACCCCACTAGTCACTGCCTGCCATTGTGAAAAGGACCCGTTTACTCCTACTCTTTGCTTCCTGTTTGCCAGCCAGTTCTCTATCCACATCAATACTGAACCCCCAATACCGTGTGATTTAAGCTTGTATCCTAATCTCTTATGTGGTACCTTGTCAAAAGCCTTCTGAAAGTCCAGATACAACACATCCACTGGTTCTCCCCTATCCACTCTACTAGTTACATCCTCGAAAAATTCTATAAGATTCGTCAGACACGATTTACCTTTCGTAAATCCATGCTGACTTTGTCCAATGATTTCACCACTTTCCAAATGTGCTGCTATCCCATCTTTAATAACTGACTCTAGCATGTTTGGCGCAAACATTGTGGGCCAAAGGGCCTGTTCCTATGCTGTAATGTTCCGTGTTCTATGAACCCAGAGCACCGGGAGGAAACCAATGGGGAGTTGGGAGAACACTGGGAGAATGTGCAAACTCCACATAGACGGTACCCAAGATCAGGATCGAATTTAGGTCTCTGGTGCTGTGAGACAGCAGTTCTATCAACTGCACCAATGTGTTGTAGTTCTTTCCTTAAAGGGTGATGAATCATTGGCATTGTATTCCCTAGAGTGCTGTGGAGCCAGAGTCACTGAATGTACTCTAGGCACAGACTCTACTATGGGGTATGAAGAGAGTACAGGAAAGTGGTGTTGAGACCAAAGATACTAGAGCGGTATTGAGCAGTGAAGTATGCTGGAGGGGCTGTTTGGCCTACTCAATATCCTGTTTGTTATGTTCTTAAGAAATTCAAGGAGAATTCGGGTCTGGGAACAAGTGGCTTGTGCAGAAACCTTGGAATCAGAACAGTGTCCTCAGCAACAGCACTAGTAATCCCTCTTGACTTCAATAACTTTATAAAAGTTTAGTACTGTCTGGAGTTGTTTTTTTAGAATCCAGGCAACAGTCAGGAGAAAGTAATTAGCAACTACTCTGCATGTCGTTGATGAATCCTTTAAATAGGAGAGGGTCCTGGTAGTATCCTCAAATGATTGTGTGTTTTGAAGCTAAATTTGTTCAGCATTTTCAATTAGATTTTTCAGATGACAGATGGTGGGGGTGGGGGAAAATAATTAAGTTCCTGAACCAATTAACATAATTGAATACAATCAGTGTAGCTGCAGCAGAATGTTTTATGAAAAAAGACTTACTATAAATAATCTGCAATGTTAATGAGTGGTGACTTGCATTCCAGGCATTCATTTTTGTGCTTCACTAACTTGTTAATTCAGATATTGCATCAGAATGTGTAAAATGTCCTCAAAGTTTCAAGTCTGTGCCTTGTGTCCTGTGATGTGGTTTCATTGTGGATAAACATTGCCCCTGTGAACCGATTGATACTGCTAACAGATTGAAATCAAAATTACATTTTATATATATTTTTGGTTCAAGCAATTGCCGTACAAATTGTGCTTGCCATTGTTGATTACCGCGGCGGTCATGTGGAACAAAACCAAACTGATTGAGAACAATGTAATCAGCTCCTTGTGGGGAGGAACCTGTAGAGATTTAGCACTGTTTTATTTATTAGTTCCCCAGGATGCATTTGGAAAGTGTAACAAAGCAAAATCCATTCTGTTGCTATTTCCTGATGAAACACACAAACACTGAAAATATGACATAAAATTAATCACAGGAAATGAATAGTTGGGTGCATGTGCATCAAAATAAGTTCAGGACCCTACAATCAGAACATTCAATGATTGATCTGGGCACAGTCCCAGCACAGTTAATTATTTTTGTTAGTTTATCAGTTGCATGGTTTATAATACATTTGAAATTAGATGAAATAGATTTGCTGTTTTGCAGTTATTTCAAAGACAGAAATGATTTAAAAAAACATAAATTTTTGTTGCATTTTTCAGAGTATTGATTCTTCTTTAAAAAAATGTCTGAGTAATTTATAAAGCCATTCTCTACACACCATGACAGTCTAACTACAGAATTGTAGTCACGGGGAACCACAGTCACTTTCTTTAAAACACAGCTTCACTGTTTTATTTCATAGAGTCATACAATACCATGACAGGCCCTTCTGCCCATCACCTCCATGCCATGTTTCAAGTACCCATGTACATTAATCCCTTTTCATTCAGAAAATGGGAACCTCATGCTTGCTCAGAGGCTAGATTCTATTCTACAACTTACTGGCTAAAACATGGCAGATGCTAAGGTAATAGACTTTTAAATGCTGCATAATAGACAGTGACGGTGAAAAGCAAAGGATGGAAATCCAGCCCCACCACATCCCTCATTGGCGATCACGAAGTTGCATATGATTGTCCTCATGATGGGTCCTTTCTGTGGGTCTTGAGATGGATGAAGAGGCTGATACTGGAGCCACAGACTATGGTTGGCATGTGCAGGTGGTATGTCTCACTATGGATGCCTGTGCATGACATTTTTTAACGTGGGGAGACTGGTGCACGGACAACTACCACATGGTCCATGACAGAGATAAATCCAGATCCGAAAAGCATGGGCTCAACAACGGTTGGAAGTCGCTCCCTGCTGTAGCCGCTTTCTGCTTTTTCAGCCGCTTTGATGCTCCACCAACTGGCCGGCCACCAGCCTCCGCCTGTTCACAGTTGATGTCTTCTTCTTACGCTGCACTTTATCAAGAACCTCCCCTCAACCTGCCCGCCATGGGTGACACTGCCAGGAGCATGGCTCCAGACAGTTTAGCTCTCAGGATCTTAGGCACATGCAAGCGTTTCCACCCTGATAAGGCAGTAACCCTCAGAGATGACCATTCATCCGCCAACTCCCAAGGCTACCTATCTAGATACGACCCAGGAAGAAAGTTTGAAGCAATGACATCTTATTGTTACATAGTGCTCCCGTTATCAGCAAAGTGAGGTCTACTTGCAGCCTGCCCAGTGGTCTGCTGAGAATTTGCTGCAGTTTGTAATTTACAAGGGAGAGATTTAGTTATTTACAGGAATGGCGAGCCAGAAGCTGCATGAATATCAAATGCCACCATTGTCACTCCCCTCCCAACCATAGACTCAGCCTCCTAGATCATTATCTTAATACTCCCTGTTCTCACCATCTACCCATCATAATTCTAACCTCTGCTTTGCTCAGTCCAGATCTCTCAAACCCTATCGAACAACTTCACTCCTTTCCAATCATTCCCTTAACTTCCTTTCCATTCTTGGCTTTTACCAGCTCAGAACTTTGCTTTGACTCTCTCCAATCCTCAACCCTCCCTGATCCAAACCTCAGCACTCCCTGCAACTCCGACACCCCCTGGTATCCAACGTGATCATGTTAAAATGTTAAATACTGATACAGAAACAAATTAATTTTGAAGTGATGAAAATGAAAGTAGGTGCATGTAATAAGAAAAAATAGCAGTGGAAAATCTTTTAAAACAGTGGCGTTCCCTTAGGGTCAGTAGGACATTGTTAATAAAATATACTTTGGACGTGAAAACACCATGTACGATTTTCAAGTTGGTAGCATTGCAGAAGTATAGTGGACTGTGAGTAGAATAGTAATAAACCTCTAGAGAACCTAGACAGTCAAGTGGAATGGTCAGATATGTTGTGGATGAAATTTGATGTAGAAAAGTACAAAGTGTTCCTTTTCTTTAGACGGAAAGAGAAGAAGCAAAATGATCTAAAGGACAGAATTCTAGAAAGTGTACAGGAAGTACAAGATCTGGGGATTTTCTTAGAGGGCAAGTTGAAAAAGTCATGAAAGAAGCATAATAATCTTATACTTCCTAATTTGTTACATCAAGTAGAAAAGCAAGGAATTCAGCTGAACCTTTCTAAACACTGAAATATTGAATCAAATTCTAGGCATTGCAATTTAGAAAGAATCTGAAGGTGTCAGAGTGGATGCAGATAATTGCCAGAACTTCAGTTATGTGGCTAGACTGGAGATGCTGCTGTTCAGGCTGCATAGGCATCTGACAACGGTAGTTAAAGTCATGAAGGATCTACACATTCCGATAATGGTCACTACCATCTCCTTTCTGGTGTTTAAGGCATGTTCTCTCCTACTGCTTCTGGTTGTGCACTGCCTTGTTTATGAAGAAAGGGAAGATAGAAAGGTTGACAGTGTGTGACGGCTGTGAATGTGGAAAAGGGTTTGCAGTATATGGATGATATATATGAATCATAAATAATAGACACTGTCGCTAGATCAGGTGGAGCAGTGTGCAAAGCTATTGTGAACTTGGTAGGATAAGGCCTTTGGAAATGCAGTTCCTGATCACTATTTATGTGAGATGATTGAAACTTTTAATCCAGGTTCTCTGCTCCATGTTCCTGGCATTGAGCTCCATGCCTACTCTTACTGCCTGCTTGGCAAGTGTGAAAAGGCCCTTATTGGCCCAGGGCGCTTCTTCTATTTCTCCTACTACTGGATACTTCTCCAATGGAATCCCCATCAGGAGTTCCAGTGTAATTGGACATTCATTTACTACTTCAGTCACAACCCCCCTCTCCCTTCAGAGGTGTTCCCTGTCTTTAAGCAGAGCTGAGCAGCTTTAACTAGAATTATAACTGGCTTTAAATACCCATTATATTGGTTATGGTTGGTATGCCTCCTTAATGAACAGTAGATTTGGTGCTGATGGGATATAAATATTGAACTGACTACTATTATGGAGAAACAACAAAGATTTGAATCTTTGGTGCCCACATGTATTCTACAAGAAAAAAACTTTCAGATGCTCGAAATCTGAAACAACGCTGAGTTTTTGTTTTGGATTCTTTACTAATCTTATCACATTTTCTTCACCACCACCACAACTACCTATCTCAGTCTGTTGATTTCCATTTATCACAGGTTCTGAGGAAAACATACAGTCCCCATCCCCTCAAACCTCTCTGCAACTTAAAACATGTTTGATTTTTAACTTTTCCATGTTCTGATGGAAGATCATTGTCCTGAAAGATTATCAGTTTCTTCCCCACACAGACACTGCCTGGTCTACTGAGTATTTTCCCATTTCTATTTCTGCAATAGACAGACATAATTCAATCAACCATAATTGCTCTCATTTTCAGGAGCTATTGAATTCATCTTCAACGATATTTGACATTTAGTTTACTATTAAGTTTCTACAAGGTGCATTTACATCAGCAATTTTACTGGCCGTTAACAGTAACCACTCAGGTTAGAAGTTAATACAGTCATGCAAATAAATTGGATGTCAAAAGAAAATATGAATAAATTGACATTACTGTCATAACATTATACAAAGAGAGAGAAAATGACATACAAACAGGTTATTTCATAATGTTAAGATGTCTAGAGATATTTGCAACCAATGTAGGGAACATAGCAGACAAATCTGTGTGTGGCAATATCCCGCAATATTCAGCCAAATAGTCCATCTAGTTAATTTTGTCGAGATGAAATACTGGCCAGTAAAATGTCTGCACTCTTATTTTGAAAAGGTTGTCATTAGTTGAAGAGAAGATAATGATGCAATTTTACTGAGGCTGAGAGGGAATACTCCTGGGACCACTCCCACTCATGTTGTAGGACCACATTATTTCTGAGGGGAGCAGATTACAGAAGATGAGGGCTCCATTTAAACTCTCGCTATTCAACCCATAAATCTATCCAAAATTAATACGTTTTTACAGCGGGGATCTCATTGAAACCGACTGAATAATGGAAGACCTGGATAGAGTGGACGTGGGGAGGATGTTTCCACTAGTGGGAGAGTCTAGGACTAGAGGGCACAGACTCAGAATAAAAAGACATACCTTTTTGAAAGGAGATGAGGAGGAATTTCTTTAGTCAGAGGGTGGTGAATCTGTGGAATTCGTTGTCACAGATGGCTGTGGAGACCGTCATTGGGTACTTTTAAGGCAGATTGACAGATTTTTGATAAGGGTGTCAAGAGTTATGAGGAGGCAGGAGAATGGAATGGGGAGGGAATGATGGATCAGCCATGATTGAATGACAGATTACTCAATGGGCCGAATGGCCTAATTCTGCTCCTATGACATGAACTTATAAGGCTTTCAATGCTTATTGTTTTTGCCAGCTTATTTCCATTATACTGAAGAAGGTCATGCACAGAAATCTTCCCATCTGCTTTGTTGAATACTTCTCCAAGGAACATTTATATGGCTCAATATCTGAAGCTTGTGAAGAGCTGGCGGTCAGGACTGTTGCAACTCACGACATACATCCTCAGGACGACTGATCCTTTACAAAGCTTGATCAGCTGGGGCCAGAAGGAACCAGGAGAGGGAGCAAAGGCTGGAAATAAAAAATTGCACGACTATCAGGATGCTCATGAATATTTGCTGGGTTGAAAGAAGAATTTCAAGTAATATAAATCTCGTTACCCCTTTGGAGAGAATCACTCTTTTCTAGGTTTACCAAGTGAATCCAACAATTAAAAGGAATCAAAAATGATTTTTTAATGATTTGTAGATATTTTTTACTTTGCCAGGGAATTCTAATTATCGATTTAATTTGATTTGAGGCTTGAAAATGCAGAGTTTCAAGAACTTGATTTGACAAGTGATGTTCATCTTCTGGTTTGCAATGCTCGCCTTGGAATTTTCCACAATCATGCTTCACTTCCCAGCTTGCCAGGACAAATTTGATGAAAATCTATTCTCAGCTTCTTAAAAAATGTATGGGCATCTGGAGTGGTAACATCGCCAGCATACAAATGATGCCAGGCACAGTATGATTATTTACTGAGCAGTGTTCACCTTTACTTCCTGGGTATAACTGGATAACAGAACTTACCACAACATCACACTTTTTCAATTATTTTTTAGATCGATTTAGGTGTTATCATAATATTAAGCATAAGATAAACTCTGCAATTAAATTTGAAATCATTTTTTTGTTGTCATCTTTTAACTGAAATGAAAATAAGACATGTGCAAAATATGAATTATGTGCACCCAACCAAAAATTAGCTTTCCAGTGGAATTATACCTCTGCATTTTTGAATTTGGAATTAACCTGCAGGATAGTAATTGGGGACTCTATGGTTAGGGGGTCGGATAGGCGATTCTGTGGACGCAGTCAGGAGACCCGGATGGTAGTTTGTCTCCCTGGTGCCAGGGTCAGGGATGTGTCTGAACACGTCCAAGATATCCTGAAATCGGAGGGAGAGGAGCCTGAGGTTGTGGTACATATAGGTACCAATGACATAGGCAGAAAAAGAGAAGAGGTCCTGAAAGGAGAATTTAGAGAGTTGGGAGGAGAGTTAAGGAGAAGGTCCGCAAAGGTAACAATCTCAGGATTATTAGCTGTACCACGCGACAGTGAGAGTAGGAATGGAATGAGGTGGAGGATAAATGCGTGGCTGAGGAACTGGTGCAGCGGGCAGGGATTCAAATTTCCCTGGATCATTGGGACCTCTTTTGGGGAAGGTGTGACCTGTACAGAAAGGACGGGTTGCACTTGAACCCGAGGGGGACCAATATCCTGGCGGGGAGATTTGCAAAGGCTACTGGGGAGACTTTAAACTAGAACGGTTGGGGGGAGGGACTCAAATAGAGAAAGATAGTAGAAAATGTGGGAGGCAGGAGGCAGAGAAGGGAAGCACTCAGACCCAAAATGTAGGGGAGAAAGAAGAAAAAGATAATAAACAGAGAATAAGTGGTGGTGGGTTTCTTATATGTGTATATTTTAATGCTAGGAGCATTGTAAGAAAGGTGGATGAGCTTAGAGCCTGGATTGACACATGGAAGTATGATGTTGTGGCGATCAGTGAAACATGGTTGCAGGAGGGCTGTGACTGGAAACTAAATGTTCCAGGATTTCGTTGCTTCAGGGGTGAAGAATTGGAGGGGCAAGAGGTGGGGGTGTTGCATTGCTTGTCAAGGAAGATATTACAGCAGTGCTTTGGCAGGATAGATTAGAGGGCTCGTCTAGGGAGGCTATTTGGGTGGAACTGAGAAATGGGAAAGGTGTAACAACACTTATAGGGGTGTATTATAGACTGCCAAATGGGGAGTGAGAATTGGAAGAGCAAATATGTAAGGAGATAGCAGATATTAGTAGTAAGCACAAGGTAGTGATTGTGGGCGATTTCAATTTTCCGCACATAGACTGTGAAACACATTCTGTAAAAGGGCTGGATGGTTTGGAGTTTGTGAAATGTGTGCAGGATAGTTTTTTGCAGCAATACATAGAGGTACCTACTAGAGAAGGGGCAGTGCTGGACCTCCTGTTAGGAAATGAGACAGGGCAGGTGGCGGAGGTATGCGTTGGGGAGCACTTCGGGTCCAGTGATCACAATACCATTAGTTTCAATATAATTATGGAGAGGGTCAGAACTGGACCTAGGGTTGAGATTTTTGATTGGAGAAAGGCTAACTTTGAGGAGATGCGAAATAATTTAAAAGGAGTGAATTGGGACATGTTGTTTTATGGGAAGGATGTAGAAGAGAAATGGAGGACATTTAAAGGTGAAATTTTAAGAGTACAGAATCTTTATGTCCCTGTTCGGTTGAAAGGAAATAGTAAAAATTGGAAAGAGCCATGGTTTTCACGGGAAATTGGACACGGTTCGGAAAAAGAGAGAGATCTACAATAATTATAGGCAGCATGGAGTAAATGAGGTGCTTGAGGAGTATAAAGAATGTAAAAAGAATATTAAGAAAGAAATTAGAAAAGCTAAAGGAAGATATGAGGTTGCTTTGGCAAGTAAGGTGAAAGTAAATCCAAAGGGTTTCTACAGCTATATTAATAGCAAAAGGATAACAAGGAATAAAATTGGTCCATTAGAGAGTCAGAGTGGACAGCTATCTGCAGAGTCAAAAGAGATGGGGGAGATATTGAACAATTTCTTTTCTTCGGTATTCACCAAGGAGAAGGATATGGAATTATGTGAGGTAAGGGAAACAAGCACAGTAGCAATGGAAACTATGAGATTCAAAGAAGAGGAGGTGTGGACACTTTTGAAAAATATGAAAACGGATAAGTCTCCAGGTCCTGACAGGATATTCCCTAGGACATTGAAGGAAGTTAGTGTAGAAATAGCAGGGGCTATGACAGAAATATTTCAAATTTCATTAGAAACGGGAATAGTGCCGGAGGATTGGCGTACTGCGCATGTTGTTCGGTTGTTTAAAAAGGGTTTTAAGAGTAAACCTAGCAATTATAGACCTGTTAGTTTGACGTCAGTGGTGGGCAAATTAATGGAAAGGATACTTAGAGATAATATATATAAGCATCTGGATAAACAGGGTCTGATTAGGAACAGTCAACATGGATTTGTGCCTGGAAGGTCATGTTTGACTAATCTTCTTGAATTTTTCGAAGAGGTTACTAGGGAAATTGATGAGGGTAAAGCAGTGGATGTTGTCTATATGGACTTCAGTAAGGCCTTTGACAAGGTTCCTCATGGAAGGTTGGTTAAGAAGATTCAATTGTTGGGTATTAATGGTGGAGTAGCAAGATGGATTCAACAGTGGCTGAATGGGAGATGCCAGAGAGTAATGGTGGATGGCTGTTTGTCAGGTTGGAGGCCGGTGACTAGTGGGGTGCCTCAGGGGTCTGTGTTGGGTCCACTGTTGTTTGTCATGTACATCAATGATCTGGATGATGGTGTGGAAAATTGGATTAGTAAGTATGCAGATGATACTAAGATAGGTGGTGTTGTGGATAATGAAGTAGATTTTCAAAGTCTACAGAGAGATTTAGGCCATTTGGAAGAGTGGGCTGAAAGATGGCAGATGGATTTTAATGCTGATAAATGTGAGGTGCTACATCTCGGCAGGACAAATAAAAATAGGATGTACATGGTAAATGGTAGCGAATTGAGGAATGCAGTTGAACAGAGGGATCTAGGAATAACTGTGCATAGTTCCCTGAAGGTGGAATCTCATGTAGATAGGGTGGTAAAGAAAGTTTTTGGTGTGCTGGCCTTTATAAATCAGAGCATTGAATATAGAAGTTGGGATGTAATGTTAAAATTGTACAAGGCATTGGTGAGGCCAATTCCGGAGTATGGAGTACAATTTTGGTCGCCTAATTATAGGAAGGATGTCAACAAAATAGAGAGAGTACAGAGGAGATTTACTAGAATGTTGCCTGGGTTTCAGCAACTAAGTTACAGAGAAAGGTTGAACAAGTTAGGTCTTTATTCTTTGGAGCGCAGAAGGTTAAGAGGGGACTTGATAGAGGTCTTTAAAATTATGTGCGGGTTAGACAGAGTTGACGTGGATAAGCTTTTCCCATTGAGAGTAGGGAAGATTGAAACAAGGGGACATGACTTGAGAATTAAGGGACAGAAGTTTAGGGGTAACATTAGGGGGAACTTCTTTACTCAGAGAGTGGTAGCTGTGTGGAATGAGCTTCCAGTGGAAGTGGTGGAGGCAGGTTCGATTTTATTCTTTAAAAATAGATTGGATGGGTATATGGACGGGAAAGGAATGGAGGGTTATGGTCTGAGTGCAGGTAGATGGGACTAGGGCGAAGTAAAAAAAAAAAAAAGTGTTCGGCACGGACTTGAAGGGCCGAGATGGCCTGTTTCCGTGCTGTAATGGATATATGGTTATATGGTTATATGGTTAGTTTACCAACCAAAAAATATTATTTGTTTCTTTGTTCTTGCCTCTGGATTTTAGGTTTAACCTTTGTGATTGCTTCAGAGAACAGATTTTTTAAGTGGAGTGTTTCTGGACAGCATTTTTATCTAGCATATACTGTATTTGCTATTAATTATCGATTTTGTGGATGATAAGCACATTTGCAATGACAATCAGCAAACTTTAATTTATGAGGAAAGTAGCTAACTGGTTGAATATCCCATTGAGTGAGGGACTTATTAGAATGGCCAATCTCATAGACTCATACAGCATGGAAACAGGCTCTTCGGCCCAACTTGTCCACGCCGACCAGTATGTCCTATTTACACTAGTCCCACCTGCCCGTGCTTGGACCACATCCTTATAAATCTATTCTATCCATGTACCTGTCCAAATATCTCTTAAACATTATGATAGTACCTGCCTCAACTATCTCCTTCAGCAGCTCGTTCAATTTAGCCATTTTGTACAAAAGTTACTCCTCTGGTTCATATTAAATCTTTCCCTCCTCGCCTTAAATCCCTACGTCCCTGGTTCTTGATTCTTCTCCTCTGGACAAAAGACTGTGCATTTACCTGATCCATTCCTCTCATGATCTTGTACACCTTTATAAATCACTTCTCATCCTCCTGTGCTCCAAGGAATAAGTCCTAGCCTGTTCAACCTTTTCACAGGCCCTCGAATCCTGCCAACATCCTCGTGAATCTTCTCTGCACCCTTTCCAGTTTGACATCTTTCCTATAACATGGTGACCAAAACTGAACAAAATATTCTAAATGTGGCCTCATCAATGTCTTATACAACTGAAACAAGACCTCCCAACTTCTATACTCAATACTCTGACTGATGTGCTGAAAGCCTTCTTAACCACCCTATCTACCTGTGATGCAACTTTCAGGAACTATGTACCTGCACTCACAGATCCCTCTGCTCTACAACAATCCCCAGAGCCCTGCCATTCACTGTGTAGGTCTTGCCCTTGTTAGACTTCAAATAAAGGAACACCTCACACTTTTCTGTATTAAATGTCATCAACCATTACTCAGCCCATCTGCCCAACCAATCCTGCTGCAATTTTTGACAACCATCCTTATTATATACAATACCACCCACTTTAGTGTCATCTGCAAACTTGTTAATCATACTTTGTATGTTCTCATCCAAATCATTGATATAGATGACAAACATCAATGGGCCCAGCGCCAAACCATGAGGCACACCACTAATTGGGCCTCCAGTTTGAAAAGCAGCCTTCCACCATCACCCTCTGCTTCTATCTGTCTGTCTGTCTGTCTGCCTATCTGCCTGTCTGTCTGTCTATCTATCTATCTAACTCCAACTCGAGGTTGAGTGGTGCCATCTGCTTCATGATGTCCTGCCACTATCTTCCGTCCCCAGCTAGCGTGCTAGCTCTGACCAGAGAGTTGATGTAGTCTAATCAGGGGCTGAAACCCTGATGCTGTGTTGGCCATTCATCATAATGCAGTTTTACTCATAAGTAAGCTAGGTGTATGAGCAGTCCTCTCCTAGCAAGAAAGAAAGAACACAACATAAATATTTCGACATAAACATCTACCACAGTGGAACTAGCAATTCCCACTGTCCATTCAGCTATCTCCTTAGATCCCATGCGATCTATATATATATATATATATATATATTGATAAGATATATCTATATATCTTGGACATAAATGTAGATAGGTTCATTGGTAAGTTTGCAGATGATACCAAGATTGCAGACTGTGAGGAAAGGTGTAAATGTATACAAGGTGCTGTGTCTCTTAAAACTAAACTAACCAGTCACAGTGGGATATACAGGTATATCAGCTACAAAAATGGGTGGTGAAATGGCAGATATAGTTTAATCCAAGCAAGTGTGAGGTGGTAAAATGTGAGAAAAAAATGTACAATTAAATAGGTATGTTACAATACTTACCTTCAGCGGCGTTGCAATTCTGACACTGGCCGTGCGCGCGATTTTGGCGCCTTTGAGGGGGGGGCGGGGTTAAAAAGCGGGTTTCTCCTACCTTGTCCTGTATTATATTTCATTGGAGTGAAAGCTTTTGCTGAAGAATCGTTCCGACGGACGTTTTGTGTATTTTTTATTTTTATTCGCCCGACAAGTTCAGCGCTGGAGTTATTTTAAAATCAGCTTCTAAAGCCGTCAACGCCGACAACGGGGACAGATTTCACGCACGGGACAGGTAAACGAAAGCCGTTTATTTTATGTATAAAAGTGCTTCTTAAGAGGCCTTTAATTCACATTTTAAAATGCGAAACGGTGATTCTTTTCCCCGAACTAACAGCAGTATTTTTCATGCCGATACGGGGTTAAATTCACCGCAAATCAACGTTCCAAATGATCGCGTTCCAGAAATACCCACTCGCAAGATGATTTAAATGCCCATTAATTTACAGGTATTAAACAGTAAATTCCTTCCATTTGGCCTATAAATCCATGACAATGAGATTTAAAAATTATGTTATATTGTGAATTCTTGTGTGAATGTTATTTGGACACTTAGGCTATTTAAAAATGTTCATCTATTCTTAAGAAATTGATAGATTTTTAGATCTAGTAATTGAATTTTGTAATTAGCTACAATTAGATAACTAACTAATTATATGCTTTAATTTCATGTCATCTAAGTAAGATTGTTTCATATTTGTTTCAGAATGCTTCAATCTATAATAACTGAAAATTTCTTTCAGTTCTCTTAATTTTTAAGAAAGTTATGGGCTTTTGACTGTCCTCGATCACAGCTTTTGTGTTAAGTCAATGGAAAAGCAATAGGGAACAAGATGCTAATTTCCGAGTATGAAAATGGCCATAACTTTTTTAATACTGAAGATATGAAAGTGAATTAGGTGTCAAATTAAACTTCTTTTTATGCTTTATCTGATGGGATAAATTACAGATTTGATTTTTTAAATCTCAAAATTTTGTAACATTGCTAAATTAAAGGCATGACATTTAATAGCATTGATGTACAGTGGGATGTTAGGGTCCAAGTCCTTACAACATAATTAGATAGAGTGGTAAATAAGGCATTGGTATTCTTGATTTCATAGTTCAGGGCATTGAGTATGTCAGGAAATCATGATGCAGCTTTATAGGACTTTGGTTAGGCTGCATTAGGAGTATTGTGTGCAGTTCTGGTCGCCTGATTCATTATAGGAAGGGCGTGCAGAGGAAGTTTACCAGAATGATACACGGATTAATGGGTATTAATTATGGGGAGTGGTTGAACACTTAGATAGTTTTTTCTGGATCGCAGGAGGTTGTGGGGAGTGTATAAAATCATGAGAGGAATAGATCGAGTGGATGCACAGAGTCTCTTGCCCAGAATATGTGAATCGAGGACCAGGGGACATAGGTTTAAGGTGAAGGGGAAAGGGAAAAGATTTAATAAGAATCTGAGATGTAACTTTTTAACACAAAGGGTGGTGGGTGTATGGAGCATGCTGCCAGAGGAGGTAGTTGAGGCTGGGACTATCCCAATATTTAAGAAACAGTTAGACAGGTACATGGATAGGACAGGTTTGGAGGGATATGGACCAAATGCAGGCAGGTGGGACTCATGTAGCTGGGACATGTTGGCCTGTGTGTGCAAATTGGGTCGAGGGGCCTGTTTCCACACTGTATCATCCTATGACTCTATTACCTGATAGAAGTATATAGAATTATGAGAGGTGTAGATAGGGTAGACAGCAGAAACTTTTTCCCAGGATGGAAAAATCAAACAGTAAAGGCCATAGCTTTAAGGTGAGAGGGCCAAAGTTTAAAGGAGGGTGGTGAATGCCTGGAATGTGCTGCAGGGGTGGTGGTTAAGGCAGATACGATAGTGGCGCTTAAGAGACTTTTGGAAGCCATATGGATATGCAGGGAGGGAGGGATATGGGTCATGTGCAGGTGGATACAAGTTAGTCTTGGCATTGTATGACTGACCTGGCCAATGAAATTCTTCGTATGTTGCAAAACATACTTGGCGAATAAAGTGTGATTCTGATTCTGATTCTGATTCTGATTCTGATCATGTTTGACACAGATATCATGGGCCAAAGGGCCTGTTCTTGTGTTGTACTTCTATATTTTATGTTCTATGTTGGAAATGGATAAGAAATATAACATAGAACTAGTGTGGACTTGGTGGACTGAAGGGTCTGTTTCCTTGCTGATTCTCTTGAAAGTAAAGTAACCTGTCACTGGATCCTTGTGAGATCCCTTTCCAACCTGACAGTTGATTTCTGTCAACAAGTGTGGGTTTTGATGTTCACATAGGCACAGTGGCACAGTGGTAGAGTTGGTGTCTTACAGCGCCAGAGACTCAGGTTTGATCCTGACTACAGATGCTGTCTGTACGGATCTCGTGCATTCTACCTGTGACTGCATGAGTTTTTTCTAGGAGCTCTGGTTTCTTCCCACTATACAGACGTGCAGGTTTAATTGCCGTCTGTAAATAGCCTCAGGTGCAGGATCCGAAACTGTGATAACATAGAACTAGTATACAGGTGATTGTTGGCCGGCACAGACTTGGTGGACCGAAGTGCCTGTTTCCACTCTATATCTCTAAACATACATTTGTGCAAAGAACCAATCTTGTTTGTGTTTACGCATGTAAATGTTGACTATTCACTGCAGAGCTGCAAAGATTTATTCCCAATATTCAGCCCAGTATTTGTGCAAAAACAATGTACTGTGGATGCTAGAATTCTGAAATGAAAGCAGAAAATGTTAGAAATATTCAGCAGGTGAGGCAGCACTTCAGGTATGAATGCTGCTGGTCAATTACTATCTATGCCGAAGATTGGCCAAGCCTTGCTGCATTATTTGAAGACGTGAATGCAACTGAGCAATCATCCGTAAACATCTCCCCTTTAGAACATCTGATGCAAGGAAAATATCAGCAGCTGATGATGGTTGGAGTTCACATGCTATCCCGATCAACCCCCCATTGTGATATCCTAGGGCCAGGAATATTGGCTTCCAACAGTTATTACTATTAATCCTCAGTGTAAGGAACAACTCTGGACAATGGAATAATTCCCTTTTAATTTCCAGTGAGTTCAATCAATCAATTCATTAATTTGCCATCATGTACTGTGCCGACCATATGTGATACTCATGTGGCAATGAAAGATTTTGCCATCATGTAGTGTTCAGACCATATGCGGTACTTATGTGGGTTTATTGCCTCATCTTTATTTTAGACTTGGGATTGTAAATGCAGAAAGTATTTGATACACCCTAAGCCATTACATTAATCAGTGCACCTCCTAAGATTTTGTGAATAATCTTGAAAATACCATCTTTAGATTTAATTAAAAATTAATCGGATACAGTGTCAAATATCACATGTTAATTCCTTGTTATTCAGCAAGTTTAAAAGCATCTTACATTATTTGAAGGATAGAGTCAGGATGATAACAAAGTCAACAATTTTTTTTTCCTTAATGTCCTATTGTTCAAACATAATCTCATTTAATTTGGTTCTTTTCCCTGCCAACTCTAAAGTATTTCTAATTGCAGTACCATTGAGCCAGTGAGAAAAATATGGATTTTTCATGGAAAGGAACTGACATGGGAAATTTACAAGTCGGACCAAAATGGGTGTAGTATTGATCGTGTGCCTATTGTCACCCACCCAGTTTGTTAGTCATGATACTTAGGCTGCTATTTGGTTTGGGCCTCCTTTAATTTTGCTTGCAGAGCTTTGAGAGGACTGTTCATAATTCTCAGGCACTTAACCTCTTAGTTAGTAAATTTAATGGTTTATTTGCTCCAACATTGATTTCTCACTGATCAGTAGCAGGTACACAGGTGTTCACAATTTAAAGGATGTTAACAATTTATTTCTCTCATTGTAGGCTATCAATGACTTTATTTAGGGTAATAATATGCAATGATGTTTATTTACTGTCAAACAATATTGCATATTTGGAAACTTGATATCATTATATGATCTCTCAACCTTGATATTCACAGGCAGTAGATCTGATGGGGTCATTTCTAGCTGGGAATTGCATGTTTTAGATGTGTATATCAGTGCTTTATTGTAAAATAGATGCCGTTACACATATCAATTAAAAATTAAGCTACATTTACCAACAATTTTTTTCCAACAATAGCATCTGTTTTGATGTTGTGACCAATCTAGTTCTAATTTAATAATCTAATAACTACACAATATCAAATCAAAGTATTAACACGTTTAAAATGTGAAAATCTTGAAAGGGAATTTTAATAAGTATCTCGCATCCTGTGGTTTTAAAGACATGATTTTGCTTTTATTCCAGTTTATTCTATATCCTGAAAAAGAACCAAATTCCTCAATTAGTGTTAATAAGGTGGGAATACTCGTTTGTGTATTAGTAATATATAAAAGAATATCATCAGCATATAATGAAATTTTATTCTTTGAGTCCTTGGTATTATATCCGTGAATATTCGGATGATTTCTAATCCTTTCAGCCAGCGGTTCTATCATAAGGGCAAATAGCAATGGTGTTAAGGCACAACCCTGCCTATTACCCCTTGATAAATAAAATTTTGAAGATAACATATTGTTAGTTACTATTCTTGCCGTAGGTTTATCATAAAGTAGTTTAACCCATCTAATAAAATTCTCTCCCGTATTAAATTTTTCGAGTACCTTATATAAATACTGCCATTCTACCTGATCAAATGCCTTCTCTGCATCCAGCGTAACGACTGAAATATCTTCAATGTCCTCTTTGTGAGAGTACATTATATTGAAAAGCCTTCTCAAGTTATTAAATGATTGTCTTTTGGGTATAAATCCCGTTTGATCCGGGTTTACCAATTTATTAATATAATTATTCAGTCTTCTTGCTAGAATCTTTGCTAAAATGTTCTGATCCGTATTTAAAAGTGATATAGCTCTGTAAGAACCCGGTTCATCTAAATCTTTATTTTTTTTGGTATAAGCGTTATTGTTGATTCTGCTAAAGTTTCTGGTAGTTTATTTTCGGTATAAGCCTGCGTGTATAAGTTGAGTAATCTTGGTACAAGTGACTCCTGAAAGCGTTTATAAAATTCATTACTAAAACCATCTGGTCCTGGGGTCTTCCCAATTTTCAATGAGTTTATTATTTGTTTTATTTCTTCACTAGTAATCCGTGCTCCTAATTCCTCTTGTTTTAAACTATCCAATTTAGGGAGGTTGCAAATATCTAAAAAATTTGTAATTTTACTATCATCTGTATTTATTTTAGTTGTGTATAAATTATGATAAAATTGGGCAAACCTTTTATTAATATCCTTTGGTAATGTTAGAAGCTCACCCTTATCAGATTTAATTTTAGTGATAGTATTTTCCTTTTCTTGTTGCTTCAGTTGCCTCGCTAATAATTTATGTGGCTTATCCCCAAATTCGAAGTGTGCCTGTTTTGTAATTTGGAATAGTCTTATTACTCTACCCGATAATATTCTATTGAGTTTATATTTCAATAAGGTTATCTTATTATGTTTATCTATAGTTGGGTCACTTGCATTGTCCAGTTCTAGTAATTTTATTTCCTGTTCTATCCTCTGAAGTTCTCTTTTATTTTCTTTATTTTGATAACTTTGATAAGAGATTATAACACCGCGAATGTATGCCTTAAAGGTTTCCCATAATAGCGATACAGAAATACCCGGCATATCATTTGTCTCGAAAAAAAATGTTGTTTGTTCTTTTATATACTCATAACCCTGCGGGTTATTTAATATTTGTGCGTTGAATTTCCAAAGAGATTTTATACCCGGCATTCCCTCGATTTTAAGTATAAAAGTCAGTGGTGAATAATCGGAAATAATACTATTATGATATGATGGTTTAATTGTATACGGGATTAATTTTGTATCCACTAAGAAATAGTCAATTCGTGAATAAGTTTTATGAGGCGACGAGTAAAACGAATATTCCCTTCCAATTGGGTTTGCTATTCTCCAAACGTCAGTTATGTTATTATTTTTTATATAAGTATTTAAAAATTCACAGGTCTTGGTTTTAACTAGACGCTTCCCTACCTTTATTGATTTATCTAAGTATGGGTCTATAACACAATTAAAATCTCCCCCCATTATAATATTTTGATAATTATGCTCTGCAATTATATCTAGTATTTTCTTAAAAAATTGGGGATTATCAAAATAAGGCACATAAATATTTATCATAGTTAATGGTGTATTGTAAATTTCTCCCGTGACTATAACGTATCTTCCCTCTTTATCAGATATAGACTTCTTTAATTTAAAAGGTATACCTTTCCGAATTATAATGACCGTGCCTCTTGCTTTAGAAGTGAATGAGGAGTAGTAGGTTTGACCTATCCAGTTTGCCCTTAATCTGATCTGCGTTTGTTGTTTCAAATGCGTTTCTTGTAGGAAAGCAATATCAATGTTTAATGATTTTAATTGTGCCAGAATTTTACCCCTCTTAATTGGCTCATTCGCACCTCTAATGTTCCAACTACAAAAAGTGAGACCTCCGGTGTTTATTCGACTATTATCTTGCATTGGCTATTATTACCAGAATATATAATTCATGTGATGCAGCCAAGTACCTCGAAATCCCGAGTCCAGGGTTGTCCTTCATAATTTCTGCACTAGTTTTACATCTCCTGACTATTAAACATAATTAAGTGAAAAAGAAAAACATAAAATGAAGTGTTCATAAAGATTGTTAAATCATACAACGCATAATAGTGAATAAACAAAAAAAGTGAATGTAAGTTATCAAAAAAGCGATATCTTACAAAAAAGCCACCTATGGTGGCTAAGATTTGTTTTAAATTGACCTCCGTCGATGGAATTCAAGTTAGGTATTCAAATTACGAGAAGACACAAATCATTATTTAGCGCCAATTTTATGCCACTATTAAATAAATTGAATGTTATGATTAAATTTTGGAAAACGCTCCCACTCTCATTGATAGGTAGAATTAACGCTATAAAAATGACTTTCTTACCACAATTAATATATTTGTTTCAAGCGATCCCAATATATATTCCGAAATATTTTTTCAAAAAACTAGATTCTAATATCACTAATTTTATATGGGATTATAGAGCACACAGAATTCAATGAAAGCATTTGTGTAAACCTAAAGAAGCTGGGGGTTTATCACTACCTAACTTTACGTATTACTACTGGGCAGTGCATATTAAGAACATAATGTACTGGTTGGATAGTTCAACTCACCAGTCGGAGTGGATAAGAATGGAAAAAGAGGAGTGTTTCCCGTACGATATAGGAACGATCTTGTTCTCACCAATAAAATTGAATAGTATAATATATAAGAAGAACCCAATTATTCACAATACAATAAGAATTTGGAAACAAATAAAATTATCCTTGAAATTAAATAATCTATCAGTATTAACCCCAATTCTGAATAATCCTGCATTCAAACCATCTCTTATCGACAAAGCATATAAACAATGGGATAGATTGGGGATTGGGAAAGTAGGAGATATGTATGAACTGGGCAAATTGTTATCATTTCAACAATTAAAATTAAAATTTAAACTGAATGATAATCAATATTTTAAATATATACAGATATGTGACTTTATGAAGAAATATATATATAGATCTCAAACTATATTTTTAGACCCTTTAGAAGAAGCAATGAATATTAAGGCTGATTCAGAAAAACTAATATCATATTTTTATAATAGTATATTAAATAGAGAATTACCCTCAACAGAGGCACTAAGAGAAGATTGGGAACATGAACTAATGATAAAGATCCCGAAAGGTAGATGGGAAAAGTATCTGATGAATACACATAATTGTTCCATTAATGCAAGACATAATTTAATTCAATTTAAATTATTACATAGACTATATTATTCAAAAACGAGGTTGAATAAATTTTACCCAAATGTCTCTCCCAGATGCGATAAATGTTTGTTTCAAAATGCCAATATAACACATTCATTTGTAGGATGTACAAAGTTGAATACATTTTGGAGCGACATATTTGATATATTTACAAAGCTCTTCAAGTCAAGAATAGAACCTAATATGGAATGGATTATATTTGGAATAATATTAGAAGATATCAATTTAAACAAAGACCAAAAAGTATTCTTTAATTATGGGTTAATAATTGGAAAGAAATTGATACTTAAATTTTGGAAAAATACAGCTATACCAACTATTAAAATGTGGATTAGGAATATGACGGACATAGCACACCTTGAAGAAATGAGACTCCGCCTAATAGATAAATATGACCAATTCTTAAGGAGTTGGTCACCTTTCATCGACTTTTTGGAATCATGTGATGCAGCAGTACCGTAAAGATTACTGATTTCAGGTCAGGTCGTGGATAGATTTACATCTCCAAACAAAGATTTGAAAATTTCTTTTTTAAGGGTCTTTTTCTACTATTTCTACTTTCTATTTTTTCTTTTCTTATATACACACTTCACGTTTTTCTATTTTCTACTATTTATTTTTCCTCTTTCTTTTCTCTATTTTTTTTTTCTTTCTTTTTTTTTATTTTTTACCTCCTTTTCAAAAACATAAAACTAGAGGTTGTACATAGAATGCATTACGTTATGACATAGTTGGCACCTAAAATTAGGTGCCACTGTATTGTTTTGTATTGTATTAACTTCTAATAAAATAAAATAAATAAAAAAATAAAAATAAATAAAATGTGAAAATCTAGACTTTACTTTTCTTTGAGGTTCTGGTGCACTGTACTGGCATGTACTTCTCACAAAGAAAGCACTGTGTATAACAACAATTCTTTAAATCCAGATTGATAGAAAGATGTTACTATAAGGCACACTACCTTTTAGTCAGTAGAAGCACAGCAGTTTAGAACACTTCAATGCTTGCAACCTGGATTTGATGGATGAGGTGAAAAGTTCTCATTAAAACGAGATTATTAAAAGTGAAGGAGTTGTTTTATGTTAACTTCATGTGGACTCATCTCCAGTTATTTAGGATATAATTGAGCGGTGTATTGAGAGTGTGAGGTGATGTTGGTCATCATAAATTACAAGCAATTATGCAGTAAAAACGACATCGGGAGTTCGAGCATTGAATATTTTGGAACAGAATGTGAAAGCGTTCCATTCCTGATCACAAAGTTGATATAAATATGTTAAATTCTGAGCCTGACAGTAGAATGAGAGCTGTTAGATTTAATTAAGAATCATTTAATCAAATGATAGAATGCATTTATTTATTTAACTATACCTTTGGTATTAATACTCAAGATATCAAGGAAAGTCAATGGCTATGGTTAAAGTGTTGTTTGATGGATCGTTTACACATATTAGAAAGAAATCTTCCCATGTATGAAGTTATTAGAGCTATGGAATTCCTTACTACCAAGTCAAGCAATAAGTGCCTGGTGGGAAATGTAACAGCTATCAAGATCAATGACAAATCTGAATCCCATATGAGCAAGATACAGTGTACAAGAACTAAAAGTGACCTTACAGGAGTAGTCATAGTCAATGACAGCAGCACATTTGTCTTCCCACACCTTTTATTCCAAGATAAAGGTCATAGAAACATAGAAACATAGAAAATATGTGCAGGAGGAGTCCATTCGAGCCAGCACCGCCATTCATTGTGATCATGGCTGATCGTCCCCAATCAATAACCCGTGCCTGCCTTCTCACCATATCCCTTGATTCCACTAGCCCTTAGAGCTCTATATACTTCTCTCTTAAATCCATCCAGTGATTTAGCCTCCACTGCCCTAGGTGGCAGGGAATTCCACAAATTCACAACTCTCTGGGTGAAAAAGTTTTTTCTCACCTCAGTCTTAAATGGCCTCCCCTTTATTCTAAGAATGTGGCCCCTGGTTCTGGACGCGCCCAACATTGGGAACATTTTTCCTGCATTTAGCTTGTCCAGTCCTTTTATAATTTTATATGTTTCTATAAGATCCCCCTCATCCTTCTAAACTCCAGTGAATACAAGCCTAGTCTTTTCAATCTTTCCTCATATGACAGTCCCGCCATCCCAGGGATCAGTCTCGTGAACATACGCTGCACTGCCTCAATCACAAGAATGTCCTTCCTCAAATTAGGAGACCAAAACTGTACACAATACTCCAGATCTGGTCTTACCAGAGCCCTATACAACTGCAGAAGAACCTCTTTACTCCTATACTGAAATCCTCTTGTTATGAAGGCCAACATCCCTTTAGCTTTCTTCACTGCCTGCTGTACCTGCGCGCCAACTTTCAGTGACTGGTGTACAAGGACACCCAGGTCTCGCTGTACCTCCCCCTTACCTAACCTAATCCCATTGAGATAATAATCTGCCCCCTTGTTTTTGCCGCCAAAGTGGATAACCTCACATTTATCTATATTATACTGCATCTGCCACGCATCTGCCCACTCACTCAACCTGTCCAGGTCACCCTACAACCTCCTAACATCCTCTTCACAGTTCACACTGCCACCCAGCTTTGTGTCATCCGCAAACTTGCTAGTGTTGCTCCTAATTCTTTCTTCCAAATCATTAATATATATGGTAAACAGTTGCGGCCCCGAGCCTTGCGGCACTCCACTCGCCACTGCCTGCCATTCTGAAAAGGACTCGTTCACTCCTACACTTTGCTTCCTGTCTGCCAACCAATTTTCTATCCACGTCATCACCTACCCCCAATACCATGTGCTCTAATTTTAGTTACCAGTCTCCCGTGCGGGACCTTATCAAAGGCTTTCTGAAAGTCTAGATACACTACATCCACTGGCACCCCTTCATCCATTTTACTTGTCACATCCTCAAAAAATTCCAGAAGATTAGTCAAGCATGATTTTCCTTTCATAAATCCATGCTGACTTGGACTAATCCTTTTACTGCGATCCAAATGCCCCATTATTACCCCTTTAATAATTGACTCCAGCATCCTTCCCACCACCGAAGTCAGGCTAACTGGTTTGTAATTCCCCGTTTTCTCTCTCGCTCCTTTCTTGAAAAGGGGGATAACATTAACTACCCTCCAGTCCACAGGAACCAATCCTGAATCTATTGAACATTGGAAAATGATCACCAATGCGTCCACTATTTCTAGAGCCACCTCCCTGAGGACCCTGGGATGCAGACCATCAGGCCCAGGGGATTTATCATCCTTCAGTCCCATTAGCCTACCCAATACTATTTCTCGCCTAATGAAAATTTCTTTCAGTTCCTCTACCCCTTTAGATCCTCTGTCCTCCAGTACTTCTGGGAGATTGTTTGTGTCTTCTTTAGTGAAGACAGATCCGAAGTACCCGTTCAACTCTTCTGCCATTTCCTTGTTCCCCATAATAATTTCACCCGTGTCTGCCTTCAAGGGACCCACATTTGACTTTGCTATTCTTTTTCCCTTAACATATCTAAAGAAGCTTTTATTATCCTTCTTTATATTCCTGGCCAGCTTCCCCTTGTACTTCATCTTTTCAGCCCGTATTGCCCGTTTTTCTCCCTTCTGTAGTCCTATGAAAGTTTCCCAATCCTCTGGCTTCCGGCTACTCTTTGCTGTGTTATACATATTTTCTTTTAGTTTTATTCTATTCCTAACTTCTCTTGTCAGCCACAGTTGTCTCCTACTCCCCTTAGAATCTTTCTTCCTTTTTGGAATGAAATGATTCTGCGTCTTCCGGATTATGCCCAGAAATTCCTTCCATTGCTGTTCCACTGTTATTCCTGCTAGGATCCCTTTCCAGTCTACCTTGGCCAGCTCCTCCCTCGTGCCTTCATAGTCCCCTTTGTTCAACTGCATCACTAACACTTCTGATTTAGCCTTCTCCTTCTCAAATTGGAAGTTTTGAGCTATCAAGTTATGGACCCATGTATTGGAACAATTGATTTGTGCAGAAGCCTGAAATCAGCAAGATGTTCTTCAACACCTGTCACATCATTCATCGAGTCATACAGCACCTGGCCCTTCAGCCCAACTTGTCCATGCCAACAAGAGGTCATCTAAGCTTGTCCCATTTACCTGTGCTTGACCCACATCCTTCTTAATCTTCCCACTCGTGTGTCCAACTTGATAATACGGGTTCACATGCACATTTTTGAAGAAAAATTGTGCCAAACTCCCCAAATCAAAGCAATAGCCAAAGGAAGTCAGGTACCATCATATCTAATTGTTAATCTTGTCAACTAGACCTGGCTGGAAGACTGGTTGCTTTCAAATCTATGTTCAGTCAAATAATGTTATTAAGGGGAGGGGAGGGGGGGGGGAGGGGCAGGGAGGATTGTTTAGAACATTGAGATCCAAAACAACAGTAGTAGCATCATTTGATTACGTTATCAATATGCATTCCATTACAATTCACCCAATAAATGTCTGCACATACCATAGCTTCCAAACTGAATTTACCCCCATTTCTCTCCTATTACATGTCCAAAGGAAAATAAATCAAACCAAAGTCCAGAATGTTTGTTCTTTGTGCCTTTTAATACACAGAGGACACTAGAACGATTGCAGTCTTGTCTAATTGCATGCAGTGCAGCTTCCAGGACATGCATTTATATTGAAGTGCCCTGCAGGTCATTCCTGTAGATACTGAGTTTGATAACACTGGTAAAGCCTTCCTCTGTGTAACCTTACCTTCCGCATCATTATTACTTATTTAAGCATTCACTCATCATTCAACACCACTTCCGAAGATACCACTAGAATTAAAGTTGAAAACTGGAATAATACTTTCTTACTGTATTTACATTAATTTTGTATTTCATTGTATGCTTATAAAAATGATCTTACATCTTACAGGCTTACGCACAGAAGACAGAGCTTGGAAAGATAAAGGCCTGTCTCACGAGTCTGCGGTCATTGGTGGCGAAACGGGAAGAATCTACCGCTCCTGGGCCGCCATAGACTGCGCACTCGTGAGAACGCACAATTCCGGGGCCGTGCGGCGTTGTTCCCAACACCGCACGGTGCTAAAATAAAACCTACACTGTTTAAAAATATTTTCCTACCGCACAGCCTCCACCAGTGATGCACGATTGCGGCACGGCCGCCGCCACAGCCGCCGCCAGTGTGGCTCGAGCGCCGTGCGCCGAACTTGCACCGTCACAGCCTCCGCCAGTGAGGCACGTGTGCGGCACGGCCGCTGGCACAGCCACCGCTACAGCGCCGCGATCAGGATGGCCGCCGCCACAGCCGCCGCTGGTGAGTCACGTGCGGCGGGCCGACGTCATCGCAGTCGGCTTGCCCTTTTTTTAACTTACCGCAAGCACGTGGGACCAGCCGTATTTAAATCACTCGGCCCCCGCGCAGCATCCGTGCGGCGCTCCCGTGGCATAGGCTCGGCGCTCTTGCCGTTGCCGTACGGTCCACTCTACAGGCGAAGTCACGCTTCACCGCCGATGACCGCAACACCGTAAGACAGAGCCTATATTATCCTGGCTGAAGTCAGTAGTTACAAAGGTTTCAAGAGTCTTTTTATTGTCACGTGTACCAATTAAGATACAGTGATATTCAAATTATCATACAGCCATAGTAAAAAAAAGCAACAAGACACACAACTACATAAAAGTTAACATAAACATCCACCACAGCGGATTCCCCACATTCCTCACTGTGATGGAAGGCAATAAAGTCAAATCTTTTTCCCACTTTATTCTCCCGCGGTCGGGGCAGTCGAACCATCCATCAGGGTGATCGAAGCTGCCACAGCCGGCGATCGTAGCCCCTTGCGTTGGGGTGATCGAAGCTCCCGCATCGGAGCGGTCGAAGCTTGCGTGTCGGGGCGGTCGAAGCTCCTGCGGTTGGAGCTCCCGAAGTCAGTCTCTAACCAGGGACCGCGAACTCCACAATGTTAAAGTCCGCAGGCTCCCGTGGCTGGAGCTCCCAAAGTCGGACTTCAGCAGTGGTCGTCAACTCCTCGATGTTAGGATGCAGTGCAGACGGAGATATGATACGTAAAAAAATTTGCATCTCCGTCGAGGTAAGAGATTTTAAAAAGTTTCCGCCAAACCCCCCCCCCCCCACCACATAAAACAAGCTAAAGAACACTAAAACATACATTTAACACATACTATAAAACAACAACAAAGAAGGAACGGACAGACAGACTGTTGGCAAGGCAGCCATTGCTGGTGCCACCCGGTGGTCAGTAGTAGTAGATTTCCACAGAGATATGCGCTAGGACCTCAGTTGTTTGTGATATAAAGTTTGCAGATGAAAACATCACTGGTGTAGTTGCCGACAGTGATGAAGGTTGTCAAAGTATAAAGAATAGAGAAATGGCCGGTGGAGTTTAATCTCAGCAAGTGAAATGTTGTACTTTGGGAATTCAAATGTAAAGGGAAAGTATGTAGTTAATGGCAAGACGCTTAATAGCATTGATGTACAGAGGGATCTTGGGGTTCAAGGCCATAGCTTCCAACAAGTGACAACAGAAGTGGAAAGTGTGGTGAGGAAGGCATATGGTATACTTGCCTTCATCAGTTGAGACATTGATGCTGCCTGGATTAGAAGGTAATAAATATAAGGAAGAATCGACAAACTCAGATTGTTTTCTCTGGAATGTCGGAGACTGAAGTGAGACCCGATCGATATATAAAATTATGAGCAGCATAGATTGGGTAGACTGTCAGAATCTTTATCAGGGTGGAAATGTCAAGGACTAGAGGGCATAGCTTTAAGATTAGAGGGACAAGATGACAAGATTAAAGGAAAGATGAAGGGGCAGGTATTTTTACACAGTGGTGGGTGCCTGGAATGCACTACCAAGGGTGGTGGTGGGGGCAGACACAATATTGGCATTTAAGAGGCATTTCGATAGGATTATGGATTTTCAGGGAATGGACCACGTACTGGCAGAAGAGATTAGTTTAAGTTGGCATCATTTTTTGTGAGGACATTTTGGTTTGAAGACATATATAATACACAATATTTCTACTTGTCACTCATCACTACTGTTGGCAAAATTGTATTGACCTAAAGAACATGTTCCAACATGAAGGCAGATTGATTTACGAGCAAGCAACAGGAATATAACTCATTTGAAAGTAAGGGCTTCCTGTACCACAATTTGCACCACAATTGAATCATTTGACAATCTAAACTTCAGTGGTTCTATGGTGAATTTACAACATTAGCTTTGGAATTTAAAAAAATAATAATCATACTAATTATGAAATTGGTGCCACAACAGTTCATTTTCAATAGCACAAAGGAAATGGATATTTCATAGCAAATTGGCACGTCTATGTTGATACACGTTATGAATTGAATATTGGAAATTTCGCCATTGCTTTTGACCCCTACTGAAATTTATATCCTTCTTTCACTGGCCCTATTTCCTCATCTTGATTACTTGATGACTAAACCACGCAAAGCATTTCATTTGAATCCTGAAGTTGATTTTCAAATCCTCTTTCCAATATTTAGTTTAGTTTAGAAATACAACATTGAAAAGGCCCTTTGGCCCACTGAGTCCACTCCGACCATCAATTCTCCCGTTTGCACTAGGTCTATGTCATCCACTCCCTACATACTAGGCGCAATTTGGGTCCATAACTCACAAATCTGCATGTCTTTGGGATGTGAGATTAAACTGGAGCACTCGGAGAAATCCCACGCTGTCACAAGGATAACGTGCAAACGCCATACAGACAGCACCCAAGGTCAGAATCAACCTGGGTCTCTGGCGCTGTGAGTCAATAGCTCTTCCACTCTGTGCCACTGTGTCTCCCTAATAGTACTTATGCCATTACCAGTTTCAAATCCTCCAACTTTCACTGCCACTGAAACTTTTCAGATAGTCCAGAAAATCTGGACTTTCTCAATTCTTCATAAGTTTTAATTTACCTAAACATCATCTGTAATCTCTAATCCACCAGTACTCGACCACATTGGATATTAACACTCCTTACAGACCATTCCCTTCCTCATCACTGAATCTACTCGATCTAACCCCTTACTTTATTCTTCAGTGTCAATCCCATACCATTTTGTAAATTCAATTACTGTGTTCTCTGGCCTGGTGTGATTCACTCCTTCTTTGTGCTCTTTCCGGGGCTTGGAGATCACTTCCATCCCAAGAGGCTGACATTGCTTTAGAGCAGGTGTCTATTTTATAGGAATTAGCTCCTCAATTATCACGCAAAGAACTGTGAGAAATGAACAAAGAATAGCTAATGTGGGGTGTGACTCTGCAATTCTTAGGATTTCACATGGCAAAATAAATGTATGATGACCATCTTAGGGCAGCAAATATCAGTCAGTCCAGAAATTATTTCTGTAAATTTTGGATGGTGCCTAAAACGTGCCCACTCTTGTGCAGTGACTCAGTCTGTTCCACTATCTTACATTCTTAAACTTAGTATGATTATACCTAATGTATGGTAGACATAGTAGGATTGCCACTGAAATGTACATCAAAAAAGAATTACACTGTACTTAGGTACACATGACAATAAAGTACCATTGCACCATTGATTGTGTTAGAGTCCATTTGGGCAGTTTGCAGGAAAAGAGAAGATTTCCACGCATTTGTTCATCTTCAGTTTTGTTGGTATCTGGGAGCCAGGAAACTTTCTTCCTAATGTACAAGAATTATGGAAACGGAATTGAGTCTACCTGCACTCTTAATAAAAATCTGCAAATGCTAGAAATCTGATATAAAAATAAAATGGTGCATAAACTCAGCTGATTGGTGAGCTAGTGAGAAAATTAACTGAAGGTCCTTCATTAAAACTGGCACATGTGCTCTCTTTGTGGGCCAGTCAGCATCCCTGGAAAAAAAGGAATAGCCAACAATGGGCCATTATGGACTCCACCCTTCCCGAGGTCATCTGTTGCCGGCCCTGTTTTGTTCTGGCCTTCTCTATCTTTCAGTCTAAGGAAAGGTTCCGATCCGAACATCACCTATTCTTTTTCGCTAGAAATGCTGCCTGACCCGCTGAGTTACACCAGCATTTTAATAGACAATAGAGAATAGGTGCAGGAGTAGGCCATTCGGCCCTTCGAGCCAGCACCGCCATTCAATGTGATCATGGCTGATCATCCCCAATCAGTACCCCCATCCCTGCCTTCTCCCCATATCCCCTGACTTCGCTATTTTTAAGAGCCCTATCTAGCTCTCTCTTGAAAGCATCCAGAGAACCTGCCTCCACCGCCCTCTGAGGCAGAGAATTCCACAGACCACTCTCTGTGAGAAAAAGTGTTTCCTCGTCTCCGTTCTAAATGGCTTACTCCTTATTCTTAAACTGTGACCCCCGGTTCTGGACTCCCCCAACATCGGGAACATGTTTCCTGCCTCTAGCGTGTCCAAACCCTTAACAATCTTATATGTTTCAATGAGATGCCCTCTCATCCTTCTAAACTCCAGAGTGTACAAGCCCAGCTGCTCCATTCTCTCAGCATATGACAGTCCCGCCATCCCGGGAATTAACCTTGTAAACCTACGCTGCACTCCCTCAATAGCAAGAATGTCCTTCCGCAAATTAGGGGACCAAAACTGCACACAATATTCCAGGTGTGGTCTCACTAGGGCTCTGTACAATTGCAGAAGGACCTCTTTGCTCCTATATTCGATTCCTCTTGTTATAAATGCCAACATGCCATTCGCTTTCTTCACTGCCTGCTGCACCTG
The DNA here is from genome assembly GCA_038087875.1 of Malacoraja senta. Lineage (NCBI taxonomy): Eukaryota > Metazoa > Chordata > Chondrichthyes > Rajiformes > Rajidae > Malacoraja > Malacoraja senta. The sequence goes on along the minus strand of JAXLNO010002820.1, from coordinate 66,990 downwards.
CATGCTTACTTTCATAGACTGATGTACAAGGACCCCCAGATCCCGTTGTACTTCCCCTTTTCCCAACTTTTAGATATTAAATGATATTAGATGATTTAGATAGTAATCTGCCTTCCTGTTTTTGCTACCAAAGTGGATAACCTCACATTTTTCCGCATTAAACTTCATCTGCCACGCATCTGCCCACTCCCCCAACCTGACCAAGTCACCCTGCATTCTAAAAGCATCCTCCTCACAGTTCACACTGCCACGCAGCTTGGTGTCATCTGCAAATTTGCTAATGTTACTTTGAATCCCTTCATCCAAATCATAGATGTATATTGTAAATAGCTGCGGTCCCAGCACCGAGACTTGCAGTACCCCACTAGTCACTGCCTGCCATTCTGAAAGGGACCCGTTAATCCATACTTTTGTCTGCCAACCACTTCTCTATCCATGTCAGCACTCTACCCCCAATACCATGTGCCCTACCTTTGCCCACTAATCTCCTATGTGGGACCTTATCAGATGCTTTCTGAAAGTCCAGGCACATTACATCCACTGGCTCTCCCTTGTCCATTTTCCTAGTTACATCTTCAAAAAATTCCAGAGGTTAGTCAAGCATGATTTTCCCTTCGTAAATCCATGCTGACTCGGACCGATCCTGTTACTGCTATCTAAATGTTCGGCTATCTCATCTTTTATAATTGACTCCAGCATCTTCCCCACCACCGATGTCAGGCTAACTGGTCTATAATTCCCTGTTTTCTCTCTCCCGCCTTTCTTAAAAAGTGGGATAACATTAGCTACCCTCCAATCCACAGGAACTGATCCTGAGTCTATAGAACATTGGAAAATTATCACCAATGCATCCACGATTTCTAGAGCCACTTCCTTAAGTAACCTGGGATGCAGACCGTCAGGCCCTGGGGATTTATCAGCCTTCAGTCCCATCAGTCTATCCAACACCATTTCCTGCATAATGTGGATTTCCTTCAGTTCCTCCGTCACCCCAGATCCTCTGGCCACTACTATATCAGGAAGATTGTTTGTGTCCTCCTTAGTGAAGACAGATCCAAAGTACCTGTTCAACTCATCTGCCATTTCCTTGTTCCCCATAATAAATTCACCTTTTTCAGTCTTCAAGGGTCCAACTTTGGTTTAAACTATTTTTTTCCTCTTTACATACCTAAACAAGCTTTTACTATCCTGCTTTATATTCTTGGTTAGCTTACCTTCGTACCTCATGTTTTCTTCCCGTATTGTCTTTTTGGTTATCTTCTGTTGTTCTTTAAACATTACCCAATCCTCTTGCTTCCCGCTCATCTTTGCTACGTTGTACTTCTTCGCTCTAATTTTTATACTGTCCCTGACATCCCTTTTCAACCGGTCGTCCCTTTCTCCCCTTGGAATCTTTCTTCCTCCTAGGAATGAACTGATCCTGCACCTTCTGTATTATTCCTAGAAATACCTGCCATTGTTGTTCCACTGTCATCCCTGCTAGTGTATCTTTCCAGTCAACTTTGGCCAGCTCCTCCCTCATGGCCCCATAGTCCCCTTTGTGTCTACATTTGGTATAAACTAGCATCTGCAGTTCCTTCCACATGTGCTCTCTTTGCCGACGATTTGCTGTTTGGTACATAGAAATGTAGTCATACAGCGCGAACCAGGCTCTTCAGCCCAACTCATCCATGCCGACAAAGATGCCTCATCTAAGCTAGTCCCATTTTCCCACGTTTGGCCCATATCCCTATAAACCTTTTATATCAATGTTTTTTTTTTAATGCTGTTATACTACCTGCCTCAACTATCTCCTCTGGCAATGAATTCCATATATCACCACCCTCAGTAAAAAAAGTTGCCCCTCAGGTTCCTATTAAATCTTGCCACTCTCACCTTAAACCTATGATCCTTAGTTATTGATTCCCCTACCCTGGGTAAAAGACTGTGCATTCACCCTATCTATTCCCCTCATGATCACCCCTCAGCCCCCTGCGCTCCAAGGAATAAAGACCTAGCCTACCAACCTTCCCCTGCCTTAGGCCCTTTGCAGTCTGAAAACAACTTGCTAGATACCCACGGGCTAACATCACCGTGACCTTCACAATCCCGCTCCACAGATGCAAGCATGTTGCCGCACTTACAGTGCTTAATGAAATAGAATAACAACTCTCTGCCACCAGAGTTTGCGTGATTGATACATCCTAAATAGCCCCCACATACGCATGATGAATTGCAACAAGCTTCGGCACCCAGTCCTGATGAAAGCAATATGTAAAATAGCAGATGCAATACAAATATGTTATTTTTCTTAATATTTATTGAGTGTTGTGAAAAGGCAATAACTAAAGATGTCACTAAGGTCATGATAAGGCTCAGGAAAATAAAATTATATCGGAATTGTGGATAGGGATTAAGCAGATTGAAGAATATGTAGATGATAGGTAAACAGATAGCTGGAAGATGTCTGTTGTAAAAATATACGTTGACTATTTTATGCTATACATCCCATCACGCAACACACACACATAAAATTACATAGAAATTACAGCATAGAAAGCAGACTAATTTAGAAAAACTAGTTTCTGATTGTCTTGCATGTAAGCAGTAGTCTTTACTACATGTCATTATCTTGTTTCCAAGTCTTTTTTTTCTCCATTCCTTCAACCATATATCCAGCTAATTCTAGGAGGCATCAGTAAAATGTACTGTACATCTATCCATTTCCTTCTGACTATGTGCTTACTGGCAAGTACTTTGAAACCGTTAAGGCACTACTTTATTGAAAAGCAATAGAAAAGGGCGGCACAGGAGTACAGCGGTAGACTTGCTGCCTTACTGCACCAGAGACCCGGGTTCGATCCTGACTACGGGTGCTGTTTATATGGATTTTGTACGTTAAACCTGTGACTGCATGGGTTTTCTCTGGATGCTCCGGTTTCCTTCCACATTCCAAAGATGTACAGGTTTGTAGGTTAATTGAATTTGGTAAGTTGTAAATTGTCCCTAGTGTGCAGGATAGTGTTCAGTTACAGGGTGATTGCTGCTTGGCAAGGACTCGGTGGGTCGAAGGGCCTGTTTCTGCACTGTATCTCTAAAGTCTAAAGTCTAAAGTATAATTAGCATTGTTTAAACAAAACCAAAAAGTTGCCTATCCATGTTCTCCAAAAATGCTGCCCAATTCACAGTTACCCTAGCAGTTTGTGTCATTTTTATCCTTTGAACATTAATATTTTATCTATTTAGTTGAAAGTTACCATTGTTCATGTACTAATGGTTCATTACACAACATATTCTTAAGCTGGAGAAAGATGCAGATACACAAATCCTCTGCTTATATCCTCTGATTTGCCTTATCCTAACTGTTTGGGGAAATTAAAACTATCGGCAATACTTTAGACGAGAAGGTGCTACTTGTTGGAGTTTGCACGTTCTCCCTGTGATCACGTGGCTTGCCTCCAGGTGCTCCCATTTCTTCCCACATCCCCACATCATGAGGGGTTGTCGGTAGATTAGCCCCCAAAAAATATATAGTCTCTAGTGTGGAGGGAGTGGATGAGAAATTGGGATGGTTAGCATGGACTTGGTGGGCAGATGAGCCTGTTTCTATGCTTTAGACTTTACTTTAGACTTCAGAGATACAACGTGGAAACAGGCCCATTAGTCCACTGAGGCTGCGCAGGCTAGCGGTGCATTTTCCAACATACTAGGGACAATTTACATAAACAAATTAACCTACAAATCTGTACGTCATTTGCGTGTGGTAGGAAACCGGAGCACCCGGAGGAAACCCACGCAGTCACAGGGAGAATGTACAAACTCCATACAGACAGCACCTGTAATCAGGATCAAACCCAGGTCTCTGGTGCTGCAAGACAACAAGTCTAGCGCTGCGCCACTGTGCTGCACTTATGCTCTATATCTGAACTTAACTAAAATGAAACAATGGTGAAATATGGTTTACTTTCAAATGATCTTCTACAGTAGGCTAGGTAGGATAATTCTACTGCCCATTTTTGAGGTCACAATCCATTTTTTTAGATAATCTTAAAGGAAATAGAGTAGATAAGCTGCCGGGACTAAATAAGCAATGGTAGGCAGCCTCCTGTCTGCTAAATGGTAGGTCCAGTAAATGTTCTATCCATTCATGATGTACGGGGAGAAAAGATGAGGTACGAAGGTAAGGTAGTCAAGAATATAAAGGAGGATAGTAAAAGCTTCTTTAGGTATGTGAAGAGGAAAAAATTAGTTAAGACCAAAGTTGGACCCTTGAAGACTGAAAAAGGTGAATTTATTATGGGGAACAAGGAAATGGCATTTGAGTTGAACAGGTACTTTGGATCCTTCTTCACTAAGGAGGACACAAACAATCTTCCTGATGTACTAGTGGCCAGAGGATCTGGGGCGACGGAGGAACTGAAGGAAATTCACATTGGGCAGGAAATGGTGTTGGGTAGACTGATGGGACTGAAAGCTGATGAATCCCCAGGGCCTGATGGTCTGCATCCCAGGGTACTTAAGGAAGTGGCTCTAGGAATCGTGGATGCATTGGTGATCATTTTCCAATGTTCCATAGATTCAGGATCAGTTCCTGTGGATCGGAGGGTAGCTAATGTAATCCCACTTTTTAAGAAAGGCGGGAGAGAAAAAACAGGGAATTATAGACCAGTTAGCCTGACATCGGTGGTGGGGAAGATGCTGGAGTCAATTATAAAAGATGAAATAGCGGCACATTTGGATAGCTGTAACGGGATTGGTCCGAGTCAGCATGGATTTCCGAAAGGGAAATCATGCTTGACTAATGTTCTGGAATTTTTTGAGGATATAACTAGGAAAATGGACAAGGGAGAGCCAGTGGATGTAGTGTACCTGGACTTTCAGAAATCATTTGATAAGGTCCCACATAGGAGATTAGTGGACAAAATTAGGAGTGCTGACATGGATAGAAAATTGGTTGGCAGACAGGAAACAAAGAGTAGGGATTAATGGGTCCTTTTCAGAATGGTAGGCAGTGACTAGTGGGGTCCTGTTCTAAAAACCTGTGCGGGCCAACTGGCTGGAGTTTTTACGGACATTTTATTTTTTTTTATTTTTTTTATTTTTTTTATTTTTATTTATTAGAAGTACATTACATTACAACCACAAACATTAGTACTCGTCACATATATCTTCGTACAGTTAATGTACTCCGTTTGTTTTTTTACACTAGTAAAGGGAAGGAATGAAATTGAGAGAAAGAAGAAAGTGAAGGAAAAGGTGAAAGTGTAGCAAACGTGACAACAAGAAAGAACGAAGACCCTATAAGAACAAAATTAAAAAACAAAAGAAAAAGAGTTAAGAAATAGACCCTAGAAAAGAAGAAGATAGAGAAAGAGGGAAAAGAGAAAAACAGATAGTTTTTGTAAGCATCACGCAAATGGGAAATACCAACTCTCCAACTTTCATCCCCCCTTACCTGACCTCAGTTTTTTTAAGGTACTTTTGCACCATATATTTGTAATAATTCTATAAATGCAGACCACGTCAAGTGGAAGTGATCTGGTTTACCTGCCAGGAGGAGTCTTATCTCTTCTAGGTGTAATGTTTCGAACCTATTTGAAATCCACATGTTTATAGTTGGTATTGGAGCCTTTTTCCAAAATTTTAGGATTAGCTTTTTTCCAATTATTAACCCATAGTCTATTAGTTTCTTTTGGAACACATATAGTTCTGGACCATCTTCCGTTATTCCGAAGATAATCCATTCTGCTTTGGGTGTCAGTTTTATTTTAAATAATTTTGTAAAGATTTCAAAATTTCAATCCAAAATTTTTGGATTTTTGTACAGAAAACAAATGAGTGCGCTATAGTAGCTTCTTGGGATTGACATTTATCACAAATGGATGATACATTGGGGAAAATTTTATGGATTTTAGTTTTGGAATAATATAGTCTATGTAAAATTTTTAATTGTATTACAGTGTGTCTTACATTAATCGAACATTTATGCACATTTAATAAGTGTTCATTCCACCTTTCCTTTGAAATTTTAATAGCTAATTCTTGTTCCCAGTCTCTTCTGATACCCTCCGTAGATGGTATTTCTACATTTAAGATAATATTATACAAATATGATATTAAATTTGCTGATTCAGCTTTTATCTGCATTGCATCATCCAATACATCTGCTGGGCTATTATAATGATCTTTTGTATATTTTTTCAAATAGTCGCATATTTGAAAATATTTAAAATATTGATTATTTCTGAGGTTATATTTTATTTGTAATTGTTGAAATGAAAGTAATTTTCTAGTTTCATATAGGTCACCGAACGTTTTAATTCCTAGTCTATCCCAGTGCGTGAAAGATTTATCTATAATAGAGGGATTAAACGAAGGGTTATTAACTATGGGAGATAAAAGTGATAAATTTCTTAATTTTAAATTTTGTTTTATTTGTTTCCAAATTCGGATTGTGCTATGTATAATTGGGTTCTTATTATAATTTATGTTATTCAGTTTCATTGGTGAGAGAAGGATCGCTCCAATGTTTCCAGCGGAGCAATCCTCTCTCTCCATTACAATCCAATCCACTTGCTGGGCAGAGTTATCCATCAGTTGAATCATATTTTTAATATTTACTGACCAATAATAATACATAAAGTTAGGTAGTGCTAAACCCCCTAATACTTTAGGTTTATTCAAGTGAGTTTTTTGTATTCTATGTGATTTATAGTCCCATATAAAAATGAGTGATATCTGAGTCCAGTTTTAAAAAAAACGTCTTTGGTAAGTGTATAGGAATCGATTGAAATAGGTATAAAATTTGAGGTAAAAAGATCATTTTTATTGCATTTATTTGGCCTATTAAAGACATAGGAAGCGTTTTCCAAAATTTAATTAGTGTGTTTAATTTATTAAGTAGGGGTTCAAAATTTGCTTTAAACATACCTTGATATGTTTTAGTAATTTCGATTCCCAAGTATTTGAATTTTTCTGTAGCTATTTTAAAAGGGAATTTTAAAAGATGTGTTGAATCTTTCGGTTTTATTGACATAATTTCACTTTTATTCCAGTTTATTCTGTATCCAGAAAAAGATCCAAAGTCTTCAATTAAATTTAATATATTTGGTATAGTGATTTGAGGTTTTGTAATATACAGTAATATATCATCCACGTATAAAGATATTTTATTATTTGAATCTTTAGTATTATACCCGTGGATATCATGGTTTATTCTAATTTTTTCTGCTAACGGTTCAATAATAAGAGCAAACAACTGTGGTGATAATGAGCATCCTTGTCTATTTCCCCTTGATAGTTGGAATTTCGAGGATAATATGTTATTAGTTAATATTCTAGCTGTAGGTTTATTATATAATAATTTAATCCATAGAATAAAATTCTCTCCGAGTTGGAATTTTTGTAATACTTTATCCATATAATTCCATTCTACTTGGTCAAATGCTTTTTCAGCAGCCAGCGAGATAATTGATAATTCTTGTTCTTCAGATTTGTGTGAGTGCATTATGTTGAGTAGATGTCTCATATTGTTAGATGAGTATCTCTTAGGGATAAACCCAGTCTGATCTGGGTTTATTAGTTTACTAATATATTTACTTAATCTTCTAGCTAATGTTTTTGCTAATATTTTTTGATCTGTATTTAACAATGCTATGGCTCTATATGAACCCGGTTCTTCTATATCTTTGTCTTTCTTAAGTATTAGTGTAATCGTTGATTCCGCTAATGTATTCCGACATTTTCAACCTCTCTCTTCTGAGGTCTGAGGTTCCCACCTGCTTTAAAAGGGCATCAATTATACCGGTGCCCAAGAAGAGCAAGGTGACGTGCCTCAATGACTATCGACCAGTGGCACTAACGTCGGTGGTGATGAAGTGCTTTGAGAGGTTGATCATGGCGCAAATCATCTCCTACCTCGACAAAGACCTGGACCCACTGCAGTTCACTTACCGCCACAACAGGTCAACGGTGGATGCGATCTCGCTGGCTCTCCACTCTGCTATGGACCACTTGGACAACAAAAATGTATATGTCAGGCTGTTATTCATTGATTACAGCTCGGCATTTAATACACTCATCCCCTCCAAGCTGGTTACCAAACTCGTAGAACTGGGTCTCTGCGCATCCCTCTGCAATTGGATCCTCGACTTCCTCATTCACAGACCACAGTCTGTTCATATTGGTGGAAATGTGTCAGCCTCGATAACAATCAGCACGGGAGCACCTCAAGGCTGCGTGCTCAGCCCCCTGCTGTACTCACTCTATACTCATGACTGCGTAGTCGGTCACGGTGCGAACTCCATCATCAAATTCGCTGAAGACACCACTGTGGGGGAACGTATCACTGATGGGGATGAGTCAGAGTACAGAAGAGAGATCGTGCGACTGTCCATAAGGTGCCAGCACAATAACCTGGCCCTCAACACCAGCAAAACCAAGGAACTGATTGTGGACTTTGGAAAGGGTAGGATGGGGACCCACAGTCCCGTTTATATCAACGGGTCGATGGTGGAAAGGGTCAAGAGCTTCAAATTCCTGGGCGTGCATATCTCTGAAGATCTTTCCTGGTCCGAGAACACTGATGCAATTATTAAGAAAGCACATCAGCGCCTCTACTTCCTGAGAAGATTACGGAGAGTCGGTATGTCAAGGAGGACTCTCCCTAACTTCTACAGGTGCACAGTAGAGAGCATGCTGACCGGTTGCATCGTGGCTTGGTTCGGCAACTTGAGCACCCTGGAGCGGAAAAGACTACAAAAAGTAGTAAACACTGCCCAGTCCATCATCGGCTTTGACCTCCCTTCCATCGAGGGGATCTATCGCAGTCGCTGCCTCAAAAACGCTGGCAGCATCATCAAGGACCCACACCATCCTGGCCACACACTCATCTCCCCGCTACCTTCAGGTAGAAGGTACAGGAGCCTGAAGACTGCAACGACCAGGTCCAGGAATAGCTACTTCCCCGCAGCCATCAGGCTATTAAACTCGGCTCGGACAAAACTCTGAACATTAATAGCCCATTATCTGTTTATTTGCACTTTATCAGTTTATTTATTCATGTGTGTATATATTTATATAATGGTATTTGGACACACTGATCTTTTCTGTAGTCATGCCTACTATGTTCTGTTGTGCTGAAGCAAAGCAAGAATTTCATTGTCCTTTCAGGGACACATGACAATAAACGCTCTTGAATCTTGAATCACAAGGCTCGGTGCTGGGACCGCAGCTATTTACAATATACATCAATGATTTAGATGAAGGGATTCAAAGTAACATTAGCAAATTTGCAGTTGACACAAAACTGGGTGGCAGTGTGAACTGTGAGGAGGATACTATGAGGATGCAGGGTGACTTGGACAGGTTGGGTGAGTGGGCAGATGCATGGCAGATGCAGTTTAATGTGGATAAATGTGAGATTATCCACTTTGGTAGCAAAAACAGGAAGGCAGATTACTATCTAAATGGTGTCAAGTTGGAAAAAATGGAAGTACAACTGGATCTGGGGGTCCTTGTTCATCAGTCAATGAAAGTAAGCATGCAGGTACAGCAGGCAGTGAAGAAAGCGAATGGCATGTTGGTCTTCATAACAAGAGGAGTTGAGTATAGGAGCAAAGAGGTCCTTCTGCAGTTGTATAGGGCCCTAGTGAGACCATACCTGGAGTATTGTGTGCAGTTTTGGTCCCGTAATTTGAGGAAGGACATTCTTGGTATTGAGGGAGTGCAGCAGGTTTAATTACAGGGATGGCAGGACTGTCATATGCTGAGAAAATGGAGCGGCTGGCCTTGTATACTCTGGAATTTAGAAGGATGAGAGGGTGTCTTATTGAAACATATAGGATTATTAAGGGTTTGGACACGCTAGAGGCAAGAAACATGTTCCCAATGTTGGGGGAGTCCAGAACCAGGGGCCACAGTTTAAGAATAAGGTGTAAGCCATTTAGAATGGACGAGGAAACACTTTTTCTCACAGAGAGTTGTGAGTCTGAGGAATTCTCTGCCTCAGGGGGCGGTGGAGGCTGGTTCTCTAGATACTTTCAATAGGGAGCTAGATAGGGCTCTTAAAGATAGCGGAGTCAGGGGATATGGGGAGAAGGCAGGAATGGGGTACTGATTGGGGATGATCAGCCATGATCACATTGAATGGCGGTGCTGCCTCGAAGGGCCGAATGGCCTGCTCCTGCACCTATTGTCTATTGTCTATTGACAGATCAATTTGACTGAATTAATTGAGGAGGTGATAAGGTTAGTTGAATACAGTGAATTTGATGCTGTCTGTGTGGATTTTAGGTAAGCTTTTGATAAAGTGTTACGATAGACTAGTCAAAAGTTAAAGGCCAAGGAATCCAAGAAAGAATGACAAATTTAACCCAAGATAATCTTCTGAAAGGCGATAGCTGACAGATATTTTATGATTAGAAGTCAGTGAGTTCCACAGGACTCCGTACTTTTGCATTTACTAATAAATATTAATCTAGGCCTAAGTGAATGAGAATTCTAATGAAGTCTGCAGATACTATAATATCTATAATGTGATTGACAATGAGAAGAAAAAAATTAGACTACAGATGGATAGTTTGGTCAGTTGGGTAGAACAATGACAGATGTCATTTAATCCAGAGAAATATAAAATAAGGCATTTGGAGAAGTGTATCGTCAAGGGAATAGATGGGAAATGGGAGGGAATATTGAATAATGTGGAGGATAGGAGGGATTGTATGTCCGCGGGTCGTTAAAAATTGCAGGACACATGAATAAGGCATTTGGGATGCTTCAAGTTATTTGCCTGGATATATATGAGCAGGGAAATTGTACTGCAACTGCATATAATACAAATTACATACAGCTTGACTACTGCAGGCAGTGCTAGTCATCACATTACAGGAAAGATTCTATTGCATTTGAGAGAGTACAGATGAAACTTGCCAGGAGTAGAAAATTGAAGGAATGAGAACAAATTGTAGAAACTACACTTATTTACTTTGGAACACTGGAAGATGACGGAAAGCCTACCAAGGTATATAACATTACGAGGAACCAAGACGCAGTGAATTGGAAGGCTTTGTTTCTTTTGGCATTGGATATTTAACTTGGCATGGATAATGTGGGTCGAAGGACCTGTATTGTTCAGTGTTCTATGTAGTGGCATTAAAAATCAGAGGACATAGATTTACAGTAATTAGAAGAGGTAGGAGCAAAAAATGTTTTCTCCCAGAGGTTGGAGAGGTTTGACATTCATTGTCTAAAACGGCAGCTGTGGCAGAAACCCTCATCACATTAAAAAACTGCAGATGCTATTGTACACAATAGGACACAAAGTGCTGGAGTAACTCAACGGGTCAGTCAGCATCTCTAGAGAACATGGATAGATGACGGGTTGGGACCCTTCTTCAGAAAATATTTGATGTGTATTTGCAGAGCCATGACCCATAGGACTATGGTGTGAGTACGGCAAGATGAACTTGGTTGGGTTGCTCTTTCTCAACCTGCTATGTTGTGGATTTTTGTAGGATATGATATACTGTATGATATTCTTGCCTTAATTGCTAGGGGCATTGAGCATAAAAGTCAGGAAGTCATGATGCAGCTCTGTAGGACTTTGGTTTGGCTGCATTTGGAATATTGCGTGCAGTTCTGGTCGCCTCATTACAGGAAGGGTGTGAAGGCTTTGGAGAGGGTGCAGAAGTTGTTTTCCAGAATGCTTCCTGGATTAGAGGGTTTCAGCTACAAGGAGAGAATGGATAAACTTGGATTGTTTTCTCTGGAACGTCAGATGTTGAGGAGAATCATGTTAGAAATATAAAAAATTATGAAAGGCATGGATAAAGTATGCAGACTCTTTTTCCTAGGATGGAAATGTCCAACACTAGAGGACATGGCTATAAGGTGAGTGGAGGACAGATTAATGGAGATGTGCAGGGTAAGTTTTTTACACAGAGTGGTGGGGGGACTGTAATGCATTGCCAGGTGTAGTGGTGAAGGCAGATATGATAGTGGTATTTAAGAGGCTTCTAGATAGGCACATGGAAGTGGAGGGAATAGAGGTTTATGGATCATGTGCAAGTAGATGAGATCGATTTAACTTGGCATCATGTTCGGCACAAGCATTGTGGGCCGAAGAGCCCATTCCTGTGATGCACTGTTCTATGTTCCATGAATACAATTCCAACTGCTTTCAATGGCCGGGACAATGTAGCAATGTTACAAAATTTTGAGATTTTAAAAATAAAGTCTGCAATTTATCCCATCAGATAAAGCATAAAAAGAAGTTTAATTTGACACCTAATTCACTTTCATATCTTCAGTATTAAAGAAGTTATGGCCATTTTCATACTCGGAAATTAGCATCTTGTTCCCTATTGCTTTTCCATTGACTTAACACAAAAGCTGTGATCGAGGACAGTTAAAAGCCCATAACTTTCTTAAAAATTAAGATAACTGAAAGAAATTTTCAGTTATTATAGATTGAAGCATTCTGAAACAAATATGAAACAATCTTACTTAGAAGACATGAAAGTAAAGCATATAATTAGTTAGTTACCTAATTGTAGCTAATTACAAAATTCAATTACTAGATCTAAACATCTATCAATTTCTTAAGAATAGATTAACATTTTTAAATAGCCTAAGTGTCTAAATAACATTCACACAATAATTCACAATATAACATAATTTTTAAATCTCATTTTCTTGAATTTATAGGCCAAATGGAAGGAATTGAATGTTTAATACCTGTAAATTAATGGGCATTTAAATCATCTTGTGAGTGAGGATTTCTGGAACGCGATCTTTTGGAACGTTGATTTGCGGTGAATTTAACCCCGTATTGGCATGAAAAATACTGCCGTTAATTCGGGGAATAAAATCACCGTGTCGCATGAAAATATGTGAATTAAAGGCTTCTTAAGAAGCACTTTTATACATTTAAAGAAACCACTTTCGTTTACCTGTCCCGTGTGTGAAATCCGTCCCCGTTATCGGCGTTGACGCTTCAGGAGCTGCTTTTAAAATTACTCTAGCGCTGACATTGACGATTTAATAAAAATAAAAAATACACAAAATGCCACCAGGAACGATTCTTCAGCCAACGCTTGTACTCCAACAAAATATTAACCAGGACAAGGGAGGAGAAACCCGCGTTTTAACCCCGCCCCCCCTTAAAGGCGCCAAAATCGCGCACACGGCCAGTGGCAGAATTACAGCGCGACTGAAGGTACGTTTTGTAACATACCTAGACAATGTATATCGATGTTAGATTATCCATTTGCGAATGGAGATATTATAGGGATAAGGTAATAAATAAATCAATTAACAAGATAGTCCTGCAAAGCTTCTCTGCCTTTCACAATGTAAATAAAGAAACCAATTGGCACTCCATTCCTGGTGATCCTGAGATACCTGCCAATGTGGCCTGGTTTATCATTAAATACCCAACTTGTATTCTTCTGCCATACCCCGCAACACTGCTCTCTCTCCCCATCCCCCCACTCACAACAAAGGCAGAGTCCCCCTAGTCCTCACCTTTCACCCCACCAGCCGTCACATACAACAAGTGATCCTCCGTCAGTTTCGCCACCTCCAACGTGACCCCACCACTCGCCACATCTTCCCATCTCCCCCTATGTCTGCCTTCCGCAAAGACCGCTCCCTCCGTAACTCCCTTGTCAATTCTTCCCTTCCCTCCCATACCACCCCCTCCCCTGGTACTTTCCCTTGCAACCGCAAGAGATGCAACACTTGTCCCTTCACTTCCCCCCTCCACTCCATTCAAGGACCCAAGCAGTCGTTCCAGGTGCGACAGAGGTTCACCTGCATCTCCTCCAACCTCATCTATTGCATTCGCTGCTCTAGATGCCAGCTGATCTACATCGGTGAGACCAAGCGGAGGCTTGGCGATCGTTTCGCCGAACACCTCCGGTCGGTCCGCAATAACCAACCTGAACTCCCGGTGGCTCAGCACTTCAACTCCCCCTCCCATTCCGTATCTGACCTCTCTGTCCTGGGTCTCCTCCATGGCCACAGCGAGCAACACCGTAAATTGGAGGAAATGCACCTCATAGGGCAGTCTACATCCTGGTGGCCTGAACGTTGAATTCTCCCAATTCTGCTAGCCCTGGCTGTCCCCTCCCCTTCATCAGCCATCTGGTTGTCTCCTCCCCTCCCCCAGCCATCGGGCTCCTCCTCCGCCTTTTCCTTTTTTCCTTTCTTCTCCCCACCCCCTATCAGTCTGAAGAAGGGTTTCGGCCCGAAACGTTACCTATTTCCTTCGCTCCATAGATGCTGCTGCACCCGCTGAGTTTCTCCATGCATTTTTGTGTACCTTGTATTCTTCTAGGTTGGTATAGCAATACAAAAATATATCAATGGACACTCTGTTTATTTATTTATACTTTATTTATTTAATAATGATCTTTATTAATATGATGGGGCTGTGCCAAAAAAAAGAAAAATACAGGTCCTGCTCCTGAAGATGATGTCTGATGAAGGGCCTCGACCTGAAACGTCACCTATTCCTTTTCTCCAGAGATGCTCCCTGAGCATTTTATGTTGGTCTTGTCTTGCTACAGCATTCCACTGGAGATCTCAAAATCGCAGTCTTCTCCAGTCAGAATTTGTGAAGTATTAAAATATTTGAATCACTATAGGTTTAGGTTTCTGGTGAACTATCAACTAAATATTTGCATTTTAAAAGTAAATCTTACATTTATATAATGGCTTTGATGATATCTGGCCCTTCCAAATTGCTGTACAGATAATGAACTTTAAAACTGCTGGGATGCCAAAATTATAGAAGCCAATATGCAACAGCAGGGTTGGTATTTTTAATGTTGTTTGTTGAGAGATAAATATCGCTCAGACAACAGGGAAAATACTGCTCCATTTCTTCCAAGCAGTGCTCCGGGAATAGGGCACAGATCCAAATACTTAGAGGTACGATAGCTATCCTTGGTCTTGGCCCCTCTCACTTTCTCCAAGTTAAAGGTGTAGCCATGGACACTTGCATTAACCCAGCACTGCCTGCCTTTTTGTTGGTTACGTCGAACAGTCCTTGTTCCAAACATATACTTATACCATCCCCCATATTTTCTCTGCTACATCAGCAACTGCGTTGGAGCTGCCTCATGCACCGTGCAGAACTAATTGGTTTCATTAACTTCACCACTAATTTTCACCCTGCCCTCAAATTCACCTGTACTATCTTCAACACCTCTCTCCCCATTTTTGATCTATCATTGAAGGAGACAGACTATCAACTGACGACCACTATAAGCCTACCGCCTCCCACAGTTATCTTGACTACTCTTCCCCCCACGCCACCTCATGCAAAGGCGTTATCCCCTACTCTCGCCAAATCTGCTTACAAGATGAGGCTTTCCAGACAAGGACATCTCAATCTTTAGTGAACATGGTTTTCCTTCAGTTGTCATAGATGGATCGCTCACCCACATTTTCTCTTTGTCCCGTAGTTTTGCTTTTGCACCCCCTCCCCCCAGATGGACCAAGGATAATGTTCCATTGGTCTTCATATTTCACCAACCAGCCTTCTCATCCACAACATTTCTGGTACCTCCAATGTAATCCCACCACTAGTTACATCATCCCACTGTTCCACAGAGAATGCTTCCTCTGCAACTCGTGGTTCACTCATCCCTTCCAACCAAAATGACCCCCTCTCCAGTACTTTCCCCTACAACCACTAGAGATGTAACACCTGTCCCTATACCTCCTCCCTCGCCTCTATACAGGAACCCCAGCAGTCCTACCAGGTGAGATAGAGGTTCATGTGTACCTCCTCTCACCTCATCCACTGCATCCGGTTTTCCCGTGGTGAGACTAATCATTGACTTGGCAACTGCTTTGCCAAACACGCGTTCTGTCCACCAAGACCTGCAGGATCTCCGGGTTACTAACCATTTCAACTCGTTTTCCCATTTCTATACTGACCTTTCTGTCCTGTGACTCTTTCATTGCCAAATTAAGGCCATATGCAAACTGGGGGAACAGCACCTCATATTCCACTTGGGTAGTTTACAACCCAACATTATGAATATTGAATTCTCCAATTTTATGTAACTTCTACAAATATACCCTTCCCCCCGCCCCCTCCCCCTCCCCCTTCAGCCCCACCAATAACCTCCTCTCCATACTTTTCTCCTCATTCACTCCCCTCTCCTGACTGAACTTGCACTGGTTTCTCTACTCACCCTCCATCTATAAACATTTACAACTTTTCTACCCACAACCTTCACAATTCACAACTCTATCTTTTTGGCTCACACCAGTTTTTTCATCTCTTTGTCCAACAATCTGCCTATCAAAGAAAACACTTGCCTGTGTTCACCTATTACTGGTCATGCTTCCAGCTTTCTATCCTACCCCCCGCAATCAGTCTGAAGAAGGGTCCTAACCCAAACTTCACCTATCCATGTTCTCCAGAGATGCTGCCTGAGGTGCTGAGCTACTCCGGCATTTTGTACCTTTTTATACTTAATTACCTGTACATTTACTGCATTATTGGGGATCATGACAGAAGCCTCCTCGTGGCGATCCCCGGAAACGACGACACGATGCACTCAGTGACGCGTCAGGCGACCAATTCTGTCAACATGTTGGACGACGACAGAAGCCAACAGTGAACGAACTGCATTATTATGATATTGCATCTTTAGAAATGATGCATCATATGTTCTTCTGAGAAACAATGTACACCCTACAGACACATTCTGTGGGGTTTTTGCACTGGAATTTATGATTGGGAATCCAGTCTGTATACTGCCCTTTATAAGAATTCCAGTTCTGCAGCCAATTAGATGAAGAAAATGTAAATAAAGCGAACAGAGTCTAAATGTGAAGTGGTAATTGGAACAACTAATACAATGCCAGATTATGTCTAAAAAGTAAAATAGAGGGGGTGTATAATAGGATTAAAATAAGGAAAATAAATAAACATTTTTATTTTTTATTTTTGAAATACTAAATAATTAACAGCTGCAGCAGTGAGATTTCACACGAAAAATATATTTTTCATATTTTTGCAGTATTACAAATTTAGCAAGCAACTTAAAATGATTTACACTTGAAAGAACAAGTTCTAATATTCCTTGCGTGTTTTGTGATTTTCTGATTAAAAATCGATGCCATGTTGTGCATATCACAGCTGTCTCCATAGGTACTGCTATAGTGACTGTGTCGCAGGTGCAGAGCAATTCTGACAAAAAGTCCCAGATTCTTGGTTTTTCTGAGCAAGTCGTGGTGCTAGATATGCCATCTAATTTACATAAGTGTGCTGACAGCCTTATTCATTTCACAAAACACAGGTCAACATAATACTGTTTTGATTTTGTTTTCTACAAACAGAACAGTTTATATACTCTCGTTCATACTTCAACTTTAAATCTAACGTTGCTGCCAGTCTTTAACAACACAATATTAAATTTTGTAAATTAAACATTTTTAGAATCATAGAAACATACAACACAGAAACAGACTCATCCCACCTCGGCAATGATACCTACATGCTAATCTTGTTGGTTCCTATCCCCTTATGCCTTTCCTAACCAGGTACCTGTCCAAATGCCTTTTAAATCCTGTGATTGAGAGACAAAGGTATTGAGAGTGGGAAGAGAGGAAATTGATCCGCCCTTGATTGAGATCTTTGAATCAGTTTTAATCGCAAGTGAGGTTCCAGACATCTGGAGAATAGCCAGTGTTGATCTTTTGTTTAAGAAGGGCAACAGGGACAAAGCAGGAAATGACAGGCTGGCGAGCCTTCAAGAGACAACAGTCAAGAGTGTTTAATTGTCAGATGCACTGGGAATGGAACAGTGAAATTCGTACTTACTGCAAATTTACAGTTACATTAACGCAACAGCATAACAAATAGTTATATAATAAATGGTACAATAAATTGTATAATTGGGCAGTACATTGGCGCAGCTGATAGAGTTGCCGCCTCACAGCGCCAGAGACCTGGGGTTGATAAACTTCTATCAGGTCTCACCTTAGCGTCCAACTTTTCTGAAAAAGCAATACAAGTTTATCCAACTTTAGTTTTTCCCTTTTTTCTGCAGATTAACAATTCCCACGAAATCCGATGGGGTCACGGATCCTTTGCCAAATCTAAATGCCAAGGAATCCTGACATTGCTTTGACGATTGACTATTTATGGGGTCTCCAGCAGAGCTAACTACAGACAGTACTTTCCGAATATGCCAGTAAATTGGGAGTTCCGCTTATAACAGCGCATGTATAGATGTCTCAGACATGTGTAGGAAGGATCTGCAGATGCTGGTTTAAAACGAAGATAGACACAAAAAGCAGAAGTAACTCAGCGGGTCAGACAGCATCTCTGGAGAAAAGGAATAGGTGGCGTTTCGGGTCTGAAGAAGGGTCTCTGCCCGAAACGTCACCTAGTCCTTTTCTCCAGAGATGATGCCTGACCCGTTGAGTTACTCCAGCTTGTTGCGTCTGTCTCAGATATGCAGCTGTTTAAGTAGGTAATGAATAGGTAAGTACAAACGGTTCTGTTTGGGCAAAATATGCAATGATTTTGTATTTAGTAATTAGCAAAATATTGGGGGTCTTTATGTTCTTATTGGTATATTATCAAGCCCAGTGTAAATTTAAACCGAAGATACACAAAATGCTGGAGTAACTCAGCAGGCCAGGCAGTATCTCTGGAGAAAAGGAATAGGTGATGTTTGGGTCAAGACCCTTCTTAAGACTGAGAGTCAGGGGAAAGGGAAACTAGAGGAATGGAAAGGTTGTTCCTGATTCTTATGTTATTGTGATGATTTACGTTAATTTAAAATATCCAAACCATGGCCAAATTCGGATCTCTCAGCAAGTAAAGTCAAAACTGAAATAAATATACTTCTATGAGCAAAAATACAGGTTGCGAAAAGATTAAACTGTGGTTCCAGGTGTATAAGAAGCAACGGTGAGGTATCAATGCCAGTCTGTGTTATGCACTGATGCCCTGCATAACACAGACTCCCGAAGAAAAAATATCCAGAGAACCATATGTATTCATGGCAGGAGCCACAATGAACTGCAAATGTTGGATTCTTGAGCAAAACACAAAGTGCTGGAGGAACTCAGCTTGTCTCTGGGGGACATGGGTTGGGTCGAGACCATTGTTCACATTGATTGCAGTGGAAGAGAGAAATTGGAAAAGAGATGGGGGCGGCACAAACCTGGCAAGTGTTTGGTGGATACAGGTGTTCAGATCCTGAACGTCAAAAGCAGTAATTTCTAGAGTCTGAAAAAGGTTTCCGCCCCATAATGTCGCCTGTTATTCCCTCCCCAGATGCTGCCTGACCCATTGAGGGCGGCACAGTGACGCAGTTTGTTGAACCGCTGCTTCACAGCGCCAGGTACCCGGGTTCCATCCTGAGCTGTCCGGGCGGCGCTTGCAAGTTCTCCCTGTGACCGCGTGGATTTAACTCTGGGTGCTCCGGTTTCTTACCACATCCCAAAGACGTGTGGGTTGGCAGGTTAATTGCCATCTGTGGATTGCCTCTAGTGTGTAGTCAGTGGAGGAAAAGGTGGGATAGCATAGAACACGTGTGAAAGAGTGTAAGAAGGAACTGCAGATGCTGGTTTAAACCGAGATAGACACAAAAAGCTGGAGTAACTCAGCGGGACAGGCAGTATCTCTGGAGAGAAGGAATGGGTGACGTTTCGGGTCGAGACTTCCGCAGAGACCGTTCCCTCCGCAACTCCCTGGTTAACTCATCCCTTCCCACACAAACCACCCCCTCCCCAGGTACCTTCCCCTGCAACCGCAGAAGATGCAACACCTGTCCCTATACCTCCTCCCTCGACTCTGTCCAGGGACCCCGACAGTCCTTTCAGGTTAGGCAGAGGTTCACTTGCACCTCCTCCAACCTCATCTACTGTATCCGTTGTTCAAGATATGGACTTATACATCGGCGTGACCAAACGCAGATCGTTTCGCGGAACACATTCGCTCAGCCCGCGTGAACTAACCAGATCTCCCGGTTGCTGGACACATTAATTCTCCTTCCCATTCCTACACAGACCTTTCTGTCCTCGGTCCCCTCCATTGTCAGAGTGAGGCTAAACGCAAATTGGAGGAACATCATCTCATATTTCGCTTGGGCAGCTTACAGCCCAGTGGTATGAATATCGTTTTCTCACTTCAGGTAGCCCCGGTATTCTGAATACCGCTCTATATCCCTCCCCCACCCAAGTCGCACTAGCTTCTCATTTTCACCCTTCAAACAGCTTGTTTCCTTTATTATCGTTACTTTTTTGCATCTCTTTCATTCATTGTTCTTTATCTCTCCACATCACCGTCTATATCTCTCGTTTCCCTTATCCCTAACCAGTCTGACGAAGGGTCTCGACCAGAAACTGTTTTTATTAATGGCCATCTTAGGCTCTGGACAAAGCCTGTACGTACACAGTTGGCCGGAAATAGATTGCAGCATTTCAAAGTGCAGTAGATTATTCTGATCGTGCAGTCATCTAGTTTAATTTTGCGCACTTACATTTCCCTCAGAACTGCCTTTCTGGAATGTAAGCATCGCAAAGACAGACGGCTGCGTGTACGCTGTGTTTAGTTGCCATGTAATGTGTGACAGACTACACACGTGACCTGTGCACCAATACCTGAGGAAACCGGAGAGATGACTCCTGTGACTGCCTGTTTGCATAAAGCTGCGCACACTGTCGCTCGCACCAAGTCTGCTGCACAACAGTACCGCGGCCGCCGGATCCTCGCAGCGATCTCAGCTCTCCGAGCCTGCGCTTGGCAGGTTGTCATGTCTGCCCTTGCCCGAGGGCGCATCGACCCGAAACGTCACCCATTCCTTCTCTCCAGAGATGCTACCTGTCCCACTGAGTTACTCCAACATTTTGTGTCTATCTTCTGCGTAGTGGGGATCTGCGGGTCGCCGCCGCTGACGTCTGGTTGTTGTTAATCGATCCTCTCTGGCAGACAGGGGCGAGGGGGTCTGTGCGCTGCACCGGGACACTTGTCTCCGGACTTTCCCCAGACCTTCGCGCAGGAGCCGGAACCAATGCAAGCAGCGAGCTCCGGGTGATGCTGGTGGGATTGAAAAGGAAAACCTTTACGTTAGTCTTCGAGAACATGTTGCCCAATGCCTCTGGCAACCCGGACGATGCCATGAACGGCGCTAACTCAACACTCAACGGGACTGCAAGCGACGCCTTCAGCCACACGATCTTTATCTCGTTCATTTACTCGGTTGTGTGCTTCGTCGGGCTGTGCGGGAACTCCCTGGTCATCTACGTGATCCTGAGGTACGCCAAAATGAAGACAGCAACCAACATCTACATCTTAAACCTTGCTATTGCCGACGAACTGTTCATGCTGAGCGTCCCCTTCCTGGTGACGGCCACATTGCTGGATCACTGGCCCTTCGGCTCGTTGCTCTGCCGGCTAGTGCTCAGTGTGGACGCCGTCAACATGTTCACCAGCATCTACTGCCTCACTGTCCTCAGCGTGGACAGGTACATCGCGGTGGTGCACCCCATCAAAGCGGCCAGCTACAGAAGACCCACCATAGCCAAAGCAGTCAACCTGGCGGTGTGGCTGCTGTCCACGCTGGTGATCTTGCCGTTCATCATATTTGCAGACACGGCCCCCAACCCCGACGGCTCCGTGGTCTGCAACATGCAGATGCCAAAGCCCGACAGGCAGTGGCTGGAAGTGTTCGTGGTCTATACGTTCCTCATGGGCTTTCTCATTCCCGTCGTAGCTATCTGTCTGTGCTACATCCTCATCATTGTCAAAATGAGGGCGGTGGCTCTCAAAGCCGGCTGGCAACAGCGTAAGAAGTCGGAGAGGAAGATCACCTTGATGGTGATGATGGTGGTGACCGTGTTTGTGATGTGCTGGATGCCATTTTACATCGTACAGTTGGTGAAGATATTTCTGGGGCGACAAAATCTGACCGTCAGCCAGCTGGTCGTGGTCTTAGGTTACGCCAACAGCTGTGCCAACCCTATTCTCTACGGCTTCCTCTCGGACAACTTCAAGCGATCGTTCCAGAGAATCCTGTGCCTGCGATGGATGGACAATGTTGCGGAGGAGCCCATGGATTACTATGCCACAGCCCTCAAAAGCAGACCATACAGCGCGGAGGAATTCCAACAGGACCCGATGGAGTCAGAGAGTGTGTACCGCAATGGTACCTGTACCTCAAGAACCACCACCCTCTGAGTACTCGTGGGTCGGCTACGCGAATCCAACGTAGAACGCAACAAAGAGGCTGCCCTCGGAGTAATGGGACAGATTTCTGACGTCTTTTTATGATTTCTGGTCGCTTTGCCCGCTCTCTTGCTTTAAATTGTGAAGATAACAATTGCTGTTTAACAAGGCTGCGATTTGGAATGTCCGGTGGCCGTTCTTTTTCCACGAAACTTTCTCTTAATTCAGTTTAAGCTTAATTCAGTAGAAAAACATCTGTCGCGTTTGAACCACGCTGCAAGCCTTGTGTTGTTGTTGGCAACACGCAATGTTCATTTAAGAAAATGTTCCTGTACAGAGTTGCGGGCTTCTTAAAGAGTCTGTCAGTGCTGTAGAATTTCAAGCCTATTGAAACTCTGCGTTAATTTCGCATCGTCTTGTCGCTGCGGGTAGTTAGACATCGACGGTCCCTAAAAGTAATCAGTTAGTGAGTCAGGTTGTAATATCTGATGCTGCTGGAAAGGCAGCGTCAATCTGCCAGCCTGCCTCGTTTCGTCAAATGAATGAAAGATTCTTATTGCATCGCCCTTGAATTGGAGGTTATTTAGGCGATTACGTTTTTATTGCGACACTCCATACATATTAATTGGAGAAATGTAGCTTTGGTGAGCAAGAGGTCAACCAGTCAAATGATTGTTATTACTGTTCTTCGCTTTCATCAAATGAGAAGCCGTTCAGGGAGGCTCATGAAATTGCAAATGCTGGGCACTTGAGTGCTAGAAGAACCAAGCGGGTCAGGCAGCATCTGAAGAAGGATCCTGGCCCGAAACGTAGTCCGTTCATTCCCCCCACAGATGCTGCCTAACCCGCTGAGTTCTTCCGGCACTGTGTTTTGCTCGAGAAGCCATACCTGACAGCTTCGACCCATCCACTCTGTGAGCTTTTTCGTTTCACATCTGCTCCCCTGTGTTATCCCACTTTTCACATCGCTTCACAGCTGCGGCAATGTCCCATGCAATTCAGGACGTGTTACGCCTGCCTTCTCCAATTGCAATGTCAAGAACTACTTGGGGTTCAAACGTTGAATCCGCGCTTGTAGTTGAACACCTACGCATAACGATGGAGCGACCAAACAGAACGACATTTCGAACTACAAATTGTCATGGAAAATTTCTGGGTCATTCTAGTCTCAAAGGCAGCATCTCCTTAGGTTCAGTTGGAGCCACGAGCCTTTGATGGAGTCACTGAATTGGCAGCACGCTCTTCCCCCAACCTTCTTATGTCACGTATTATTGCTGAAAACCCCACAGATCCGTTTATAAAATCATGCCCTACTGGACACGTGTTCATATAGTTAACAGAACTGAGCTGGTGTAATACGTTGATAGAATCATCATTGCATTATTTGGCTCTGGGAAACTTCGGGCGTAGCTAGAAATCTTGCAACATTTCTCCGGTTGGTATATACAGAAAGGCACAATCAAACTGATGCTAAAAGAGCAAAACACAAAAGTATTGGAGAAACTCAGCGGCTTAGGCAGCGTCTGTGGAGGGAATGGACGGGCGACGTTTCAAGTCTGAAGAAGGGTCTCGACCCGAAACGTCACCCATTCATTCTCCCCAGAGATGCTGCCTGTCCCGCTGAGTTACTCCAGCATTTTATGATCTACCTTCGATTTAAACCAGCATCTGCAGTTCTTTCCTACACATAACTTCTAGTTATTCCTTAGACGGAACAACTCAATAAATTTCCTCAGCATGGAATACACAATATCCGAGCCCCTATCCCCAGATTATATCAATTTTAGCTGGTGTTTTAAACAAGGAGAGTCTGCATATTTAAACATTACATATTGCAGCCTGCAGATTACAACAAGGTGGACGGCGGTGCAGGGGGGGTAGAGTTGCTGCTTCACAGCGCAAGAGATCCGAGTTCAATCCTGACCTCGGGTACTGTCTGTGTAGAGTTTGCACGTTCTCCCCGTGAGCGCGTGGGTTGCCGCCGGGTGCTCCGGTTTCCTTCCGACATTCCAATGACGTGCGGGTTTCTAGGTTAGTTTGCCTCTGTAAATTGCCCCTCGTGTGTAGGGAGTGGGTGAGAAAGTGCGATAGCATAGAACTACCGTTGTGTTCTATATGTGATGGTCGACTCGGTGGGTCTAAGGGCCTGTTTCCATGAATTAAAAGTGTGGGGAAATCTCTGGTGCTTAAATTTATAAATCCACCCTCGGCTGCTGTCTGAATTGCCGCAATGTGTCCAGCGAACGTTGTCCCTCGCCTGGATCTAGTCGTTTCTATAACACACATTAGCACTTTACTGAGATCGAAGCCCTCTATTTAAACCCCCATTCGATTCGCCGACACATTACATTTCGAGTCTGTTTTTTTCGTTCTTCTTCAACATTTCAATCAATATACACGTATACGTTCAAAACAAAACCACGGTAAATTTTGGATGCACTTTTTTCCCCTACTGCCGCTGAGTGTTCGGTTTTTAACGGCATCTGCACAAATGTGTGTTTCCTTGAAACGACATTTGCTCATGAGATCAATGTCAACATTGATCTCAAGTTGCTACACAGTTTATGTAGCAGCTGCTATTGATTTTCATGGTGCCTTGTCAATAACTAAATAACCACGTGCCCTGTAAATCTAAGTCACGTCGTTGTTTGTTTGTACATATCTATTATAAGCATCTAATGCAGCAGAGAGTCAATAGACAATAGACAATAGACAATAGGTGCAGGAGTAGGCCATTTGGCCCTTCGAGCCAATGTGATCATGGCTGATCATCACCAATCAGTACGCCGTTCCTGCCTTCTCCCCATATCCCCTGACTCCGCTATTTTAAGAGCCCTATCCAGCTCTCTCTTGAAAGCATCCAGAGAACCGACCTCCACCGCCACACGACAATTCACACCACAAGCTGAGTTTTACTCCAGCACTTTGTGTCTGTCTCTCTTAAGTAACACAACCTGCTGGTGCACAAACGCGGGATGGAGGGGGGATAAGGCTACTTGAACAATCAAAAGCTTTTATATGAATATTCAACAGAAAATAAATACCAGACGCTATCTGCCGTGCAGCTGATGGAAATACACAAGTAACTGCAGATGCTGGTTTACAAAAAAAGTCACAAAACGCTGGAGTAACTCAGCGGGTGAAGCAGCATCACTGGAGAACATGAGTAGACAATGTTTCGGGTCAGGATACTTCTTCAGACCCGGCCCGAAACATCGTCTATCCACGTTCTCCAGAAATGCTGCATGACTCGCAAAGTTAATCCAGCGCTTTGTGCCTTCAGTTGATAGAAGTATTTTGGTATTATTACTGTTTCCTCTACGGCAAACGTATTGGTCACTTTAAACGGTCGTTGCACTTTTAAAGAACAAAATCTGTTGTGTATTGAAGTGAGAATCCAGTGAACGTGGATGCTGGCCCAGTCATCGATCACAGCTTCAGGCAAAGCGCCACCACGCGGTTTCTCATTGTGCTACCGAAACACTCAATTCACCATTTTCCTTGGGTACGTTAATTTCGTTCTCACTCGCTGAAGGGGTATCAAAGTAGTGATTATCATTTATAACGGTCCTCTCATGGACTCTGTCGTGCTCTTGGTGAACAGTGTCTACACTTTTGGGTTCTATTCGAAGTCCATTGTTTCCCGTTTTACGGGCACCTCTGTAACGACGCTCTCTGATAATTATCACCGCAACCGCGACCAGCAGCATCAGAGCGAGGGCCCCAATAATAACCTGATATATTAGGTGTGAATGTGCCTCCCGTTTTTCAGGTTCGGATCTCCCAACAGTGGGAGGAAGAGTCGCCGTGGGATTTTCAGCGGGACTGGATAAGTAAAATGTTGATACCGGGGAGGCTGATACAAAGACAGTGGGGCCAACAGTATTGGCAGACGGGTCCTCGCTGTCTTTCGGGAAAGTCCCGGACGTCACGTTAAAACCATATTCCAAGTCTCCCTCGGGAACGCATTGGTTCTGCTGGAGGTTCACTGAAAAACCCTTGTCGCACAAACAGAAGGAGTCTCGGGCCGACTGAAAGCATCCAAATCGACAAGAGCCATTATTTGTAACTTCCGAACAGTTGTTGCACAGGGATTCCAAGCTTCTGGACGATGACCAGTTGACACGCCCCTGCTGTAGCTCACACTTCACAGCGACTGACTTGCCGTTGGCACAAAGAATGGTTGCTACCGAACCTCGAGGTACACGAGGGAAGAATTGGCTTGCATTGTTAGGGGTTTTATAAACGACGTTTCTAATGTCAGTCTTTAGGCTTTCGCACATCGGGTACTTACAGATGAAACCCTCGTTTCTTTTGGGGTCACACGTTGAATCATTCCACTTGAGTTGGATTCGCGTTGTGAAGTTTACCACAAGTTCCACGCATCTCCTGTGTGTGCACGTCCTCAAAGGTTCCCGGGTCCAGGCGTTGTAGGTAGAACGGTCATTGCCACTGACCCATAGGAATCCACGCAACGGCTTTTCAGCAATGTAACACTGCTTGACCTTCCTGTGAAGTCCAATCCACAGGTGAAGCAGTCCGGGCGCCACATCCACGCTAGTCTCTAAAAGCTGCTCAATGCTCCTTGCTTCGCGCTCACTTGCCATGGAGGTGAGGAACCCATTCTTGGCTTCACACTTCTCCTTTGTCCGCACAAAGGAGCCCGCATCCCAGTGCAAACTATAGCACGCCCCGCCGTCGCAAAACGTTGGCGTTTGAGACCAAACCCCTGAATTTTCCCAACAATTCTGAAGCCAAAGGAAAATGAAGACCAAACGAACCATATTTGTTTTCGTCTTTGCGCGACCTTCTCGGGACGGAGTGAAATATGAGTTCGCGTTGTCTGCACTTGATTCGCACTTCCAGGCAGATCAAACTGAAGTGCGCCTCAGCTCCAAGGGAAGTCTGACAAACATAGTTAGGGCTTGCGTATCCGGTGGCGTGATGGTCGGAAGCAGGAACTTTTGATATGAACCCTTTAAAGAGTCGCTTTGCTTTGCAAAAATATATTTGCAGACATGGAAGCAAATCTTGCCCAGTGTACTGGCGAAGCTAAATGGGCTGGATTGAGCATAAAACACAATGGGAGAGTTATTGTAAAGGAACACAATGAGTCGGTGCAGGCTAGCACTAACACATAGAATGGTCAGTGTAGGAAGGAACTGCAAATGCCGGTTTATACCGTAAACACAAAAAGCTGGAGTAACTCAGTGGGTTAGATAGCATCTCTGGAGAGAAGGAATAGGTAACGCTTCGGGTCGAGCTCCTTAGGTCAAAGCTGTTAGTGGACAGAGTGATGCAGATACCAAATTATTCAGTCGTCATGAACACCGGTGTAAATGTGAATTGATGCCCACAATACAACATTATGCCAGAACCACTTATGTGACATTCACGGAACCAATTGAGGCATATACATCGTATAGTTCTGGCCGCCCTGCTATAGGAAGGACACAATTAAACAGGAAAGGATGCAAAGATGTATGAGGATGTTACCAGGCCTGGAATGTTTGTGTGATAAGGAGAGGCAGGATCTTTTCCCCTTGGAGTGTGGGAGGCTGCGGAGTGACTTTATAGAAGTTTATAAAATCATGAGGGGTATAGATTAGGTGGATAGCCACAGTCTTTTACCCAGGGAAGGGGAGCCTAAAAATACAGGGCATAGGTATAACGTGAGAGGGGATTTTTTTTAAGGACCAGAGCGGCAACTTTTTTTTCCACACATAGGATGGTGAGTGTATGGAAGAAGAGGAAGAAATGGGTACCATTACGATGTTTAAAAGACACTTGGACAGCTGCATGGGGGTCGGTTAGGCTAATTAGACAGCATGGATAGGTTGGGCCAGATGGCCTGTTTGTGTGCTCTGTGACTCTAATATAATTAGTTGAATGAAATAGACAAGCAAACTCAATAATGGGCACAGTCTGATGCTCTTGAATGAACCCTGTTTAGTGTTCCATAGATTAAAGCATAGATATATTGCTTGTGTACCTTTGTGTGGCCCAATAAAATCTGCTGTTAATCCAATTCCATAGTTTTTGATTGATTGAAAGATACAGCATGGAATCAGGCCCTTCGGCCCGTCATCCGTGCCAATCACCTATTCACACTAGTTCTATGTTATTCCACTTTCACATCCACTCCCCACACACTAGGGGGAAATTTACAGAAGACAATTAACCTACAAACGTGCACGCCTCCAGGCTGTGGGAGCAAACCAGAGCAACCAAAGAATATCCACATGGTCACAGGGAAAACATGCAAAATGCACAGAGACAGCACTCGAGCTGAGGATCAAACCTTGTTCTCTGGCATTGTGAGGCAGCAGTCCCACCAGCTGTGCCACTATGCTGTGTTTAATCGTTTTTTCATGCAGTGTAGATCACTATGAAACTACCATGGAAAGATGTGTAGGTTGAACATTTATTGCATTTTTCCAGTGAAATACACTTTTCTGACCATGAACAGTAATTGCAGCGCATCAGTAAACAAGCAACAATAAGATGGAGGTAAACTGCCAAGTCAACACCCAGGCTGGTGGAGCAGGAATCCACTGAGTGATCTTACTCAGGTTAGTGTTACATTCCAGATCCTGGATGAGGGCAATAACCATTCTATGCAATAAATCCAAGATACTGTGGGTCTTTCCCCTGTTTATGGGAGGTCGATCTCACATGGAGAGCAACTGTGGGTGTTGGCTGTTGGCTGGGAAGTGATAACAGATGGAGAATAAAGTTAGGAATAGTATGGAGATATGACATTCAATGGTCAGGGAACAGACCTGCACTTCTGTGAGCACAGATATTGGTACCGCGGTCAAGGAAGTAATTCTAATTATTCTGGGGAGTGAGTATGAACAAACTGAGGTCATGGTCCATATTGTTTTTACTAACATTGGCAGAAAGGTGGAAAAGATTCTGCAGACAGTTGCAAAGAGATTAATACCCACGATCCACAAAGCAGTATGGATTACTACCAGTTTCACACAATAGAAATGCCAGTCTAGGACACTTCTTAGCAGCTCAGTATTCCAGATAACAGGAATTTAAAAACGATTTGGGAAATTGAACTGGGAAATTCCAATATTGTTTAAAGGAACTATTAAAGTGGCGATGATTGATGAAATGTCAGAAACATCAATGATTCAGGTGTCATGTATTAAGTTAGGGTGGAAAAAGGGTAATTGCACAGCCAGGAGTGTGAAGCAATGTGAACAGAAAGGAGAGATGGCACTTTAGTTATCTGTAGCATTGCTATCAATTTTGGGAGATTCATTCTGCACAAACCAAATGGATTGTGTTGCAGTGGTTCTGAGACTAATAGCTCAATAATGGGTTTATTAGTACTGCTGTGCAGAGAGTAAACTACCCCTAGTAGGGGGATGAGAACCCTGGAATAGTTTCAGAAGACTTTTTAATGTTGAAACAGAAGGCAAAGAATTAATAGATGTGGTTGTAAGAAAGAGTGAACAATTTGGATTCCTTCACCTATACATATATGTGTTTTAGCATTTATGTACAATTGGATTCACCTTGTAAATATAATGACATTAGCCAAAAGTAGACGAGAAACAATTGTGATTTACAGGCGTGATCAGGTCACAAGCAAGTCCTTCACAATTCCCGACAAGACCTAAACTCAAGTGAATGCAATATCTGATATCACAAAAAAACAGAAGAGTCACCAGACATTAACTGAAGGCGTATCAACAACCTTAGACCTTCCTGAGGCAAGCAATGCCATAACTTTGACAGGGAAAATTCAATAGTAACGTTTGTGCTCCTTTAGTTGGACCCAACTTTGCTCAAATGGAACACAAAGTGTTGGAGGAATTCAGCGGGTGAGGCAGCATATGTGGATGTATTTGGACTCTACTGTGCTAGATAAATATAAAATCAAGATGCTCAAGAGATAAAGAGTTATTTTTTAGCTGTGAACCAAAGAGCAGGAAACACAGAGACACAGGAAAAACATGAAAAAACATCAATCAGTACGGAGTGTGCATGTTGGAAGAGTACTTCTGGGACTGATGACTCTGACTAGGGTATTACATAAATATCGCATGCAGTGCCCTGCTAGCTATTGATCAAAGGGTGACTTGATTTTTTTATAAGATTTTGAATAAAAATTGCTGCCTCCAATAGGGACTGATATCAAATCATTTGGATTAATTGGCAGAAAAAAAGACAAAAATGTTACAAACATAAACTAGAGTCTTAATCATAGTGTAATCAGTTGACTATGTATTTACACAAATCCTACATCGATCTCAATTTTTTTCTCCCAATATTCTCTTCAATCTCTCCTCCCTCCACCCCACGGCCAGATTCCAGCACTCATCTGCACAACCAACCAACATGCATATCTTTTGGATGTGGGAGGAAACTGGATGGAATTCATGTAAGTTACAGCGTGAATGTGCAAACATCACACACAGCACCTTGGGTCAGGATTGAATCTGGACCACTGGCACTGTGAGCTAGCAGGTCCACAACCACTGTGCTGTTCTGTTGTGCATTCAGTTGTAACTATAGGTTCTTTAGCATCTTAATATTAGAATAACATTGAATTATTGCATAGACTTTAATAGGAAAGAATAAATATCTGTTTCATTCTTTGTTGGGGTAAACACTAAACTTGTTTGAAACAACCATGAAAATTAAGACGGAGGCACAAGAAACTGCAAATGCCTGAATCTTGAGCAAAAGTCACCTTGAAATTTATCTGATGTACAAAAGAATTGTAGATCAGGTTAGAATTTGAAACCCTATATCATAATGTTGGACATACAAAATTGGCACTACAGTCTTTGCACCATTCTGCTGCTTTTCATTCATTGTTGCATTTACTTTTCTATCATTACCATGTGTATTGTTTACTCTCTGAGCTTCATGTGAACAAGGAATTATATAGAACCCTGCTGTATATGACAATAAACTAATCGGAATCGGAATTTGAATCTAATAAAAATGTGGACCAGATGCTTCACTGTTGTTTAACAGGTATGTGTGAAGTGCGATTTCTAGGAGAGATAATTTCACAGTTATGAAGGAAGAATGAAATATTTATGCGTTGACAGATTAAGATGGAAAATTGGGAAGAAACTGAGAGAGAATAGGAAATAAAAACACAAAAATTACAAGAGAAATAAGAATGTATATTGTAGAATTGGCAGGTAGAAGTAAAACCTGAACCTGTGATTGTACATTGGAAAAAGACTTACTGGACATGGATAGGTGATGTTTTGGATCTGGACCCTTCTTCAGATGGACCTGATGACCTGGCCCCTCTTGCAGCAGAAAGCTAGTTAATGTTACAACAAAATGCTTGAAATGGTTCAAGAAAAAGAACAAAATTAAGTAAAAGGTGATGGAAGTAATAATCAAATACTGGAAAAGTAAAATTCATGAGAAGCATTCATTGGCTTTGAAGAAATTGCTTCAGACATCTGGTAACATGAGATATTTCAGATTTATTCAAATAAAACATCTATGCATATGTTGGGAGAAGTGGAGGAAGTTCGACTGGAGGAGATGAAGGGTGGACATTTCGTTGAATCACTTCTAGCCACAGCCATCCTCACTCTTGTCAACACAGGTAGAGGTCCTTCTACCTGCTGTGTTCCTCATCCCTGATAATCACAGCAGAAGCATTAGTACCTCCTGGCACTTCAAAACCAGAGGACATACGTTGAGTACACTGCAAAATGTAGATACCATTGTTTTCAAAATAATTGCAATTCAGATACAGATAGAAGATACCAGAGTCTTAGTACTGCAGAGCACAAAAATGGGTTCTTCATTGTGTCCATGCTGACCTCATCTTACCTATCTCCACCATTCCCATTTGCCTACATCATTTTTAACACTTAGTGCCCTCACATCTCATGCCACCAACTGAGAATATTGTACCACTGCATTTATTATGGGGAATGTATCCAAAAAAGGAAGTGAATGATATACATGTCTGTTTGCAAGCTGGATTCGGAGTCTGCTGGTTCAGATGACTTTCCCTTCTCTGTGACATCTGAACTAGTAGATTTTCCTTCACCTATTGGATCCTGATCTCCAAAACCTTCTCTGTACACATGGATCACTTCCATGCCACATCATCAAATCCTGATTGCATCGAGTCCCACCGATGCAATCAGACCACTATCTGGAACTGTAAACAGAGGCTCAACATGGGGCCAATGAGTAAACCTGTGCTTTTTTTTTTAACATCATACAGTGCATTCAGAAAGTATTCAGATCCCTTCATTTTTTCCACATTTTGTAACGTTACAGCCTTATTCTAAAATGGATTAAATGCATTTTTTTAATCATCAATCTATACATAATACCCGATAATAAAAAAGGGAAAACAGGTGTTTAGAAATGTTTGCAAAGTAATTATATAAGAAATAACTGAAATATCACATTTACATAAGTATTCAGACCCTTTGCTCTGACACTGAAAATGGAGCTTCGGTGCATCCTGTTTCCATTGATTATCCTTGAGATGTTTCTACAACTTGATTGGTGTCCACCAGTGGTAAATTAAATTGATTGGACATGATTTGGAAAGGCATACACCTGTCTATATAAGGTCCCACAGTTGACAGAGCATGTCAGAGCAAAAACTAAGCCATGACGACAAAGGAATTGTTCGTTGACCTCAGAGACAGGATTGTGTCGAGACACAGATCTGAGGAAGGGTATAAAACAATTTCTGCAGCATTGCAGGTCCCGAAGAGCATAGTTGCCTCCGTCATTCTTAAATGGAAGAACTTTGAAACCACCAGGACTCTTCATAGAGCTGGCTGCCCGGCCAAACTGAGCAATCAGGGGAGAAGGGCCTTGGTCAGGTAGGTGACCAAGAACCAGATGGTCTCTCTGACAGAGCTCCAGAGTTCCTCTATGGAGATGGGAGAAACTTCTAGAAGGACAACTATATCTGCAGCACTCCACCAATCAGGCCTTTATGGTAGAGTGGCCAGATGGAAGCCACTCCTCAGTAAAAGGCACATGACAGGCCGCTTGGAGTTTGCCAAAAGGCACCTTAACAAGAATCTCTGGTCTGATGAAACCAAGATTGAACTCTTTGGCCTGAATGCTAAGTGTCACTTCTGGAGGAAACCAGGCACCGCTCATCACCTGGCCAATACCATACCTACAGTGAAGCATGGTGGTGACAGCATCATGCTGTGGGGATGTTTTTCAGCAGCAGGAACTGGGAGACTAGTCAGGATCGAGGGAATGATGAAGGAGCAAAGTACAGAGAGATCCTTGATGAAAACCTGCTCCAGAGTGTTCAGGACCTCAGACTGGGGCAGAGGTTTACCTTCCAACAGGACAACGACCCTAAACACACAGCCAAGACAATGCAGGAGTGGCTTCGTGACAAGTCTGTGAGTAGCCCAGCCAGAGCCCAGACTTGAACCCGATCGAATATCTCTGGGAGGACCTGAAAATAGCTGTGCATCGACGCTCCACATCCAACCTGACAGACCTTGAGAGGATCTGCAGGGAAGAATGGGAGAAATTACCCAAATACAGGTGTGCCAAGCTTGTAGCATCATACCCAAGAAGACTTGAGGCTGTAATCGCTGCCAAAGATGCCTCAACAAAGCACTGAGTAAAGGGTCTGAATACTAATGTAAATGTGATATTTCAGTTATTTCTTTTTAATTACTTTGCAAAAATTTCGAAACACCTGTTTTCACTTTTTTATTATTGGGTATTATGTATTGATTGATGATTTAAAAAAAATGCATTTAATCCATTTTAGAATAAGGCTGTAATGTGACAATAGACAATAGACAATAGGTGCAGGAGTAGGTCATTCGGCCCTTCGAGCCAGCACCGCCATTCAATGTGATCATGGCTGATCATCCCCAATCAATACCCCATTCCTGCCTGCTCCCCATATCCCCTGACTCCGCTATTTTTAAGAGCCCTATCTAGCTCTCTCTTGAAAGCATCCAGAGAACCTGCCTCCACCGCCCTCTGAGGCAGAGAATTCCACAGACTCACCACTCTCTGTGAGGAAAAACTGTTTCCTCGTCTCCGTTCTAACACCTTACTCCTTATTCTTAAACTGTGGCCCCTGGTTCTGGACTCCCCCAACATCGGGAACATGTTTCCTGCCTCTAGCGTGTCCAAACCTTTAACAATCTTATATGTTTCAATGAGATACCCTCTCATCCTTCGAAACTCCATAGTGTACAAGCCCAGCTGCTCCATTCTCTCAGCATATGACAGTCCCGCCATCCCGGGAATTAACCTTGTAAATCTACGCTGCACTCCCTCAATAGCAAGAATGTCCTTCCTCAAATTAGGGGACCAAAACTGCACACAATACTCCAGGTGTGGTCTCGCTAGGGCTCTGTACAACTGCAGAAGGACCTCTTTGCTCCTATATTCGATTCCTCTTGTTATAAAGGCCAACATGCCATTCGCTTTCTTCACTGCCTGCTGTACCTGCATGCTTTCTTTCATAGACTGATGTACAAGAACCCCCAGATCCCATTGTACTTCCCCTTTTCCCAACTTGGCGCCATTTAGATAGTAATCTGCCTTCCTGTTTTTGCTACCAAAGTGGATAACCTCACATTTATCCGCATTAAACTTCATCTGCCCACTCTCCCAACCTGTCCAAATCGCCCTGCATTCTCATAGCATCCTCCTCACAATTCACACTACCACCCAGCTTTGTGTCATCTGCAAATTTGCCAATGTTACTTTGAATCCCTTCATCCAAATCATTGATGTATATTGTAAATAGCTGCGGTCCCAGCACCGAGCCTTGCGGTACCCCACTAGTCACTGCCTGCCATTCTGAAAGGGACCCGTTAATCCCTACTCTTTGTTTCCTGTCTGCCAACCACTTCTCTATCCATGTCAACACTCTACCCCCAATACCATGTGGCCTAATTTTGCCCACTAATCTCCTATGTGGGACCTTATCAAATGCTTTCTGAAAGTCCAGGTACACTACATCCACTGGCTCTCCCTTGTCCATTTTCCTAGTTACATCTTCAAAAAAGTTCAGAAGATTAGTCAAGCATGATTTCCCCTTCATAAATCCATGCTGGTACTGCTATCCAAATGTTCGGCTATCTCATCATTTATGATTGACTCCAGCATCTTCCCCACCACCGATGTCAGGCTAACAGAATGTGGAAAAAGTGAAGGGGTCTGAATACTTTCTGAATGCACTGTACATTGACACCAATCTCTGAAAATTAGAAGACAAATTCAGAGCTGGATTATAGTGCCTCGGAATTAGCCTCTATGATCCACCCATACCTGGACCTTCTTGGACTGGATGCAGAGTTCATAGTTCATATGTTCATAAATTATTGGAGCAGAATTAGGCCATTGGGCCCATTAAGTCAACTCCACCATTCAATCATGGCTGATCTAACTTTCCCCCTCAACCCCATTCAACGAATGCTTAATTTCATCACTGTTCTGGACAACTGTATTTGTTGAGATTTGTTTCACGTGTAATCAGCTTGTATATTCCTTGAATTGTCATTTATGTACAGATACCATTGTGCTGGTTCCTTGGAGGTACTTGCTAGAATTGATCATTACCATGTAAAGTTACCTTTACAAAAGGAAAAAAAAAGTTTTTGTCTGTGTAGAAAATATATATTTATTTTTCAAGTGTGAATGATATGCAAGGGTGATTGTAAATGGTGACATATCTGAGATTACCTTTCATCCAATATGCATCAAGGCAATAGACAATAGACAATAGGTGCAGGAGTAGGCCATTTGGCCCTTCGAGCCAGCACCACCATTTAATGTGATCATGGCTGATCCTGTGTTAAAATAAATAGAACATGAAATCAATATTATCAGTGGGATTGGATATTCCCTTTACAACAACCCACATAAAAATAACTCTTTAAAAAAATCCTTCCATGGGTTATCAGCAAAACAGCACAAGATCATATGCCCATAGTACCAATTGTGGCTTTGGATTTCATGCCCAATTTCCTGACTCAACTTCTAAAGTGCAGCCCCTCAGCCCAGGCCAAATGTTGGTGTCAGCCAAAATGTGGCAAGTCTGGGTTCCAATTTCAAATGTCTTTGTATGAGATTGCTCTGATATTTTTAATCATTAACATTTAAAGAAATTAACAATTTGAATGAAGAAGATGCACCATGTGAAGATGCACCATGGTCATTTATCAAGTTTGCAGCATTAATGTGAAGAGACATTGTGTTGTATATTGCAGCCTATATTATTAATAGTGGAATGGTGCTTTGAGCTAATGTCAGTAAATTTTGTGATGGGTTAAATTGCAATTTTAGAAGCGACCACTTATATTTTCCTTGTCAAATGACCCTTAATTTAAATTGTTCTAGATATTTAAAATTCGAACTGCTTCTAAACTTATGCCAATGTATATGGGGTAAAATGAAGAGAGAACATGAGAACATGGGAAATAAGACTAGGCGGATAAGAATGGGGTTAGAACCTTAGATGGCATCAAACCAAAAATTGTACAAAAGACTTCCAGGCAGCTGTTGAACTGCATCACAGGCTTGTTATTATTCTATAGTACTTCAACTTGGGAATTTGTTGTGCCAATTCCCAAAGGACATGTGCTTTTTATGGAGAGGCAGGGTTTCCTGGGGAAAACTCCTTTCAAATAGCAGGAAGCCAGAGTTGAATGTGTTAAAAGGTGAGAGCTGCTGGCAATTTGCATTGTACAAGGTCCAAAGAAACAAATATCCGTTGGGTGGATGAAGTAGCACAGGAAAGGCCAACGAGCTGTCTGGAGATGCTAACTTGCTCTCATCAGAAAACAATTAATGTTGAAGGCAAAGTTCAGGGCCCTATTAATAAGCATTAATTTTATATATTGTTGCAGTTAGACAAGAGATGAAGGGTGGATGAGTTTTCAAGGACATGGGATCGATTAGTATTTAAAATAATTGCAGGTTAATGGCAAGTTAATAATCATTTAATGAAACAAAGCAGTGGTTATGATAATAATTTTAAATATTTATTTTCCCAATATGGCCATCTCTGGTTGGAC
Source organism: Malacoraja senta (assembly GCA_038087875.1). Classification (NCBI taxonomy): domain Eukaryota; kingdom Metazoa; phylum Chordata; class Chondrichthyes; order Rajiformes; family Rajidae; genus Malacoraja; species Malacoraja senta. The sequence continues at coordinate 29,769 of JAXLNO010002820.1, read as the reverse complement.
TGGCATTTTATGTTGATTGACCTTGAGAACACAAGGAAATAGGAACAGGCTACCTGACCCCTTAAGGTTGCCCTGTCATTCGATATGCTCATGGCCATTCCCTACCCTGTGGAGTAGAGAACTCCAGAGATTCGGAGCAGTGGTGCAATGGTAGAGTTGATGCCTTACAGCGCCAGAGACACGAGTTCGATCCTGACCACGGGTGCTGTCTGTATTGAGTTTGTACAAACTCCTTGTGACCATGTGGGTTTTCTTCAGTTTCCTCCCACACTCCAAAGGCCTACAGGTTTGTAGATTAATTGGCCAGTAAAAATTGTAAATTGTCCCGAGTGTTCAGGATAGTGCTAGTGTATAGGGTCGTTCCGCCAAGGCCTGCCCCCTCCGCCAGTTTCCCCCACAACCCCCCCATTATTCCCCCAACCTCTCCTGTGCCCCACCTGGTGTCACAACTATTCCATCCCCCTTCCACCTACATTCCTTCTTCTAGCTTCACAATTCGCTACACCAATCCTTTGGTCTCACACCTCCTGCCTTTTCATTTCTGGCTTTTGTCCACCATCTGCCTATCAGAACCCCCCCTCACCTGTATCAACCTATTACATGTGTGTCTTTGTCCTGCCCCACCTCTCTTCCAGCTTTCTTCCCCCATCTACAATCAGTCTGAAGAAGGGCACTGACCTGAAATGTCCCCTATCCATGTTGTCCAGAACTCTGAATTACTTCAGCACTTTGTGTCTTTTTTGATAGCACAGCAACTGCAGTTCCTTGTTTCTTAAAAAAGCTAAAGTTACTTAAAGGAAAATCATATAATTACATAAAGATGGATAGCAGTTCAGAAGATTGGATGGGATACAAGAAACTGCAAAGAATGACAAAAACATTAATAAGGAAGTAAATATTAGAACAGCTGGAGTTACCTATAGGTATCTAAAAAATTAAAAAATAAATAAAGTGAGTGTTTGTCCGAGAGAGTGAGTCTGGTGAGTTAATAATGGAAAATAAGGAGATGGCAGGTGAACTAAACTGATATTTGCTATTAGTCTTCATTATCAAGAATGATAACAGCAAGCCAGAAAAAGCTATAAACAAGGATTTGGAAGGCAGGGAGGAACTCGGCGAATTTACAATCACCAAGGAAATGGTACAGAGCACATGATTTAAATAGCTAGTTGACAAGACTCTGGGTCCTGATAAATGTCATCATTGGGTATCAATGAAATAACTTTTAATTTTCCAAAATTCCTTAGACTCGGGGAAGAAAGTGGAAAATGTGACTACTTTATTGAAAAATGGAGGGGGACAGAAAGAAGAAAACTACAGATCAGTCAGCGTAACATCTTTCATGGAGAAAATATTAGAAACTATTATTAAAATGAGTTGAATCAATATGGTTTTGTGAAAGCTTTTTATAGAGCCACAGCAGTCATTAAGGTGAAAATATTACTGCCGAGTTAACAGATAGAAAGTTCCAGGATTTAAACTCAGTGACTGTGGAGGATGAGGAAGGGATGTGACTTGGAGAACAAACTGCGTTTGGTGGTGTACCCATGCACCTGCATCTTTTGTACGTCTTGGTGGTCGAGGAAAAGGGCTTGAGGCTTGCTGTGTGGGTGCCTTGGCTGAGTAACTGCAGTGCACCTTGCAAATGACATCCATTACAGGCACCGGGCACCAGCATTTTAGTGAGCTAATGGGGCGCAAATCAAGTTTGCTACTACTGCTGCTGACAGTAAGAATTTCATTGTTCTGTTGGCTGACTCGAAGGGACGAATGGCTTCCTCCTGCGCCTATTTTCTATGTTTTGGGACATACGACAATAAATCGCAGTTGCCATTTGACTCTACTTTGGCCTCGATGGTATTGAGCTACTGGAGATTTTTTGATGGTGAATTTATCTATGCATGTGGACAATACTCCATCGTGCTTCTGACTAGTGCCTGGTAAGATGATGGCAAATCAGTCACTCACTGCTCATTGTCCAGCCACTGAACTGCCCTTGTAGCTTTGGTGTTTATATGGCTGGTCCAGTTGAGTTTCTGGTCAATGGTGAGTCCAGGATATTCATGGTGGGGTAGTTGCAGATGGCAATGCCATTGAATGTCACAGGCAAGTGGTTAGACTCACTCCTGTGGGTGATGCTCATTACCTGGCACCCTTGTGATAGAAACGTGACTAACCATTTGTCAGCCGATTCCCTAAACATTGTCCAAGTCTTGCTGAATGCAGGTAGAGGCTGCTTCAAATACTGAGGAGATGCAAATGAAATTGAAAGTCATGCAGTCATCTGCAAACATTCCCCTTTGTGACCGTATGATGGAAGGAAGATATTGAGTAAGAAGGTTAGATCTAGGACATGGACTGAAGAAATCCTGAAATGATATCCTGGAGTTGTGATGACTGATCTCCAAGGACTATAACAATCTTACTTTATGTGAGGAACTACTCCATCCAAATGGGGTATTTGCCCTTCAATGCCCATTAACTAGTTTTACCAGGGTACCTTGTTGCCACACTAATCAAATTTTGCTTTAATAAAAAGGGAAGTGACTGTCATTCACCTAAGGTCAATGTTTGAATCGAGGTTGTGATGGTCAGGAGCCAAGTCACATTGCCAAAACCTAAACTGGGTTTTGGAGTTGCATTGGTGAATAGGCCTGTTGATAACGATACGATACGATAGAACTTTATTTATCCCAGGAGGGAAATTAAATTGCCAACAGTCATAAATAACACAAAATACATGAAACATGAAAATAAAGTGACGAATGGTAAGGCTTAGAAACATAGAAACACAGAAAATAGGTGCTGGAGTAGGCCATTCAGCCCTTCAATGCTTTGGGGATGCGAAAAAGATTGAGGAGGTGGGGTGGGGGGGGGGGGGGGGGTCAGTCTCAGTCTCAGTCTCAGTCTACCCCATGAAGGGAGGTTGTAAAGTTTGATAGACACAGGGAAGAAGGATCTCCTGCGGCTTTCTGTCATGCATCCTGGTGGAACCAGTCTGTTGCTGAAGTGGCAGCTTTAATCACTTTGCTGATGATTGAGAGAGAACTAATTGGGCAAAATTAGGTGGATTAGATTTTTCCACTTTGTGTGGACAGAAAAACGAGGGCAGTTTTCCATAGTATTGTGCAGATGCTGTTGTTATGACTGAATAGTTTGGCCAAAGATGTTGCTCATTCTTACTTGCTTTTACAATAAAGGAGGTTATTGAACCCATCAGGTTCATGCCAACTCCCCGCAGATTAATCCCACCAGTTCAGCTCGGCTTATTTCCCGACATAGCCCTCCAATTTATTCTCCCTCTCACAGACCACTCAAACTCACCTTTGATTCTTCTATCATGAACCTAGACTAACAGAGAATTTACAGGAGCTAGTTATTCTATACTACTAAATCAAGTTAGTAAAACATGACCTACCACATACAAAGCCTTGCTGATTGTCCCTAATTAGCCCATTTTCTTCCAAATGTGAATGGATCCTATTCTGAAGAATCCTCTCCAATTGCTTCATGACGACCACCGGTCTATCATTTCCTGAATTTTCTCTGCTTTCCAAACAGCATTGGCCACTTTCCAGTCTTCCAGGTCCTCGCCTGTGGCTAGAGAAGATGCAAACATCTTCATCAAGGCCATTGTAACCTTCTCCCTTGCCTTTCCAAATGCCCTGACCAATGGAGGTGAGCATATCATATGCCTTCTTTCACATCCTGTTCCTGGCGGTGCGGTCACGCGCTCTTACTCTTAACACACCCTCATTCGATTATTCTTTTATTGCACTCTAGTAATGTTTTACACTACTTCAGATTGCATTGGAATCTTTGCATCGTTCCACTATTTTGCATTTTTCATTGTATTTATTATTGTGCTTATCGTTGTTGTTGATATTCAGTGCAGTCTATGTGCTGGCGAACAAGTAATTTCATTGTACTCTGATGTATATGACGGTAAACTAAGCTGAATCTGAATCTCAAGTAGTGTGCCCTGAGGCCCTGAACTTATTTAAACATCTCCAGTGATCAGAAATTTAAAAACAGTCCAATTGGATTTAAATCGTAAAGGGAATGATTAAAAGGTAAATTTACTTCATAAAAAATATTAAAATGAAGATAAACTAAGGATGAAAAGCCTCCCCGTTAGCTGTTCACTCTAGTTTGGCAGTCAGTAAATGGCATTATGTTACCAATGTGTAGCGCAATCCCTTTCCTTGAGATTTGAAGGGCCAGATCAGTATTGGAGCTGGGATCAGGTGCATTGGCATCTCACACCCAGCTTGTTCCTACGTTTGGTGTTGTGATGCACTGATGTGGAAGCCTGTGTACTGCAAGTGTTGGTGGAACACTGTAGAACAGGCAGTGCAATCTGGCCCCTGGATCTGGCTTTGGTTGAAATATTTCCCCTTTGCTCCGGTACTAACTTGATCATGTAATAAGAAAATCTAGAGTAATGGGCCTGTCCCACTTAGGCGATTTTTAAAGCGACTGCCAGCGACTCTCAAGTTGTAGCAGGTCGCTGAAAAACCGGCAACTGGAACGGCGACTGTCAGAGTGGAACACACAGACACAAACACACATCGCTTCCTTCACCAGCCAGTTATGCAGGCGGGGGACAGGGCAAGCGGGGGGAGAACTGTCTGAGTTAAATTCACACGGTGCCAAGCTAATGTAATACAGACACGCACCACGATGAACAGGAAGGTTGGCGCTGTAATTAAAGGGCCTGTCCCACGGGCATGCGACTCCATGCGGCAAGCGCGACCTAACCGCAAGCGGGTGCCGTGCGGGGGCCGCGTGGACGTCGCGGGGCCGGTCCCACTTCGATCGCCGGAGCCCTATGGAGTTGTGCGGAGCTGGTCCCAACATCGCTCGGGGCTCCGAAAAACTGACACTGTTCAAAAATTCCGTGCGGCAGCGGCCTGCCGCCCCGCAGCCGCCTCTAGGCCGTGCGCACCGCCTCGCCGCCGTACGCACCGTCTTGACGTCACTCGACCTCCGCGCGGCCTCCGCTTCCAATTTGGTAGCGCTTGCCGCATGCAGCCGCATGCTGGTGGGACCGGCGCCGTACGGGGATCACTCGACCTCCGCGCGGCCCCCGCTTGCGGTTAGGTCGCGCTTGCCGCATGGAGTCGCATGCCCGTGGGACAGGCCCTTTAGATGGTGAAAGCACAGTGTTTGGGAAGGGTCACTTAAGTCCTTTAAAAGAGGGGGACAACGGGGAGACGAGGTAGGGAGAAAAAGTGGAGACAACTTTTAAGAAGCCAGAGATACACGGCTGTGAAGCTTGGTTATCCTTGGTTCTGAAAACTACTGTCTACGTATTTTTTCCCAATGAGCCAATGAAATTCACCGTTCAGCACCGGCAACAACCTTGGACAACCTATGACAACCTACGATCTCCTGGCAACCCACTACCACTGCAGCTATGTCACGAGAATTCTTGCTACTCTCCATGGCGTCAAAATTCTGGTCGCCGCGAACAGTTACGAGAACGCGGGAACTACTCATCACCATGCAGGCGACACCCCGGCAACCTCTGGCAAACATGTGGCGACCTTGTGGCGACCTCATAGTCTCCTGTAGTCGCCTAAAAAGTCGCGTAAATGGGACAGGCCCATTATTTACAGATACAAACATTAAAAGGAATATTAACATCCTTGCATTACCCTTGGTATATAAGATTAAATATTGTCAACCTTTAAACTGTTAACTTAATGTCTTCAGCATTTTTGCTGAAAAGGCCCTCCTTTTATTGCTTCAAGTAGCTGGGGACCTCAAACTAATCTCTGAAAAAGTCTCCTGAAAAATAAGAAAATGTTATTTAATTTGAGACGTTGCTCGATACAATGGCAGATATTTTTCAGGAAACCATTCTTTGAGTTTGTGAGGAATTGCAGGAAGTTTATAATGCCTCCTGGAATTAGCTTCCAGGCTTCTTTTGTTTCACGATATGTGGGACAAGGAACATTTCAGTTCAGACTTAAGAAGTCACTTTTTCAGATTTTGGTATAAGCAAGAATAGGTTAATTTTAAGAAATATAGATCAGTAAGTATTTTTCAAACTCAAATATCTAAACTCTGAATATCTAATTGTTTTATTGAAGTAAACTGTACATGGAAAATATAAAAGATTTTTAGAGATACAATGAACTGCAGATGCTGAAATCGTAAGCAAAATATGAAGTGCTGGAGGAACACAATGGGTTTAGTAGCCTCTGTAAAGGGAATGGGCAGGCGATGCTTCCGTTTTTTTTGATTGAGAGATACAACATAGAAACAGGCCTTTTGGCCCACCGAGTCCACTCCGACCATCGCTCACCCATTCACATTAGTTCAATGTTATCCCATCTTCACATCCACTCCCTAAACACTAGAGGCAATAGACAGAGGCATTTATTCAGGTTGTGAGGGAAAACCTGAGCACCCAGAGGAAATCCACGTGGTCACAGGGAGAATGTGCAAACTCCACACAGACAGCACCCGAGGTCAGAATCGAACCTGTGTCTCTGCCACTTGGAGGCAGCAGGTCTATTAGCTGCTCACTGTACTGCTAGGGTTGGGAACCATCTTCAGACTGTTTGTATGAGGTAAGAGAAATCTGGAAAAGAGGGGGCGGGGGGGGGGGGGGACAAATCCAGGTGAATTATAGGTTGTTACAAGTCAGGGGGTTAGATTGGCAGATGGGTTGAGACTAGAGGTGAAAAGGAGACAAAGGGTTTCAGATCACGAGAGAAATGGAGTGAAATGTTAAGCCAAGGCCTTGTGCTTCCTTCCTAGCAAGCAAACAGCCAACCGGTTAAACAACCCGGTGAATCAATTTAACCAATTCCAGCAGGACTTCAGGAAACCATTGTTCCAGGTTTTCCATCCAGAGAGTCTTGCTACAGAAATTTTGGGGAAATCTTGAAAAAAAAGTACTAAAAATTGCAATTCCATTGGTTTAATGCTACTTGGCTGCTGAGGTTATGGAGAATGGTCACAGCTATCATTGAAGGAATTGTCCATTAATTTTATTTTAAAGCATCCACATTTTTAAATACTCACCACTGTTATGCATATTGGTTTTCATTAAAAAAACACATTTCTCCCACTATCCCATCCCTCTGTCCCTCTGGCTTTACATTTCACTTCTTCTCTCATTAATCCGATATCCTTTCAGGGCCTGTCCCACGGGCATGCGACTCCATGCGGCAAGCGCGACCTAACAGGAAGCGGGGGCCGCGCGGAGGTCAAGTGATCCCCGTACAGGGCCGGTCCCACCAGCATGCGGCTGCATGCAGCAAGCGCGACCAAACCGGAAGCGGGGGCCGCGCGGAGGTCGAGTGAGTGACGCGGGAAGTTTGCGCGTGACGTATGGCGTCAAGACGCTGCGTACGGCGTCGAGATGCTGCGTACGGCGTCGAGACGCTGCGCACGCCCGTCGAGGCAGTGCATACGGTGTCGAGGCGGTGCGTACGGCGTCGAGGTGGCTGCGGGCCGGCAGGCCGTTGCCGCGAGGAATTTTTGAACACGGTCAATTTTTCGGAGCCCCGCACGATGTCGGGACCAGCTCCGCACAACTCCATATGGCTTCGGCGATCGAAGTGGGACCGGCCCCGCGAGGCCATACGGCTCAAGCAACCACGTTAGGTCGCGCTTGCCGCATGGAGTCACATGCCCGTGGTACAGGCCCTTTACTCCGCCCATCTGTGAATCAAACCCTCCCTCACCTGTATCCACATCACTTACCAGGCTTTTTCCTGCCCCCACCTCTCTTTTCTAGTTTTCTCCCCCTACTACAGTCAAGTTGATGGATCCTGACCCCAAACGCCGTCTGCCATTCCCTCCACAGATGCTGCCTGACCCATTGAAGATTCTCCCGCATTTATGTTTTACTCAAGATTCAAGCATCTGCAGTTCCTTGTTTCTCTAATATTTATCTAACAACTTTAATAATCATGGTATATCACCAAACACTTTACAGCTAATTAAGTACTTTTGAGGTTTGGCCACTGCTGTAACAGAGAAGACAGGGCAGCCAAATTGCACACAGGCACAGCAATCATCTGCGAACAGCAATGATGACCAGTAATATCATGATAACGGCCAGACATTTCACTGGTGATGACAGAACAGGACTAGGGAATGTCAGACTACATTATTGTGTTTAAAGTGCTGGGATGGGACAATCTTGTGACTCAAAGGCATAGGTGCTCCCATAGCTGCAGTGATGAGCACATCAACTGATGGTAGAACAAGGAATTACATTGGATTATTGCTCCATGCAAAATAGTTCAATTTGGTAACTTTTGAAATGAGGATATTTATATGGGTCTCAGCAACAGGATTTTGGAAACATTTGAACGGTTGGAGTTAATTAAAGAGTAGTCCTCCATAGATAATGTCAGCAATAATGTGCTAGGTTATCTGCAAGATCATTGATGACAAATTCAAAACTTTAGGATTTTTAATATGGCCAAATGGAGAGAGCTCAAAAATAAGGGATTGCTGGACAGTTATCATTTTACTCCGACTTTGACTGATGTCGATCTTGAAGTTTCAATTTATAATAAGAACATTACTTTTTAAACAGTACAAATCCTAAACTTTTAAAATTGTCATCAATGACCTTGTAAATAACATTCCCACCACTTTGACTGCTGTGTCCTGACACTATTTCCACAGGAATTGTGTGACCAGACCTGCCATCCACCACTACCTGGATCTGTAGTATTCCGTGCGACAACCAAGTTAACCATGGAGATGCAAATACCCATTGTTTTGAAAGAAAAGCTAAGAACCATCTGGTAATACTGCAAGAATCAAATACAAGATCTTAAGGTGAGATATAAAAATGTGATTTAAATGAAAGGAATTTCAGCATTAAGGCTTGAAATGCACATGAACCATAAAAACCAGTGATGTACAGTCCACTCTTTCATGTCTTGTACAAATATTGCCTGTACAAATAGATACGCTCAATGTGTAATAACACAAGATAAAGCTGACAGAAATGAATTACTGAGGAATATAAAACCTGAATTAGCAGAGATTGCTTTTATCCATCGCTGACCTTTACTGTGATCTATTGTACATGAAGCAAATTAAGATGCCACTGAGAAAGACAGGTCGGTGCCCGAATAAGTCAAGCACCAAAAGCAATAATTGTATTACTCTAAACTGCCACAGTGTATTTATAACACAATTCCCCAGAGAATAGCCCTAAAAAATAAACTACAGCTCTGATGCAGCTCATTTTCTGGAGAAAAGGCATTTGAAACATTGTAGAGTATCTTAAACAAGAAATGTGAGTGAATTAATTGTGTGTAAGTAATTGGAATGTTTTTGTTCGTTCATTGAATTAGGGCTGAGGAATCTGGGACGGACTGAGCTTACAGTGTGGGATCTGCTCTGTTGTTCTTATACACATGCTGCAAACATCCCTATAACCACACTTGCTGTGTAGTCATCCAAAGAGTTAGTGAAGCTCTTGGAGAGGATTCTTTGGGATATGATTTACTCCCATTCAGAAGAGAATGAGTTAACAGTCAACAAGTTTTTGTATGCAGCAGGTTATGTATTACTAATGATCAAATTTCTTGAGGAGGTGACAAAGATAATTGATGAAGGTAGGGTGGTTTTGGCTTTGGACCCTTCTTCAGACTAGAAGAGAGGAGAAGCAAGATGGAGCCTGGTGAGTGATAGATAGATACTGGTGAAGGGTAGGGGGTTGATAGGTAATAACAAGGAACTACAGATGTTGGTTTACCAAAGAAAACTTGACCACAGGGCGATGGCTGCCCTGCCGGCAGTCTGTCTGTCTTTTCACTCTTTTTGTTATTTTTTAGCTTGTTAAAAGTTTTTGTTTTAATGTTCTTCAGTTTGTTTTATGTGGGGGGAGGGATCGGGGGAAACTATTTTTCAGGTTCTTACCTTCCCGAAGATGTGATCAATTTTCGGATCACATTCTTCGGGCTCTGCAGCCTACCATCGATGAAGCTGGAAGCCTCCTCGACTGTCGTGAACCCCACCGCGGGGCGTGGACTTAACATCGGAGCTGATCCCTTGCCTGGGATCGCTCCCACTGCGACTACCGCGGACTTACCATCAAGGGCTCACAATCTCGGGTGAGGCCGAGTCGGGAGCTCCAACGTCGCGGAAGGTTCGACCAGCCCCGACGCGAGGTTCGATCATCCAGCGCGGGGGAGCTGACATCCCCCCGATGCAGGAGCAGATCGCCTCGACACGGAGGGCCCGAATGCCGCCAGCTACGGAAGTCAAGATCGTCCCGTCAACGGGGGCTCGAGGCCCATGACCGAGGAAGGACTAAGGGAAGGACTTGAACTTTATTTCGCCTTCCATCACAGTGAGGAATGTGTAGGAGTCACTGTAGTGGATGTTCATGTTAAAATGTGCTTTTGAGGGATCGGATACTTTTAATTGTATGACTGACCTGGCCAATGAAATTCCTCGTATGTTGTAAAACATACTTGGTGAATAAAGTGTGATTCTGATTCTGAATCTGAAAAGCACAAAATGCTGGAGTAACTCAGTGGGTCAGGCAGCATCTCTGGAGAATATGGATAAGTGGCATTTTGAGTTGGGTCCCTTCTAGGTAGATTATTGGACAAAGGCCAAAGATGAAAAGATAGAAGAAGTGTGATTCATGAAGGCAGAGGAAGGAATACAGGTGGAGGGGATGTTGCGGGCAGAAATGGGTGCGCATTGAGGTGAGGCACAAAGAAGGGGGAAGGGAGGAAAAGGAGAGGGGGAGAATGGGGTTGTAGGTTGGTTACCTAAAATTGGAGAATCAATGTTCATACCATTGGGTTGTAAGATACCCAAGCGGAAAATGTGGTGCTGTTCCTCCAGTTTGAGTGTGGCCGCACTCTGGCGACGGAGGAGGCCCAAGACGGAAAGGTCAGTATGGGAATGGGAAGGGGAGTTAATATGGTTATCAACCATTACTCAAGATACCAGGCGATTGAGCGAAACGGTCGGCAAGTCAACATTTGGTCTTGCAGATGTAAAGGAGGCTACTTCGAGAGCACTGAATGCAGTAGATGAGGTTAGAGGAGGTGCACATGAAACTCTGTCTCAACTGGAAGAATTGCTGAGAAGGGGGTAGAGGAGAAAATGTGATTAGTAGTGGGATCCCGTTGGAGAGGACAAAAATGGCGGAGGATGATGTGTTGTATGCAACGGTTAATGGGGTAGTGGGGTGATGGGGTGAAAGGTGAGGACTAGGAGGATTCTGTCCCTCTTCTGACTGGAGGAGGTGGAGCAAAAGTGGAAATACGCGATACAGACACATGTGAGAGCCTCATCTATGATAATAGGGGGGAAACCACGTTTACTAAAGAATGAGGACATCTCGGATGTCCTCGTGTGGAAAGCCTCATCTTGTGAGCAGATGTGGCAGAGCCAGAGGAATTAAGATGTGTCTGCCAGGGCAGTTCTGTTTGTGGATTTGGAGAGGAGGTAGAAGCAGGGCTGGGGAGCGATGAGGGGCTGTCCCACTTGGGCGACATTTTCCGCAACAGCCTGAAAAGAGATTGTCGCGGCGTGGTCGGGGCGTGATGCGGTGTGACGTGGGGTGACGCATGTAGTGAAGCACGGTGTCTCCCTGCCACCCCTCGATTTTGGAACGTTCAAAATCTTCGGGCGACATCTGGGTGTCTCATCATGTCGTGCGCCCTGTCATACGCTGACGTATGCTGTCCTGCGGGTGACGCCCGGTTAGGGTTAGGGCTAGGGCTAAGGCTAGGGTTAGGGCTAAGGTTTCCTCCCGCAGTCCAAAGGCGCACAGGTTTGTAGGTTAATAGGCTTGGTATAAGTGTAAATTGTTCCTAACTTGTGTGGGATAGCGTGCGGGGAATCGCTGGTCGGTGCGGACTCGGTGGGCCGGAGGGCACTGTATCTCTGAACTAAATGTGACACAGGGGCCCCAGGGGTTGGACTCGAACCCCCAATGTTCTGCCTGCTCCTCATGGGAACTAAACTGTTGGCCACAAGTTGTCCCAGAAGCAGATCTCTTTTCCAATGGTCTCTCCAAACCCCCAGAGGTAGCGGGCTTTTCAACTGGGTACAGGTAATGTTGTCAATGTACCAGTGCCACCTACCTGCTCCGGCCACTGAGTCTAAATACCCACCACCCATTTTGAAGCAAGGTGAGGGGGCGGAGTGGGGGGGGGGGGTAGGTGGGGGTTGTTGTTCCCAAAGTCTGCATTTATCCCATAGTCAATGTTACTAAAATAGATGATGTGGCCTTTGTGCAGTACTATTAGTGGGATCTAGCTGTCACAGGCTGGGTCCACAAATGGGGGGCGTCGGGGAAAGTGGGGGGGAGGGGGTTGGAGAAGGGAGGGAGAGGTGAGGGGAGGGGGGAGGAGTGGAGAAGGGGGAGAAGAGTGGAGCGGGGAGAAAGGAGGAGGGGGGAAGGGAAGAAGGGGGGGAGGGGAGGGGAGAAGGGTAGGGGGAGTGGAGAAGGAGGGATAGGGCAGGAGGGGGGAAGAGGGGGTGGAGGGGAGAGGGGACAGGGGACCAGTCTACACTCACTGAATCCATCCCTGTGAAAAGTCAGAGATGGTGATTGGATCTGGAAGTGGACTAATACATCTGTAAATAAAACTGAACAACTCAGACATCTTTTCATTTGCACAATTAATTTTATTGTATTAATTTTAATATATGAATGTTTAAAATCCGTGCATTGAAGGAAGAATATTTTACAACCCATCTGTGGTCCCTAACCGTAACCCTAACCATAACCCTAACACTAGCCCTAACCCTAATCCTAACCCTAACCCTGACCCTAACCCTAACCGGGCGTCACCCGCAGGACAGCATACGTCAGCGTGTATGTCGTACAACTTGACGGTTTTACGGTCGTCAGTCACTGATGCTCGCAGTCACCGAAAAAATCGCAAAATGGGTCAGGCCCTATAAGGTTGGAGGCTGTGTAGGGCAGATTGCCAGATGAAATCAGGGACAGTCTGTGAGATAATGGCCTGGTGTTGGGTCATGTCAAGAGGTAGGTATTAAGAGGAGTCTGAGAGCTGGCGCCTGGCCTCAGCACAGTAGAGGTCAGCCTCATTGGCACCTCATTTGTCAACGAGTATAATGATAATGTTGGGAATGTTGTGATATGAGCGGAAGGCTGTGCGTTCAGAGAGGCTGAGAGTGGAATGGGAAGGGGAATAGTTGATGGAGACCAGCTGTTTGAAATAAAAAGGTCCAGAGAGGGGAGAAGGCCAGCAGGGGAGTCAAATAGGAGGAGGAATATTGGAGATGGGAGAAGGGGTCATCACTGCAATGACTCCTTCCCATTGAAAAAGGCCTGGAGGCAGAGGAGAAGGAAGAAAAGCTCTACATCATGGTGGGATCGGAATGCATTGAGGTGGGGGTGTAGGGGTACAAAGGTAAAGCACCTGTTGAGGACTAACCATTTTGTATCGGAAAGAGGGAGTTCAGAAGGGATGGTGACAAGGGTGAGGGCGGTGTTCAGAGGGGGGGAGCGAAGTGGAAGGAGGATAATTGGAGGAACAGCACCTCATATTTCGCTAGGGTAGCTTACAACGGAGCGGCATGAACGTTGAATTCTACAATTTTTGGTTAGATCTACAAACGCCTTCCCCCTCCCATCCTACACACACTAGGGACAATTTACTTTTATAGCAAGCCAATCAACCTACAAACCTGTACGTCTTTGGAGTGTGTGAGGAAACCGAAGATCTCAGAGAAATCCCACGCGGTCACAGGGAGAACGCACAAACTCCATACAGATAGCACCCGTCATCGTGATTGAACCTGGGTATCTGGCGCTGTAAGCGCTGTAAGGCAGTAACTCTACTGCTGTGCCCTTTGTTTCTATCTTAGATGTTATAAGATGTTTATTCATGGGCATAGTTAGGTCACATTAGTGTACTGTAACAAAAAACAGAAATTACAGGGTTATTTGTTTTTATTTCAGCTCTTTGGTATCTGCACGTTTTTTTTTTTAAACTTTTAGCGTACGTACTTACTTTTGCATTTTAGAGTCCTCCAATGAAGAATAGACATTAAGACCATAAATAACATATTGGATAGATCTGCCAGGTTCACAATTCTTATAAGGAGGAATGATTTAAGATAGGATGACTATTTTTAATGGTCCAGAAAGGGAAGAAGATTTATTTGAGTATACCTCCTCGAATAAACTGGACATGATTAACTAACTGCCAACATTTCTGGAGCGTAACAAAATCCTCAACAACAATGATTTTCAAATTGATTGCAGAAAGAGTACTGGGAAAGGCATTAACACTTCAAGTAAGATAGACTGACAGCTATAACAGCGATTGATCAGGCGTCCTGCAATACACTTGATGAATCTATTTCTTCCAACAAGAAACCTGACCTAAAGTAAAGATACTTATACTTATTTCATATCTTTATCATGATTTGCTTACTGTTTGGTGTAAATTCTTCATAAAGAATCTACAGATTCAACTTTAATGTAATTTGATTATATTATACAGGAAAATAAATCTAACAGCACCTTCCACCTTCTGTCTTTAACCAGTCCAAAGGGCAGCAGGGAGCCTTTCACTAGGGTGGTGATTAAAAATGATCAGTAGTGTTGACGTGCAAACATAATTTTAAATGATGTTGAATTACGTTAAATATCAATTTATCTTTGAGTTACATAAATATAAGATGAAAAATTAATATTCTAAAATGTCACTAAATCTAAGAATACCAATTAATGTATATAAACATTATTATATTTAAAGTACTGTAAAGATGATGCATAAATGACAATGTTTGTTATTTGACACATTATTTGCATTATTGTTTATTGCCATTTGAAGCAAGAATAAAATTAGCTTGGCAATATTATGATCGTTTAGATTAACAAGAAATTTTAATGACAGGCAATCCCATCTGTATAAGTGAACACGTGTTCTCATCAAATTAAGATGGTCATTTGGAATGGCCTCTGGGTTCTGGATGAACGAATTTACAACTCAAGTTTCAAAATTGTAACACAACATCTGGATTGACCTAAAATGAACGAATAATGCTCTTTTTTTTTTATCATTTTCATAGAACATAAAACAGTACAGCACTGTGACAGGCCCATCAATCCACAATGTCTGTGCCAAACATGATGTCAAGATAAACTAATCTCCTCTGTCTGCACATGATCCGTATCCCTTGATTCCCTGCAAATTCACGTGCCTATTCAAAAGCATCATAAATGTCACTATTGTATCTGCCTCCACCACCAACTCTGGCAACACATTCCAGGCACACACCAACCTCTGTATAAATAAATATCCCCCCCCCCCCCCCCCCCCCCCACCTTAAAGCTATGGCCTCTAGTCTTTGACATCTCCATCCTGGGAAAAAGATTCTGTACTCTCTACCCTATCTATACCTCTCCTAATTTTACATACTTTTTATCTGGTCTCTTATCAGGGAGTTGCCCAGTCCCTGCCTATATATTTCTAGATCTGACTTGTGCTGTCTTTTGTCAGTAGTAATCTTTTTGCTTGAAATGATATTGAAGGCCAGCACAATAAATGTTCATCTCTATGACAACATCTTATGCTGCAGCACTATGTTCACACACCCACAGCAAACAAGATTATATCAGAATATTACCTGTCAATACTAACCATTCGGCTACTTCAATATAGATTTCAACCAATTTGTGTTTGCCGCTTTACTGTAAAACATGTGGCACATCTATTTATAGGCAACAAAGTGAAGTTGCTTTATTTTCTAAACTGAATGTAATATTTTACTTTGCTTTAATGTGCTACACAAATCAAATATCCTTCCAGGAGGAAGAAACAATAGAGAGAGGAGTGTCTCCTCAGGGGCATTTGTACCTTTGATGTACTGTGTTCAGTTTTGGTCACCTTGCTATAGGAAGGACTTCATTAAGCTGGAAAGAGTGCATGAAGATTTCTGAGGATATTGCCAGAACTCGAGGGTCCGGGCTAAAGGGAAAGATAGGATAGATTAGAATTGTATTCCTTGGAATGCAGGAGCAGGAGGGGTGATCTTATAGAGATGTATAAGACTATCAATCTCCCTCCTATACCCTGACTCATCATTATCTGTAGTTCATCTAACAACGGTGGTGTCATCAGTGAATTTAAAGATGGAGTTAGAACTGTGACCGGCTACAGAGTCAACGGTATAGAGCAAATAGAGCAGGGAGCTGAGCACACAGCCTCGAGGTGCCCATGTGCTGATGGTTATTGAGGAGGAAGTACTGTTGCCAATTGGTACTGATTGTGTTCTGTTTATGAGGTGGTCAAGGATCCAGCTGCAAAGAGATCTGCAGATACCCAGTTCCTTGAGCTTGGTAACAAGTTTGGATGGGATGATAGTGTTGAATGCCAGAATGTAGTTAATGAACAACAACCTGATTTATGTGTTTTTAATGT
Source organism: Malacoraja senta (assembly GCA_038087875.1). Lineage (NCBI taxonomy): Eukaryota > Metazoa > Chordata > Chondrichthyes > Rajiformes > Rajidae > Malacoraja > Malacoraja senta. The sequence goes on along the minus strand of JAXLNO010002820.1, from coordinate 13,354 downwards.
CCATGTGTCAAGATTGCATCCCCCGTTTGATCTATTGTGGCAGCAGGCAAATTAGAGGTATTTGGGCCAATTCCAGGCAAAAAGGAATATCTTAGATGGGGCATCTAGGTCGGCATGGACGAGTTGAGCCAAAGTATCTGTTTCTGTGCTGTATGACTATGGATACAGAGGCAAGTGTCTTTGGTTTCCATCAAAAAGCTCTATCCCTTAATAACTAAACCATTGTTCTCCTTGGCAACTAACTGAAACTGATGCAGACTCTACAACCTGGAAATCATATTGTCTCCTGAGAGGAGCTTTGTGCCACATATTGCCCGATATTGTCCAGCTCATCCACTGCAGAAACCCTCCTCCACATCTTAGATTTCTCCGGACTCAATCTGCCTTGTACAAAATTCTGCAAACAAAAAGTATTTTGCCATATTTGACAGCGTGTTGTAAATCACACAGTTGCTGCTATAATTGAATGTAATAAAGAACCATTATACAAGGACATTAATAATTGAAATCCAGTGCTAAGCTTTGATTTACAGGTCTCTAGCGTTACACTTAGTCAAATACTGCTTTAATGCCATGGCAGTCACCCTTAACTTGCCTCCAAGACTTGCTTCTTCCATTCATTTTTGGACCAAAGCTCCAAGCTTGGAGATGAAAGGGAATCATCACAGAATGTGGGAGGAAACCAGAGCACCCAGAGGAAACCCATGCATTCACAGGGCAAACAAGCAAGCTCTGCACAGACAGCACCTGAGGTAAGGATCGATCCTGGGTCTCTGATGCTTTGAGGCAGCAGCTCTAACAATTGCATCACTGTGCCACCCAATCTGAAATTAAAATCAGGAATAAAAACAGAAAATGCTGGACTAACTGAGAATGTCAGGTAGCATCTGCGTAAAGAGAAACAGTTAACAAATCTACTCTACAAGGCCTATATGCCCATCTCTAGAAAGCTCACTCCCCAATGCGCTCAGTTATGCAACATTTAAAACAAAATCTATGCATTGTAATCAAAATCCAGCACTACTCTTCCTTATTTCTGTAACCACCAACAGATGTGCCTTCAACTACCCTCCCTAAACCCTTCTGCCAACATTTCTCTTTGTCAATAATCTTTAAAAGATACCTCTTTGTCAAGTCCGTGTTCATCTGCCCTGATATGTCCTTTCATGGGTCTGTCAAATTGGTTTGATAATGTTCTTGTGAAGCTCTGTTGCATGCTTTGCTGTGGGGGAGCTACAATATAATGTATTGCAGCACATTATAGTCAACTATGCTGGATATAAAGTGATGCCTTTGGGCATTCTGCACAAACTTCAAATACTGGCAGATGCAGTAAATTCTTCATTCCAACAAAAGCAGGAAATACACAACCTGCCTCGTTATCATTCCTGCGTGCTGGTCTCAGTCATCAGTGACAATACAATCAGGCTGCAGTGAAGTCTCCAGTAATCCAACTGATGCCTAATTGTGACTGTGCCAGGACCACTCATCTCCAGTAATAAAACCAGAAGGTGCTGATGCCCAGTTGGGACTTTGCCAGGACCACTCATCTACAGTGATAAAACTAGAAGGTGCTGGAAAAACTTAGCAGGCCAGGATGCCTTGTGGAAAAATAAATAGTTAATGTTTCGGGTTGAAGACCCTTCATCAGAACAAGTTAGTCTTGGCTAATTTGTTTTGTCTTTTTTTCACTTCTGATGAAGAGTCTTTGGTCTAAAGTATTGATTGTTTCTTTTTCTATAGATACCATCCAAAGTGCTGAATTTTGCCATAATTTTCTATTTTTATTTCAATTTTTTTTTAATTTCCACTCATCTTCACACCTGGAGATCTGATCAAAAAACTGAGGCAGCATTTGACCAAATGTAGCAATAAGAGGTCTGAGTAAATCAAAGCATGACACTAGCTTTCAATGATTGGGACCATTGTACCAAATGATTCCCATCAATTTCAGCACCACCTTTGTGATCTGCAATAATTGGTTAAATCCATTCCGTCCACTATTGCACACTATGGCTCCAATATGTGTATCATCTAGAAAATATATATTGGAGTTACACACCTCGGCTACTCCAACAGCTTCTCCTAAATCCACAACATCCACTATCCAGAAGAACAAGGACAACAGGAACACAGAATCACAAATACATCACACCCCATCATGACAGGGAAATATATCACTCATGTTTTCATTATAACTGAGACTTAATTATGGAACACCTTGCACTTTGGGAGTATCTTTGCCACAAGTCAAGAAGGTGCTTCACCATTGTCTTCTCTAGAACAATTGGGAGTGGGCAGTAAATGGTGGCATTGTTGATAATAAATCCTATATATCAATAAAAAAGTTCACTTAAACCAATGAGACCCTTAATCCTTAACAGCATTGATGTTCAGAGGGATCTTTGGGCCAAGTCCATAGCTACCTGAAAGTGGTGATACAAGTAGATAGAAGACCAGAAGATGTAGAGAGGTAAACAAGGCAATTGGTATGCTTGTCTGTATCAAATGAGGCATTGAATGGAAAATTCAGAAAGTCATGGTGCGGCTTTAAAGGTTCTTAGTTAGGCTGGATTTGGACCATTGTGTGCAGTTCTGATTGTCCCATAATAGGAAGAATGTGGAGGCTTTGGTGGGGGTGTAGAAGAGGTTTATAAGAATGCTGTCTGGATTAGAGGATATTTCCTATAATGAGAGGTTGGCCAAACTTGGATTGCTTTGTCTGGAACGTCAGACGTTGAGGGGAGACCTATTAGAAATATATAAAATTATGAGAGGCAAAGATAAAGTAGACAAATAGAACCTTTTATCCCCCCCCCCCCCCCCCCCAAGGTGGAAATGTCAAGAACTAGAGGGCAAAGATTTAAGGTGAGAGGGGAAAAATGTAAAGGAGATGTGAGGGGCAAGTTTTGTATACAGTGTATGGTGAGTGGGAATGTGCTGCCAGGGATGGTGGTAGATGCCGATACCAATAGGGGCATTTAGGAGTCTTTCAGATAGGTACATGGATATGCATGGATATGGATCATGTGCAGGCAGAGGAGATTAGTTTGATGTTATCAAGTTTGGCATGGACATTATAGACTGATTTCTGTCCAGTACTATTCTGTGATTGAATTGAATTTATTTATTATTCCAAAAAAAATTTGACCGAAATGTCATTACAATAGGCAATAGACAATAGGTGCAGGAGTAAGCCATTCGGCCCTTGGAGCCAGCACCGCCATTCAATGTGATCATGGCTGATCATCCACAATCAGTACCCCGTTCCTGCCTTCTCTCCATATCCCTTAACTCCACTATCCCTAAGAGCTCTATCTAACTCTCTGTTGAAAGCATTCAGAGAACCAACCTCCACCATCCTCTGAGGCAGAGAATTCCACACATTCACAACTCTCCGTGTGAAAAAGCTTTTCCTCATCTCTGTTATAAATGGTTTACAACTTATTCTTAAACTATGGCTCCTGGTTCTGGACTCCCCCAACATTGGGAACATATTTCTTGCCTCTAGTGTGTCCAAACTCTTAATAATCTTATATGTTTCAATAAGATGCCCTCTCATCCTTCTAAATTCTAGTATACAAGCCCAGCCGCTCCATTCTATCAACATATGACTTCCGCCATCCTGGGAATTAACCTGGTGAACCTACGCTGCACTCCCTCAATAGCAAGAATGTCCTTCCTCAAGTTTGGATACCAAAACTGCACACAATACTCCAGGCATGGTCTCATTATGGCCCTGTACAACTGCAGGAGGACCTCTTTGCTCCTATACTCAACTCCTCTTGTTAGTAAGGCCAACATGCCATTCACTTTCTTCAATGCCTGCTGTACCTGCATGCTTACTTTCCGTGACTGATGAACAAGGACCCCCAGATCCTGTTGTACTTCCCCTTTTCCCAACTTGACACCATTTAGATAATAATCTGCCTTCCTGTTTTTGCTACCAAAGTGGTTAACCTCACATTTATCCACATTAAACTGCATCTGCCATGCATCTGCCCACTCACCCAATCTGTCCAAGTCACCCTGCATCCTTATAGCATCCTCCTCACAGTTCACACTGCCACCCAGCTTTGTGTCATCTGCAAATTTGCTAATGTTACTTTTAATCCCTTCATCCAAATCATTAGTATAAATTGTAAATAGCTGAGGTCCCAGCACCGAGCCTTGCGATACCCCACTAGTCACTGCCTGCCATTCTGAAAGGGACCCGTTAATTCCTATCCTTTGTTTCCTGTCTGCCAACCAATTTTCTATGCATGTCAGCACCCGACCCCCAATACCATGTGCTCTAATTTTGCCCACTAATCTCCTATGTGGGACCTTATCAAATGCTTTCTGAAAGTCCAGGTACACTACATCCATTGACTCTCCCTTGTCCATTATCCTGGTTACATCCTCAAAAAATTCCAGAAGATTAGTCAAGCATGATTTCTGTAGATTAACCCTTATTAATTCATGTCATTTATAACCTTCACCACATAAAATTGCATGCCACCCTTTACATGGTATTACGGTACTACACAAAGAATCTCTCTCTCTCTCTCTCTCTTGCTCGGGCACTCTAGTCAGTAAAGCCAGACGCAAGCAGCTGGCTGTGGGAATGTTCCTGTGTACTTAATGGAATAAAGTTTGATTTCACCATGAGTGTGTTTTACTTGTGGGCCGCCGATAAACATGGTGTCAGAAGTGGGCTGCGAACCCACGCCTCCAAAGGAGACTGCGAACTGATGAGGTGTCTGTTGGAGGTTATTATCGTACACATGCAGGTCGTGTCTGCAAGCCTAACCCGCTAATTGGGAAATTTACTGGCTATTCCTGAACTGTGCATGACCTGTTTAGTTTTATGTGCTCTCATATGCAGTAAAATAATAAATGCCGCACCTTATACTGGTGTTTTATATTTGCTCCATTAACCACTATATATGCTTTACTTCTTTAAGAGGAAGGATGTAGATTAACCCTTATTAATTCATGCCATTTATAACCTTCACCACACATATGTGCATGGTATTACGGTACTACACAAAGACTCTCTCTCTCTCTCTCTCTCTCTCTCTCGCTCGGGCACTCTAGTCAGTAAAGCCAGATGCAAGCAGCTGGCTGTGGGAATGTTCCTGTGTACTTAATGGAATAAAGTTGGATTTCACCATGAGTGTGTTTTACTGATGAGCCGCCGATAAACAATTTCCCCTTCGTAAATCCATGCCGACTCGGACCGATCCTGCTACTGCTATCCAATTGTGGCGCTATTTCAACTTTTATTATTGACTCCAGCATCTTCCCCACCACCGATGTCAGGCTAACTGGTCTATAATTCCCTGTTTTCTCTTTGCTGCCCTTCTTAAACAGTGGGATAACATTAGCTACCCTCCAATCCACAGGAACTGATCCTGAATCTATAGAACATTGGAAAATGATCACCAATTCGTCCACGATTTCTAGAGCCACTTCTTTAAGTACCCTGGGATGCAGATGATCTGGCCCTGGGGATTTATCTGCCTTCAGTCCCATCAGTCTACCCAACACCATTTCCTGCCTAATGTGAATCTCCTTCAGTTCTTCTCCCACCCTAGATCCTCTGGCCACTAGTACATCAAGGAGATTGTTTGTGTCCTCCTTAGTGAAGAATACAGTCATAACAATAAAAAGGAAGCAAAACACACAATTACATAAATTTAACATAAATTATGTTAATCTATGTGATCTATGTTAATAAGTTACACTTAATATGTTGTCAGTACATTTTTGGTGCTTTTAAAATCTGAATCTCAAGATTTCGAAGGGCTTTTACTTATAGCTGGACAATGAAGTACAAATAGTCAAAGTCATACAGCATATTAACATGTCCTTTGCTCCAAATTTCCCATGCCGACCAAAATGCCCCAAATACATTAGTGCCACCTGTCTGTGTTTGGCCCGTATCTCTCTAAACCATTATCCATGTACAGTACCTGTCCAAATGTCTTTTAAAAGTTGCTATAGTACCTGCCACAATTACCTCTTCTGGCAACTTGTTCCATATACCCACCACCCTCTGAGTGAAAAAGTTGGCCCTCAGATTCCTATTAAATCTTTCCCCTCTCACCTTGAACATATGTCACCTGGATTTTAATTTCCTACTCTGGGTAAAAGACTCTGTGCATTTACCTAACTATTCCCCTCATGTTCCTATACACTTCTATCAGATCACCCCTCACCCTCCTGCACTCCAAGTCCTAGCCTGCCCAAGCTTGCCCTATGACTCGGGCCCTCCAGTTCTTGGCAACATCCTTCTATATCTTCGCTATACTCTTTGTACCCTGTTAATACTATTCTTTAATACCCTGTTTCATTCTCTATTTGTCCTTGTTACATAAAATTAATTTAAGTAGTGACAGCTGCAGACAAGGTAGTAAATAGTTATGAAGAATGGTGGAGAATCCAAACTATTAATAGCTAGTATGCAGCCTCAACTGTATCAGTTGGCAAACTTGACAACTCTTTCAAGCTGTTCAAATACAAATATTCACAATTTAAACAAGAACATATTAAACGGAGTTTAATTCTCTTTGATTATAAATCCAACAAAGCTGCTATCAAATACTTAATACAAATATCTGACTATGCAAAATTATAAAAGGAAATAGCACCACCAATAGATTGAAAAGAACAGCAAAGATGAAAAGCTATTATTGTACAATGTGACAACAAAAAGGGCTGGCGCAACTCAGCAGGTTTACATAAATTCAATCAAGCCAAACTCAAGTAAAATAGGTTGAGCAAAGGAAAAGGTACATAGTGCAGAATATACTGTTGTTCTCAGTATTGTGGTGCACCAGTTCCAGAGATAAAGTCCATCGGCCACAATGCAGGAGAGGTAAAGCAAACAGGTTTGGAACTCAATTGTATAGTTAGACTGTAATAGAATCATTGCCTTTTTTTTTGCATCCTTGATCCTGCCATAACAGATATTGCTGCTTTGGGATCTAACATCACTAATATTAGCTTATGATCTTCGATGTGGACAAACGATTTGCTGAGTTGAAACAAATGGAATTTCCTGATTCCAAACACTCTACATTCTCAGTTTATCGCTAACCATGCTCACTTCTTGTGTTATTGGTCTTGTGCACCAAGATAAAATGTTTGAACAAGTGAGAAGTGAACAAGTGAGAAATGAGAGGAGTTTCTCTTGCTCATTATCCATCATGTGGTTTAGCATTGCACCTATACCATATTTGACAAAACGTACACCATTGGATGCAAGGTTTGTAATCAGTGAGGAGAGCTGGATTTGCTAAGCAATTCTTGCATTCTCTGAAGACGACGATTCCAAATCTAAATAAAAGAAACTCCAATGTTGTGTCAAGCAAATATTACTTATGAAATATCAAGAGAGGGCCAAGACTGTTTACTTGTCTGATGTACCAACAGTTTGGTTCTTCCAAGGCTACTAGTTAGGGAACACTCAGATGGTGTTGGTAGAAACACATTCCTCCACACATTTCGTTATGAATTTGGTAATAATCGTGGTATATTTGTTTAGGTTTGATGTCGAATCTTTGGGCAGCACCCAGTCGAGCGTTGTCAAGAAATCGTGGAGTCATTCCCCCATCTCAACTTATAGGGTTGACTTATAAGGTTGATGCTGGAACAACAATGGAAACAATGCAGGAAGTGCATGGATAAACTAGAACATTTGTTCATTCCTGTCTAAAACAAAAATGAAATAGGAAAGGGTGCCTTAACCATGGTTAACAAGGGAAAATAGGGATAGCATTTGATCTGAAGAGGAGACATAACAATTGGCCTGAAAAAAAGCACTGAACCTGACAACTGGGATCAGTTTGGAACACGACAAAAGATAGTCAAATAATTAATTAAGGGACATGGGAGAACAAGAATGAGGGTATACCTGCAGGGAACATGGAAATTGACTGTAAATGTTTCTCTAGAAAAATGCAAAGAAACAGATTGGTGACAACAAATATAGGCCCTTTACAGTCAGAAACAGTGGATTGTGCAATGAAAAACATAGAACTGGCAAAGCAATTGAACAAATACTTTGGTGTTGTCTTCACAGAGGAGATTTACGTAATTTCTCAATTATAGTAAAACCAAGGAACTGAAGGAGATTAGTGTAGTAGGGAAATGATGTGAGTGAAATTGATAGAATTTATTCTGATAAATCCTCAGACCCGATGGTCTATTAAGGAAGTGGCCCTTGAGGAAGTGCAAGCATAGTTGCTCATTTTCCATTGTCTTTCGCCATTGTCTTTCGATCAGTTTCTGTGGCTTGCAAAGCAGCTAATGTAACCCACTTCTTAAATAAAGAAGCAAGAAAACAAGGACTGGTAAGCCGCACATTGGGAATGGTGAAAATGCTAGTCCATTATTAAAGGTCTAATATGGAAAACGTTGCCAGTTGAGGAAAGTGACAGGCTCAGCAAGGCCAGAAGTCCTTGTACTCCATTCAATGAAAGGAACTGTGTAGGCAGTAAAGAAAGCTGTATTTCATAATAGGAGAAATTGAGTACAGGGTCTGGAATGCCTTATTGCAATTCTACAGTGCCTGGGTGAGACCACACCTTGAGTATAATGTGCAGTTTTGGTCTCCTATCAGTGGAAAGATGTTCTTGTTTAGGTTTATCAGACTGATTCCAGGATTGATGTATGAAAATAAATTCGGATAATAGGGTTCATATTCATGAGAGTTCAGTAGAATTAATGAAAATCTTCTCGTGATGGGATTTGATTGAGCATGTTTAGGAAAGAAGTTGCTGATGAGGGAAAAGTCTTGAACCAGGGGTCATAGCCTACTTTCATGGGCTAGGCCATTTCAAACTAAGATGAGGAGAAATTTATTTTCCTAAAGCGGTGAACATTTCTGATCCAGAACTCATGTGGAGGGCGGTCAAATCATAAAATATATTCAAGAAGGAGTAGGCTATAGTTTTAATCGCTCAAGGGTTTAAGGGATATGGGAAGAAAACACAAACAGAACACAAGACTAGATGATCAGCCATGAACGTGGGGAATGGTGGAGCAAGCTTTAAACGACTCCCACACATCAAATGTGGACACCCAATAAGAATTGCTCCAACTATAAGCTCCCGAGCTCCTGCCTAATAATGTTGTAATTTGCCTTATTTCAATTTAGTGCCTTTGTGTAAGGTCCAGCCTTCTCCCTATTCAAAACAATCTTAAAACCTATGTAGTTGTGATCACTTTCCTCAAAATGCTCTTCCACTGAAACACCATTCACCTGACCTGGCTAATTTCCAAATGCAAGATCTAATAAGTTCTCTTCTCGGACTATCCGATTACTCTTTGAAAAAAACCCTCTTGGATACAGGTAACCAGGGGTGGAAAACCCGGGGGGGCCAGAGGGGACACGTCCTCTCCATGTTTTGAGAGGTGGGGGACATCCCCCCCCAAGTTTTTGTAATCCGGATTTTAAAATCCGGTTATCAAGGACGCCGATTGGAGGAGAGAGACATCGGTCAGCAGGCAATGGGGGCGGGACATGATTCAGCGCGATGATTGGAGGAGGGAGGAGTGGGGGGGTGGAACTGAGGATAGAGCGTGGCGATTGGAGGAGGGAGACGTGGCATAGACCTGCGCCTCATCCACAGGCAGGATCGATCCCGGCCAGGTCTCCGGAGCTGTCCTGTCCCCACCCGAGTGCCCCCCCCCCCCCCGAGGGTGGCCAGAGAGGTCGGCAGCAGAGATCCTCCGCTATAGGATCTTTGGTCGGCAGTCAGACGGGCCAGAGCAGAGAAACAGCGCTAAACCCAGCTAACTCTACCTGTCCCACCAGGTGAGCTTACAACCCTTCCTGGGCTTGCAGGAAATATGGCCAATGCGGAGAAGCAGCGCTGGTATCCCGTCAGTCCAGGCAGGGCTGTAACCCGGTTAACCCGGTAAAGACAGGCAGTTGAGCTGCATTTAGCGCTAGATTGAGCCTCCGAAGCCTCGCGCGCGTGTGTGTGAGTGGGCATGCGCGCGTGGCCGCCAAAAAATTGTGTCCCCTCCATGTTTTGATAGCGAGTTCCGCTCTTGCAGGTAACAAATTGTGCCTTGCAGAAACATCAAAACCGAAGAACCCAAGAGTTCCCAGTCGTGTCCCTCCTGCAACCATGTTTCCACAATAGTCACCACGTCATTGTCTTAAGAACAGATCCAGGCATTAGGTTCATCTGCTATTCCCACAATACTCCTTGCATTGAAATAAACGCACTTCAGCCCATCAGCCTCTCCTCTCCCTGCCTGCCTTTTCTTTAGACTGACTGGTCTAACTTCTACATTTCCATCATTCCTTCCAAATTCTGACCTACTACTCTGGTTCCCAACTCCCTGACACTAATCTTATATTGCTTGGAACTTTCAAACTGAAGAATTATGGGCCTGTCCCACTTACGAGACTTTTTCGGCGACTGCCGGGACCTGTCGTAGGTCATTGCAGGTCACCGAAAATGTTCAACATGTTGAAAATCCAGCAACGACCAGAACAAGGTACGACTCTTTGGGCGACTACTCACGACCATACAGGCCTCACCCGAGTGCCCCCCCCCCCCCGAGGGTGGCCAGAGAGGTCGGCAGCAGAGATCCTCCGCTATAGGATCTTTGGTCGGCAGTCAGACGGGCCAGAGTGTCGCCTGTATGGTCATGAGTAGTTTCCTCAGTCGCCCAGAGTCGTAACGTCTTTCTGGTCGCCGCTGGATTTTCATCATTTTGAAAAATTTCAACGACATGCAACGACCTATGACGGGTGCCGGCAGTCGCCGAAAAAGTCACGTAAGTGGGACAGGCCCATAAGTGTCTGCTCAAATTTGATTAGATTTTGCAAAGTTATTTATTGCTGCTTTTATTTTATTTACATTAACAATTATTTTTCTACTGTTTGCATATATTTTGTAGAGATGAAAAATTATTTCACAGATATCTGCCATCAATGGCCAACACTAACAACTCTGATGACAAACGAAGGAAGGCCATTGAAGCAAAACCAAAAATGTTTGGGTCTCAGAAATCACCCTGAGGTACTGCAGCATCAATGTCCTGGAGCTGAGATGGTTTGTTTGGCTATGTCTTCTCCAAGAGTCGCCTTCTTGTCGTGTGTGGATCCTTAAAGCTAAACCCTCTGGAGCGATGCTCCTGCCATGGTCATCCATGATGGGCAGGTCAAGGGAGAAGTTCCTGACAAAGCACAGCCCTAGAAGAAGGCCTCAATAATGAAAAAGGTGAAGGATAGTGGCTGACCAGCGAGTGAAGCACCACAATGTCTGAGAAGGCAGAGGAAGACTGCAATAGGGAGAGATTCCCAAATGTCATGGAGTCCATGTCATTAGACTGGGGTCAGTCTCTGTCAAGGACTGTGTGTTACTGTTAAGCACCAGTCTCCTCATGTTAAAAAATATCAGGCACAGGCATCCACCTGGAGGGACATAAAGTCTGTTGCTCCAAGATCGGCCCCTTCCATATCTCAAGACTTACAGAAAGGAGCCATCAGGAGGACAATCATACCTGACCTCGAGTGATCGCCGATGATGATGATGATGGTTTCCAGTGATCGCAATTGTCTTCCAATGTGCCGTGTAGTCAGTGAAGAGTTTCCCCTGATCCTGTTGACTTCAATTCTCTGTGCTCAGGCACTTGATCACTGCTCTTCTATTGTCAGGTTCATTCTCCCCTGACCTCTGGAATTCAGCTATTCCATTCAAGTTTGGCCCAAACTTTCATGGAGTGAAATGGACCCAGGGGAATCCAGATGGCATTGTTGATTACTTGTGAGTAAAGGTTGTTTGGTATTGATGACACCATTCTTTCTACAATTAATTTTACTATTCTCTTGCCCTACCTTTAATTATAAATATACTTGTAGCAAACTAAACGAATGATGATTACAATAAGCATTAATAATACCAAATGTAATTTTATAAATTTTAGGATTGTCAAAGTTTTTTGTATTACACCTGTTTGTTTCTATCATATACTTGTTCTCATCAGCTCACTTTACTGGTGAAGATAAAATAAATATGCCTGAAGTGTCTTCCACCAGTGTGGACACACTCCTCAGGTGTCGGTTTTTGAAGTAGCCTCTAAAATAACATTTACCTGTCTGTGAAATTCCCTTTATCACTCAGAATGTGCTGAAATTACTCAGCAGATCAGGTAACAGCTGTGACATTGACAACCAATTAGTAAGGATGCTAAGCGGTTGACAATAATCTCCTTTCAATTAATATGTTATCTTCTGGAGACATTCTCGGAAGTACTTATATTGGAATACGTCCTGATGTTGTGGCAATGTCTACAATTTTCAACAATATCTAAGGCATGATCTGGAATGTTTGAAATCATCCTAAATTTGTTGCAGATGGTTATTTGTCACTTGCTTTGTATCTGACTCAGTGTTATGCACCACCACGTGATCTCTGCTGGCAGAATTCAGTATGTGAGCTGCTAAATGTTCATTACTTTTTAACTATTAATGGGCTAAAATGGAGGTTCTCATTTTCTTCCGATTGCTGAGTGGATTTATATAAATAGAGCCACACAGGCGCAGCGAGGTTTATATCCAGCTGTATTCTGTTAACTGAACTTTAACAAGAGAGTGAGGGGATAAACTTGACCCAGCGCCCACATTGCAGGGGGTGAAGAAATTAATCATGGAAACCATTGCGATTCCTACTGAGCAACAGAGACTCAAGTGTAAATGTGCAAATGTTGACAGAAAATGTGACTGCACTCAGCTGTGCTGCTTCTCACAGTAACATTACTTCCCACAGCGTCTGGGTTGAGATATGAAGATTTCAGTTCAGCATTGTGGTAATATCACTGAACTATTAAATTAAGCCAATGATCTCAAGTTAACAGCACAGCAGTAGGGTTGCTGCCTTACAAGTGCTTTCACCACCATAGACCCGGTTCGATCCCAACTACGGGTGCTGTCTTTACGGAGTTTGTACGTTCTCCCCGTGACCGCATGGGTTTTCTCCGAAATCTTCGGTTTCCTCCCACACACCAAAGACGTACAGGTTTGTAGGTTAATTGGTTTTCTATAAATGTAAATTGTCTCTAGTGTGTGTAGGGTAGTGTTAATATGCAGGGATCGCTGGTCGGCGTGGACAAAGTGGGCCGAAGGGCCTGTTTCCACACTGTATCTCTAAACTAAACTTTGAATTCCACCACGCAAGATGAATTGAGTGAAATAACTAAGGTGTAAAAAGAAAAATTAGTACTGCTAATGGGTACAATAAAAATAACCAGACTTCTATAATCCCACATGATTCATGTTGGGGAATTTCATGCAATTTGGTCTGAATCTGAGTTCAGACCCACAATATCATATTTCTTCAATGCCCTT
>JAXLNO010002819.1:22500-33904 GCA_038087875.1 Malacoraja senta | reverse complement strand
GGTGTCAGATTGTGTGTGTCAGTGTGTGCGTGTGTGTCAGTGTGTGCGTGGGTGTGTGTCAGCATGTGTGTGTGTGTCAGTGTGGGTGTGTGTCAGTGTGGGTGTGTGTGTCAGTGTGTGGGAGTGTGTATGTGGGTTGTCAGTGTGTGTGTGTCAGTGTGTGTCAGTGTGTGTATGTGTGGGTCAGTTGTGTGTTGTGTGTGTGTGGGTGTGTGTCAGTGTGTGTGCGTGTCAGTGTGTGTGTTGTGTCCTTGGACAGGTGCTACTGGAGGACACGGGGCTGTCGGTGAAGAACTCGCTCTCCTTGCACAGACCACCCGGACCCCCGGACCAGAGCTGTGAGGGGCAGCTCCACCAACTACCCCTTCTGGCCAGGTACGTGGCTGATACAATCTCCACCTCCCCTCCGCCCACCCCCCTCCCCTCCTCCCCCACAACCCCTTCCCTCTCCCCTCACCTCTCCCCTCCCCAGATCCACCACTACCCCTTCTGGCCAGGTACCTGCCCGATACCCAATCACCCCTCCCCTCCCTCCCCCCCCCCTCCGCTCCATCCTTGCCTCCCACCTCTCCTCTTCCCTCCCCTACCCTACCCCCCTCCCTCTCCACCCCCTCCCTGTCCCACTCCCCCTCTCCCTCCCCCTCCCCCTCCCCCTCCCCCCCCCTCTCCTCAGTATACCTGGCAATAAACTAAACTAAACTGAACCCCCCCTCTCCCCCCCCCCCCCCCCCCCCCCACTGCAGGGGGCATGACGGAGCCGAGCCTGGACATGATCCAGGACAGGGTGGGGGAGCTCAAGGAGGACATCGACTTCCACAATGGTGACTGCTCCCCACATTGGGGGGGGGGGTGGAATGGGTGGGGGAGATGGGGGGGAGGCAGAGGGGAGAGGGGGGGAGGCAGAGGGGAGAGGGGGGGGTGAGGACCAGGGGGAGATGGGGGGAGGCAGAGGGGAGAGGGGGGTTGGGGGGAGAGGGGGAGAGTGGGTGAGGACCAGGGGAGAGGGGGGATATGGGGTGGGTGGGTGAGGTAGAGGACCAGGGGGAAGTGGGGGAGGGGTGAGGGGAAATGGGGGGGCGGGGCAGAGGAGGACCAGGGGGAGGGGTGCGGTGATATGGGGTGGGTGGGTGGTGGGACAGGACCAGGGGGGGGTGGGTGGATATGGGGTGGGTGGGGGAGAGGACTGGGCGGGGGGCAGGGCAGGTGGTAGGGTGAAGGTGAGGGGTGGTGGGAGAGACAAGAGAAGGGGTGGGGGAGGGGGGAGGGTGTAAGATGGGGGGCCTATGCTTGTAGGAGTTCCCACAGCAGAGGGGGGGGGTAGATGTGGGAGTGTGTGAGAGAGACCCCCCCCCCTCTGATGCTGGGTTCTGTCCCCCCAGTTCCCTCACTGATCCCCCTGTCTCTCTCTCCACACTCTCCCTCTCCTCCCTTCTCTCTTCTTCTCTCTCTCTCTCTCTCCCTCCCTCTCCCGCTCCCTCTCCCTCTCCCCCCTCTCTCTCCCTCTCCCTCTCCCTCTCCCCTCTCCCTCTCCTTCTCTCCTCTCTGCCTCTCTCTCTCTCCCCTAGACCTGCTCTCTATTCCTCCCGGTTGGAAGAAAGGAATGGACTTCACGCAGTCCGGTAAGCCCATGGGGGGGAGAGGAGATGGGGAGGGAGGGGAGGGGGAGAGAGGGGGGAGGGAGAGAGGGGAGGCGGGAGAGAGGGGAAGGGGAGGGGGGGGGGACTTGTGTACAAAATCACGAGAGGAATAAACTGAGCTGGCCACCAGGTTATCGGAAAGATATTGTCAAGCTGGAAAGGGTTCGGAGAAGATTTACGAGGATGTTGCCAGTACTAGAGGGTGTGAGCTATAGGGAGAGGTTGAGTAGACTGGGTCTCTATTCCTTGGAGCGTAGGAGGATGAGGGGAGATCTTATAGAGATGTACAAAATCATGAGAGGAATAGTTCGGGTAGTGGACAGAGTCTCTTGCCCAGAGTAGGGGAATCGAGGACCAGAGGACATAGGTTCAAGGTGCAGGGAAAAGATTTAATAGGAATCCGAGGGTTAACTTTTTCACACAGAGGGTGGTGGGTGTATGGATCAAGCTGCCAGAGGAGGTAGTTGAGGCTGGGACTATCCCATCGTTTAAGAAACAGTTGAACAGGTACATGGATAGGACAGGTTTGGAGGGATACGGACCAAATGCAGGCAGGTGGGACTAGTGTAGATGGGACATGTTGGCCGGTGTGGGCAAGTTGGGCCGAAGGGCCTGTTTTTCCACACTGTATCACTCTGATTCCAGAGTATACAAGCCAGCGCTCCATTCTATCAACATATGACAGTCCCGCCATCCTGGGAATTCCACAGACTCACAACTCTCTGGGTGAAAAAGTGTTTCCTCGTCTCTGTTCTGAATGGCCCTACTCCATATTCATAAACTGTGTGACCCCTGGTTGTGGACTCCCCCAACATCGGGAACATGTTTCCTGCCTCTAGCATGTCCAATCCCAGAAGAATCTTATATGTTTCAATCAGATCCCCTCTCATTCTTCTAAACTCAGAGTATACAAGCCCAGCCGCTCCAATCTATCAACATATGACAGTCCCACCATCCCTGCAATTAACCTGGTGAACCTACGCTGCACTCCCTCAATAGCAAGAATGTCCTTCCTCAAATTTGGAGACCAAAACTGCGCACAATACTCCAGGTGTGGTCTCACTAGAGCTCTGTACAACTGCAGAAGGACATCTTTGCTCCTATACTCAACTCCTCCTGTTATGAAGGCCAATATGCCTTTGGCTCTCTAACTCCCTCCCTCCATTCCGCCAACATAACCATGACTGACCCATCATTGCAAGCCCAATGCTAGCATTTATTTCAAGAGGGCTTGTATACAATAACAGGGATGTAACGCTGAGGCTCTATAAGGCGCTGGTCAGGCCGCATTTGGAATATTGAGAGTAATTTTGGGCTCCGTATCTGAGGAAGGATGTGCTGGTTCTGGAGAGGGTCCACAGGAGGTTTACAAGAATGATCCAGGAATGAGTGGGTTAACCTATGATGAGCGTTTGTCGGCACTGGGCCTGTACTCGCTGGAGTTTAGAAGAACGAGTGGGGACCTCATTGAAACGTTACCGAATAGTGAAAGGCCTGGATTGAGTGGATGTGGAGATGATGTTTCCACTCGTGGGAGAGTCTAGGACTAGAGGTCACAGCCTCAGAATTAAAGGACTTTCCTTTAGGAAGGAGATGAGGAGGAATTTCTTTAGTCAGACGGTGGTGAATCTGTGGGTTCTTTGCCACAGAAGGCTGTGGAGGCCACAAGTCAGTGGATATTTTAAGGCAGAGATAGATAGATTCTTGATGAGTACGGGTGTCAGAAGATATGGGGAGAAGGCAGGAGAATGGGGTTGGGAGGGAGAGATAGATCAGTCATGATTGAATGGCAGTGTGGACTTGATGGGCCGATTGGCCTAATTCTGCTCCTATTATGACTTCTGAACAAGGGTCCCGATCAGAAACATTGTCTGTCCATCTCCTTCCAGAGATCCTCTGAGTCGCTCCAGCATCTTGTTTAGTGTCCAAAAGTCTTTGTGATAGTTGCTTCCCAAGATGGCGCCCAGACCAGGCGACTGTCTGCGTGCGTGCCACAGAATCAGACGTACAAACTCGTATTACATTCGCTCCACACTCTGATAGTAAGTTCTTACTTACCAAACTACTATCTACCTCTTTGGTGACCCTCGGACTATCCTTGATCAGACTTTACTGGCTTTACATAGAAACATAGAAAATAGGTGCAGGAGTAGACCATTCGGCCCTTCGGGCCTGCACCGCCATTCAATATGATCATGGCTGATTACCTTGCACTAAATGTTATTCCCTTATCATGTATCTGAACACTGTGGACGGCTCGATTGTAATCATGTATTGTGTTTCCGCTGACTGGTTCCGCTGACTGGTTAGCACGCAACAAAAGCTTTTCACTGTACCTCGGTACACATGACAATAAACTGAACGTAACTCAGCGGGTCAGGCAGCATCTGTGGAGAAAAGGAATGGGTGACGTTCGGGTTGAGACCTTTCTTCAGACCAGGGGAAGGGTCTCGACCTGAAACGTCGCCCATTCCTTCTCTCCAGAGATGCTGCCTGACCCGCTGAGTTACTCCAGCATTTTGGGTCAGGCAGCATCTGTGGAGAACATGGATAGGTGACGTTTCACAGAGTGCTGGAGTATCTCAGCGGGTCAGGCAGCATCTGTGGAGAACATGGATAGGTGACGTTTCACAGAGTGCTGGAGTAACTCAGGGGGTCAGGCAGCATCTGTGGAGAACATGGGTAGGTGGCGTTTCACAGAGTTCTGGAGCAACTCAGGGGGTCAGGCAGCATCTGTGGGGAACATGGATGCGCTCGTGCCAACGTGTGCCCTGTGCCGCCCATCCCAGGACAAGAGTGTGTGGCTGTCGTTGATCGACGTGCTGAGGAAGAAGGACAACCTGCCGGTGGTGGCGTTCACGTTCTCCCGTAACCGCTGCGACGAGAACGCCAACATGCTGACCACCGTCGACCTGACCAGCTCCGTGGAGAAGTCTGAGATCCACATCTTCTTCCAGAAGTGTATCTCCCGACTGAAGGGCTCCGACCGCGAGCTGCCGCAGGTAAGGACACCGACCACCCCCCAGCTCAGCCCAACCCACCCAGGCAACACTACTCCCTCACCCTCACATCACCCCCAACCCACCTGGACAACACCCCCCGCCCCCCCCACCTCACCCCCAAACCAGACAACACCCCCACCCCACCTCACCCCCAACCCACCTGGACATCACCCCCCGCCCCCCCCCACCTCATCCCCAAACCAGACAACACCCCCACCCCCCCCCCCCCAACCTCACCCCCAACCCCAACCGGACCACACCCTCCCCCCCTTACCCCCCCCCCCCCCACCCGCCCGCAAAGGGACAGGCCCTTTGGCCCGACCTGTGCAGTTTTGGTCTCCAAGAGGAGTTGAGTACAGGAGCAAAGAGGTCCTTCTGCAGCTGTACAGGGCCCTAGTGAGACCACACCTGGAGTATTGTGTGCAGTTTTGGTCTCCAAATTTGAGGAAGGACATTCTTGCTATTGAGGGAGTGCAGCGTAGATTCACCAGGTTAATTCCCGGGATGGCGGGACTGTCATATGTTGATAGAATGGAGCGACTGGGCTTGTACACTCTGGAGTTTAGAAGGATGAGAGGGCATCTTATTGAAACATATAAGATTATTAAGGGCTTGGACACGCTAGAGGCAGGAAACATGTTCCCGATGTTGGGGGAGTCCAGAACCAGGGGCCACAGTTTAACATTAAGGGGTAAGCCATTTAGAACGGGGACAAGGAAATACTTTTTCACCCAGAGAGTTGTGAGACTGTGGGATTCTCTGCCACAAAGGGCGGTGGGGGCCGTTTCTCTGGATACTTTGAAAAGAGAGCTAGATAGAGCTCTTAAAGATAGCGGTCAGGGGATATGGGGAGAAGGCAGGAACGGGGTACTGATTGGGGATGGCGGTGCTGGCTTGAAGGGCCAAAGGGCCGAATGGCCTACTCCTGCACCTATTGTCTATTGGGTCAGGTTCCTGCAGTGGGTTTGGGGGTGGGTCTACTGGAGGGGGGGGGGGCAAGGATGCATCACCCACCTTCCCCTTCCCTCTCTCCCCGTCCTCTCTCTCCCCCTCTCTCCCCACAGGTGCTTCAGATGGTGGGGCTACTGAAAAGAGGTATTGGAGTCCACCACAGCGGCATCTTGCCCATCCTCAAGGAGGTGATCGAGATGCTATTCACCAGGGGCCTCGTGAAGGTAAGACCCGTGAGAGGGTATTAGCTCTTGTCGGCACTGGGCCTCTACGCACTGGAGTTTGGTAGCCAAACACTCTGACTCCCCCTCCCATTCCCAATCTGACCTTTCCGTCGAGACCCTCATCGGGTCAGGCAGCATCTGTGGAGAACATGGATAGGTGACGTTTCACAGAGTGCTGGAGTAACTCAGCGGGTCAGGCAACATCTGTGGAGAACATGGATAGGTGACGTTTCACAGAGTGCTGGAGTAACTCAGCGGGTCAGGCAGCATCTCTGGAGAGAAGGAATGGGCGACTGTCCGGGTCGAGACCCTTCTTCAGAGTGATTACATCCTCACATCCTCAGTTGATAGCCACAGCAGCAGACAATAGTTTCATTGTCTGTAACTGGTTTTCACCTAGCCCACAGTTAACAATATTCTGTACACTCTGGAATTTAGGATGAGAGGGGATCTTATTGAAACATATAAGATTATTAAGGGTTTGGACGCGGTGGGTGGGTGAGTGAGTGGGTGGGTGGGTGGATGAGTGAGTGGGTGGGAGGGTGGGTGGGAGGGTGGGTTGGTGGGTCAGTGGGTGGGTTTGTGAGCGGGTGGGTTTGTGAGTGGGTGGATGAGTGGATGTGTGAGTGGGTGAGTAAGTGGGTGGGTGAGTGGGTGGGTGTGTGAATGGGTGAGTGAGTGGGTGGGTGTGAGTGGGTGAGTGGGTGTGTGAGTGGGTGGGTGAGTGGGTGGGTGGGTGGGTGTGAGTGGGTGAGTGAGTGGGTGAGTGAGTGGGTGGGTGTGAGTGGGTGAGTGAGTGAGTGGGTGGGTGAGTGGGTGAGTGGGTGAGTGAGGGTGAGTGAGTGGGTGTGTGAGTGGGTGAGTGAGTGGGTGGGTGTGAGTGGGTGAGTGAGTGGGTGAGTGAGTGGGTGGGTGTGAGTGGGTGAGTGGGTGTGTGAGTGGGTGGGTGAGTGGGTGAGTGGGTGGGTGGGTGTGAGTGGGTGAGTGAGTGGGTGGGTGACTGGGTGAGTGAGTGGGTGGGTGTGAGTGGGTGATTGGGTGGGTGAGTAAGTGGGTGGGTGAGTGGGTGGGTGACTAGTCGGGGGCTGGTACTGCCCGGTGCTGACTCCTGCCCTTGGTACTACGGGTGCTGTTTGCCACGGAGACGTTTGCCATGGGTGTGAACATGCCGGCACGCACCGTGGTGTTCGACAACATCCGCAAACACGACGGCTCCAACTTCCGCGACCTCACGCCAGGTAACCCACCTGTGTGTGTGTGTGTGTGTCTGTGTGTGTGTGTGTGTGTGTGTGTGTGTGTGTGTGTGTGTGTGTGTGTGTGTGTGTGTCTGTGTGTGTGTGTGTGTGTGTGTGTCTGTGTCTGTGTGTCCCTGTGTGTGTGAGTGTGTGTGTGTCTGTGTGTGTGTGTGTGAGTGTGTGTGTGTGTGTGTGTGTGTCTGTGTCTGTGTGTGTGTCTGTGTCTGTGTGTCCCTGTGTGTGTGAGTGTGTGTGTGTCTGTGAGTGTGTGCCTGTGTGTGTGTGTCCGTGTGTGTGTCTTATCTCTATGTGTGTGTGTTTTTGTGTCTGTGTGTGTGTGTGTGTGTGGGTCTATGTGAAAGTGTGTGTCTGTGTGTGTGTGTGTGTTTATCTGTGAGAATATGTGTGTGTCTGTACCTGTCTATCTGTCTGTATGTGTGTGACTGTATCTTGTGTGTTTATATGTGTGCGTGTGTCGATATCTGTCTGCGTGTGTGTGACTATCTGTCTGTGTGTATGTCTGTGTGTGTGTGTGCGTGTGTGTGTCTGTGAGTTTGTGTGTGTGTGAGTTTGTGTGTGTGTATGTCTGTGTGTGTGTGTCTCTGTGGGTGTGTGCGTGTGTGTGTGTCTCTTTGTGTGTGTGCGTGTGTGTGTCTGTGAGTTTGTGTGTGTGTGAGTTTGTGTGTGTGTATGTCTGTGTGAGTGTCAAGTCAAGTCAAGTGAGTTTATAGTCATGTGTCCCTGATAGGGCAATGAAATTCTTGCTTTGCTTCAGCACAACAGAACATAGTAGGCATTGAGTGTGTGTGTGTGTGTGTGTGTGCCTGTGTGAGTGTGTCTGTGCATGTGTGTGAATGAGTGTGTGTGTTTGTGTATGTCTGTGTGAGTGTGTATGTGCGCGTGTGTGTCTGTGTATCTGTCTGTGTGTCTTATCTGTCTGTGTGTGTTTCTGTGACTATCTCTCTGTGTGTGTCTGTCGGTGTGAAAGTGTGTTTGTGTGTGTGTCTCCATCTTGTGTGTTTGTGTGTGTGTGTGTGTTTGTTTGTGTGTGTCGGTATCTGTGTGTGTGTGTGTGTGTGTGTGTGAGGGAGTATCTGTCTGTTTGTATCTGTGTGTGTGTGTGCGTGTGAGTTTGTGTGTTTGTGTGAGTTTGTGTGTGTATGTGTGTGTGCACGCGTGTGAGTGTTTCTACCTCTCCCTCTGTCCTGGCGTGTTTCTGTGTCTGTCTGTGAGTGTGCATGTGTGTGTGTGTGTGTGTGTGTTTTTGTGTGTGTGTGTGTGTCTGTCTGTGTGTGTGTGAGTGTCTGTGTGTGAGTGTGTGTGAGATTGTGTGTGTCTGTGTGTCTGTTTCTGTGTCTGTGTGTGAGTTTGTGTGTGTGTGAGTTTGTGTGCGTGCGAGTTTGTGTGTGTGTGTGAGTGTGTCTCTATCTCTCCCTCTGTCCCGGTGTGTTTCTGTTTCTGTGTGTGCGCGTGTGTGTGTGTGTGTTTGACTGTGTGTGTGTTATGTCTGTGTGTGTGTGTGTGTGTGTCTGTGTGTGTGTGTGTGTGTGTGCCTGCGTGTGTGTGTGAGTGTGTGTGTGTTATGTTTGTGTGTGTGTGTGTGCGTGTATGTAAGTGAGTGGGTGTGCGTATGTGTGTGAGCATGTATGAGTGTGTGTGTCGGTATCTGTATGTGTGTATGTGAGTGAGTGTGCGTATGTGTGTGTGTCTGTTTATCTGTGTGTTTGTGTGTGTGTGTGTCTGTGTGTGTGCGAGTGTGTGTGTCTGTGTGTCTATCTGTGTGTGTATGTGAGTGAGTGTGTGTCTGTGTAAGTGAGTATGTGTGTGTGCCTGTGTGTGTTTCTGTGTGCGTGTGTGTATTTGAGTGAGTGAGTGTGCATATGTGTGTGTCTGTGTGTGTGCGAGTGTGTGTGTGTGTCTTTCTGTGTGTGAGTGTGTCTGAGTTAGTGTGTGTCTGTGAGTGAGTGTGTGTATGTGTGTGTGTGTGTGTGTGTGGCTGTGTGTGTGTGTATTTGTATCTGTGTGTCTTATCTGTCTATGTGTGTGTTTTTGTGTCTGTATCTGTGTGTGTGTGTGACTGGGTCTATGTGAAAGTGTGTGTCTGGCTGTGTCTATCTGAGAATATGTGTGTGTCTGTACCTGTCTGTTTGTCTATATGTGTGTGTGTCTGTATCATGTGTGTTTGTATGTGTGTGTGTGTCGATATCTGTCTGTCTTTGTGTGTGTCTCTGTGGGTGTGTGCGTGCGTGTGAGTCTGTGAGTTCATGTGTGTGTGAGTTTGTGTGTCTGTGTGTGTGTGTGTGTGTGTGTGTGTGTGTGTGTGTGTGTGTGTGTGTGTGTGTGTGTGTGTGTGTGTGTGTTTGTGTGTGTGTGTGTGTGTTTGTTTGTGTGTGTCGGTATCTGTGTGTGTGTGTGAGGGAGTATCTGTCTGTTTGTATCTGTGTGTGTGTGTGCGTGTGAGTTTGTGTGTGTGTGTGAGTTTGTGTGTGTATGTGTGTGTGCACGCGTGTGAGTGTGTCTACCTCTCCCTCTGTCCTGGCGTGTTTCTGTGTCTGTCTGTGAGTGTGCATGTGTGTGTGTGTGTGTGTGTGTTTGTGTGTGTGTGTGAGTGTCTGTGTGTGAGTGTGTGTGAGATTGTGTGTGTCTGTGTGTCTGTTTCTGTGTCTGTGTGTGAGTTTGTGTGTGTGTGAGTTTGTGTGCGTGCGAGTTTGTGTGTGTGTGTGAGTGTGTCTCTATCTCTCCCTCTGTCCCGGTGTGTTTCTGTTTCTGTGTGTGCGCGTGTGTGTGTGTGTGTTTGACTGTGTGTGTGTTATGTCTGTGTGTGTGTGTGTGTGTGTCTGTGTGTGAGTGTGTGTGTGTGCCTGCGTGTGTGTGTGAGTGTGTGTGTGTTATGTTTGTGTGTGTGTGTGTGCGTGTATGTAAGTGAGTGGGTGTGCGTATGTGTGTGAGCATGTATGAGTGTGTGTGTGTCGGTATCTGTATGTGTGTGTATGTGAGTGAGTGTGCGTATGTGTGTGTGTCTGTTTATCTGTGTGTGTGTGTGTGTGTGTGTCTGTGTGGGTGCGAGTGTGTGTGTGTCTGTGTGTCTATCTGTGTGTGTATGTGAGTGAGTGTGTGTCTGTGTAAGTGAGTATGTGTGTGTGCCTGTGTGTGTTTCTGTGTGCGTGTGTGTATTTGAGTGAGTGAGTGTGCATATGTGTGTGTCTGTGTGTGTGCGAGTGTGTGTGTGTGTCTTTCTGTGTGTGAGTGTGTCTGAGTTAGTGTGTGTCTGTGAGTGAGTGTGTGTATGTGTGTGTGTGTGTGTGTGTGGCTGTGTGTGTGTATTTGTATCTGTGTGTCTTATCTGTCTATGTGTGTGTTTTTGTGTCTGTATCTGTGTGTGTGTGTGACTGGGTCTATGTGAAAGTGTGTGTCTGGCTGTGTCTATCTGAGAATATGTGTGTGTCTGTACCTGTCTGTTTGTCTATATGTGTGTGTGTCTGTATCATGTGTGTTTGTATGTGTTTGTGTGTCGATATCTGTCTGTCTTTGTGTGTGTCTCTGTGGGTGTGTGCGTGCGTGTGAGTCTGTGAGTTCGTGTGTGTGTGAGTTTGTGTGTCTGTATCTGTGTGTGTGTGTATGTCTGTGAGTGAGTGTGTGTGTGTGTGTGTGTGTGCCTGTGTGTGTGTGTCTGTGTGCGTGTGTGTGAATGAGTGTATGTCTGTGTGAGTGTGTCTGTGTGTGGATGTGTCTGTATCTGTCTGTGTGTCTTATCTGTCTGTGTGTGTTTTTGTGACTATCTCTCTGTGTGTGTCTGTCGGTGTGAAAGTGTGTGTCTGTGGGTGTGTCTATCTGTGAGAAAGTGTCTGTGTGTGTGTCTGCATCGTGTGTGTGTGTGAGACTATCTGTCTGTTTGTGTGTGTGTGCGATTGTGTGTGTCTGTGTGTGTGTGTGTGAGTGTGTGTCTGTGAGTGAGTGTATGTGTGTGCCTGTGTGTGTGTGTGTGTGTTTCTATGTGTATGTGAGTGAGTGTGCGTATGTGTGTGTCTGTGTGTGTGCGAGTGGGTGTGTGTGTGTGTCTTTCTGTGTGAGTGTGTGTCTGTCAGTGAGTGTGTGTCTGAGTGTATGTGTATGTGCCTGTGTGTATGTGTGTGTGTGTGTGTGTGTGTCTGTATGTGTGTGTGTGTATTTGTATCTGTCTGTGTGTCTTATCTGCCTATGTGTGTGTTTTAGTGTCTGTATCTATGTGTGTGTGTGTCTTGGTCTATGTGAAAGTGTGTGTCTGTGTGTGTGTGTGTCTGTGAGAATATGTTTGTGTCTGTACCTGTCTGTTTGTATATATGTGTGCGTGTCTGTATCATGTGTGTTTGTATGTA
>JAXLNO010002819.1:0-17500 GCA_038087875.1 Malacoraja senta | reverse complement strand
AGGGAAGGGAGGGGAGGGGTGAGGTGGGGATGGGGGAGGGGAGGGGAAGGGAACGGGTGGAAGGGGGAGATGAGGGGTGGGGAGAGGGAGGCGAGGAGGAGGAGGAGGGAGTGGAGAGGGGGCGGAGGTGAGGAGGGGAGGGAAAGTGTCGAAGGGGGAGGGAGGGTGGGGTGGGGAGAGGAGGCAGGGGGTGAAGGGGAGGGAGGGGTGGGGATAGGGAAGGGTGCGGTGGGATAGGGTGGGTAGTGGAATGGGGTGCTGGAAGGAAGGTAATGTGGGGGGACACGACGGTCTGGGGCGAGTGGACGGAGGAAGGGAGTACGGTGCCGGGCTGATCTCTCTCTCTCTCCCCCCTCCTTCCCTTCCCCCTCACTCCCCTCTCTCTCCCCCCCTCTCTCATCTCCCTCTCTTCTCTCTCCCCCTCCCTCTCTCTCCCCCTCCCCCCTCTCTCCCCCCCAGGGGAAGCCCACACTACTACAGTCCCAGTTCCGTCTGACATACACCATGATCCTCAACCTACTGCAGGTTGAAGCTCTGAGAGTGGAGGACGTGATGAAACGCAGCTTCTCCGAGTTCCACACTCGCAAAGACACCATGGTGACCGGCGACCCTCCCTCCTATACCAACCCCACCCCCTCCCCTCCGCTCCCCACTCCCCTTTCCTCCCCTCCCCTCCCCTTCCTCAGCCTACCCTTCCTCTGCTGCTACTCGGGTCGAGGGGACTGTCGGGTCGGAGCGCCGCGTCCGGCCCCGCCTCGCCCGCCCCGACGTAGTGCAGCCCATGGAGTGCAGCAGCAGCAGCAGCAGCAGCGCCTCACCCGTGGCCTCCTATACCAACCCCTGGTGTATAGGTCCTGCAGGGGGGCGGGTGTCGTTCCCATAGTGTGTTCGGCCGAACGCACTACTCTCTGCAGCACCTTCCTGTCCTGGGCAGAGCTGTTCTCAAACCAGATTGAGATGTTTCCGGACAAGATGCTTTCTGCAGCCACAGAGTAGAAGGACTGAAGGATCCTCAGAGAGATTCTGAATTTCCTCAGCTGCCTGAGGTGGTAAAGGTGCTGTCTTGCCTTACTCACCAATGTGTGTGGTCCATGTCAGATCCTCTGTGATGTGGACTCCCAGGTATTTAACGCAGCTCACACTAGCCACAGTATCCCCATTTATCTCCAGTGGCGTGTACGTGGTGAATTGCCGTGGGGAATTTGTCCGGTATTTTGACGGTTTGTCCCGTATTTGGGAGTGAGAACGTCGGCCGCACTCGGTCTCCGGCCAGTGGGTGTCTCACCAGCAGCGACCTCTTGCCCTGCAGATGTACGAGCATCAGATCCAGGAACTGACCAAGAAGCTGGCCAACTGTGACGAGGTGGAGTGCGTGGGTCAGCTGGGCGACCTGGAGAGCTACTACATCACCGTGAGGGAGCTGCTCATCACCCGCACCTCCCTGCAGGTAAGGCCGAGAAGGAAGGGGTGCTGAGGAAGAGGATTGGCAGGGGTGCTGAGGAAGAGGATTTCTTGGAATGTATGCGGGATAATTTTCTAAACCAACATGTAGAGGAACCAACGAGAGAGCAGGCTATTCTAGACTGGGTATTGAGTAATGAGGAAGGGTTAGTTAGCAGTCTTGTTGTGCGTGGCCCCTTGGGCAAGAGTGACCATAATATGGTTGAGTTCATCATTAGGGTGGAGAGTGACATAGTTAATTCAGAAACAAGGGTCCTGAACTTAAAGAAAGGTAACTTTGAGGGTATGAGACGTGAATTGGCCAAGATAGACTGGCAATTGATTCTTAAAGGGTTGACGGTGGATATGCAATGGAAGGCATTTAAAGACCGCATGGATGAACTACAACAATTGTTCATCCCAGTTTGCCACAATAATAAATCAGGGAAGGTAGGGCATCTGTGGATAACAAGGGAAATCAGGGATAGTATCAAAACAATAGATGAAGCATACTAATTAGCCAGAAAAATTAGCGTACCAGAGGACTGGGAGAAATTCAGAGTCCAGCAGAGGAGGACAAAGGGCTTAATTACGAAAGGGAAAATAGATTATGAAAGAAAACAGGCAGTGAACATAAAAAACTGACTGCAACAGCCTTTTATAGATATGTGAAGAGAAAAAGATTATTTAAAACAAATGTTGGTCCCTTGCAGTCAGAAACAGGTGAATTGTTCATGGGGAACAAGGACATGGCAGACCAATTGAACAACTACTTTGGTTCTGTCTTCACTAAGGAAGGCATAAATAATCTGCCGGAAATAGCAGGGGACCGGGGATCAAATGAGATGGAGGAACTGAGTGAAATCCAGGTTAGTCGGGAAGTGGTGTTAGGTAAATTGAATGGGTTAAAGGCCGATAAATCCCCAGGACTAGATAGGCTGCATCCCAGAGTGCTTAAGGAAGTAGCCCCAGAAATAGTGGATGCATTAGTGATAATTTTTCAAAACTCTTTAGATTCTGGAGTTGTTCCTGAGGATTGGAGGGTAGCAAATGTAACCCCACTTTTAAAAAAGGGAGGGAGAGAGAAAACGGGGAATTACAGACCAGTTAGTCTAACATCGGTAGTGGGGAAAATGCTAGAGTCAGTTATTAAAGATGGGATAGCAGCACATTTGGAAAGTGGTGAAATCATTGGACAAAGTCAGCATGGATTTATGAAAGGTAAATCATGTCTGACGAATCTTATAGAATTTTTCGAGGATGTAACTAGTAGAGTGGATAATGGAGAACCAGTGGATGTGTTATATCTGGACTTTCAGAAGGCTTTCAACAAGGTCCCACATAAGAGATTAGTATACAAACTTAAAGCACACGGTATTGGGGATTCAGTATTGATGTGGATAGAGAACTGGCTGGCAGACAGTAAGCAAAGAGTAGGAGTAAACGGGTCCTTTTCAGAATGCCAGGCAGTGACTAGTGGGGTACCGCAAGGCTCAGTGCTGGGACCCCAGCTATTTACAATATATATTAATGATTTGGACGAGGGAATTGAATGCAACATCTCCTAGTTTGCGGATGACACGAAGCTGGGGGGCAGTGTTAGCTGTGAGGAGGATGCTAGGAGGCTGCAAGGTGACTTGGATAGGTTGGGTGAGTGGCAGATGCAGTATAATGTGGATAAATGTGAGGTTATCGACTTTGGTGGCAAGAACAGGAAAGTACACTATTATCTGAATGGTGGCCGATTAGGAAAAGTCGGAGATGCAACGAGGCCTGGGTGTCATGGTACACCAGTCATTGAAAGTAGGCATGCAGGTGCAGCAGGCAGTGAAGAAAGCGAATGGTATGTTAGCATTCATAGCAAAAGGATTTGAATATAGGAGCAGGGAGGTTCTACTGCAGTTGTACAGAGTCTTGGTGAGACCACACCTGGAGTATTGCGTACAGTTTTGGTCTCCTAATCTGAGGAAAGACATTCTTGCCATAGAGGGAGTACAGAGAAGGTTCACCAGACTGATTCCTGGGATGGCAGGACTTTCATATGAAGGAAGACTGGATAGACTCGGCTTGTACTCGCTAGAATTTAGACGATTGAGGGGGGATCTTATAGAAACTTACAGAATTCTTAAGGGGTTGGACAGGCTAGAGGCAGGAAGATTATTCCCGATGTTGGGGAAGTCCAGAACAAGGGGTCACAGTTTAAGGATAAGGGGGAAGTCTTTTAGGATCG
Organism: Malacoraja senta; assembly: GCA_038087875.1. Lineage (NCBI taxonomy): Eukaryota > Metazoa > Chordata > Chondrichthyes > Rajiformes > Rajidae > Malacoraja > Malacoraja senta. Next base: position 13,830 of record JAXLNO010002819.1, on the reverse strand, counting down.
AGATGAGAAAAAAAAATTCACACAGAGAGTGTGTGGAATTCTATGCCACAGAAAGTAGTTGAGGGCAGTTCATTGGCTACATTTAAGAGGGAGTTAGATGTGGCCCTTATGGCTGGAGGGATCAGGGGGTATGGAGAGAAGGTAGGTACAGGATACTGAGTTGGATGATCAGCCATGATCATATTGAATGGCGGTGCAGGCTCGAAGGGCCGAATGGCCTACTCCTGCACCTATTTTCTATGTTTCTATGGAAGGGGCAGGGCGCCATGTTGAGAAGGTCAGTGCAGGGTGCCATTTTGAGAAGGTAAGGGCAAGCAGGCATGTTGAGAAGGTGAGGGTAGGGCAGGGCGCCATGTTGAGAAGGTCGACTGCATAGGGCACTTAAAGATAGCGAAGTCAAGGGATATGGGGAGAAGGCAGGAATGGGGTACTGATTGTGGATGATCAGCCATGATCACATTGAATGGCGGTGCTGGTTTGAAGGGCCGAATGGCCTACTCCTGCACCTATTGTCTATTGTTGGGGTGGGCCAGCATGTTGACACGGTCAGGGGGACCGACCCACTACAATGAGGAGGTTGGGGGCGAGCCACCATGTTGAGAAGGTCAGGGAAGGCAACCATATTGAGAAGGTCAGGGCATGGGCGCCGTATTGAGAAGGTATGGGCAAGCAGCCATGTTGAGAAGGTCGGGGTGGGAAGCCATATTGAGAAGGTCAGGGTGAGCCACCAAGCTGAGGCGGTTGGATGACCTGCCACGTTGATAAATTTGGTGCGAGCAGCAGCCTTGTTGAGCAGATATGGGTGCGGCACCATGTTTACAACGTTGGGGTGAGCTGCCGTATCGAGAAGGTCGGAGCAAAGCGGCTGTCTTGACAAGGTCGTGTTGAGAAAAGCATGCCAAGCCCCACCATGAGAGGGTCGGGGTGGGCCGCCATGTTGAGGGTCTGGACGAGCCACCATGTTGAGAGGGTCTGGACGATCTGTCATTTTGAGAGGGTCGGGGCGAGCAACCATGTTGAGAGGGTCGGGGCAAGCCGCCATGTTGAGAGGGTCTGGACGAGCCACCATGTTGAGAGGGTCTGGACGATCTGCCATGTTGAGAGGGTCGGGGCGAGCAACCATGTTGAGAGGGTCGGGGCAAGCCGCCATGTTGAGAGGGTCGGGGCGAGCAACCATGTTGAGAGGGTCGGGGCAAGCCGCCATGTTGAGAATGTCTGGACGATCTGCCATGTTGAGAGGGTCCGGACGATCTGCCATGTTGAGAGGGTCGGGGTGAGCAGCCATGTTGAGAGGGTCGGGGTCAGCAGCCATGTTGAGAGGGTCGGGGTGGGCCGCAATGTTGAGAAGGTCGGGGTGGTGATGGAGAGGGGAGGGGAGGGGACGGACACTGGGGAGGAGCTGTCCTAGCGGCCGGGCTGGGTGACCGCTGCCCCGCGAGATTGCGTACCCGTGCACGGGGCAGGGTTCCGTGCGCCGCGCTGAGTCCCTGCGTCCCGTTGACCCCGCAGAAGATGATCATGGAGTCGACCAGTGTGCTGAAGGCTTTGTCAGCGGGCCGAGTTGTGGTGGTGAAGAACCGGCAGCACCATAATGCTCTGGGGGTCATCCTACAGGTAGGAGTGGGGGGGGGGGGTGGGATGTGGCGGGGAGGCTGAGCGTAATGGATGAGATGTTGACTGTATACGGAGCAACGACAATCCGTCTGTCGATACAAGATGCTGGAATATTCACCCACTCACCCATTCATACTCCCACCCACCCACTCTCTCACTCACCCTCTCACTCACCTACCCACTAACCCACCCAGGAGGGAGTGACCGGGGTGAGACTGGTCCTTGATGATGATGCTGGCCTTGCCGAGCCAGCGTGAGGTGTAGATGGATTCAATGGAAGGGAGGTTAGTTCGTGTGCGTGGGCTGGGCTGCTGGCCTTGCCGAGGCAGGGTGAGGTGTTGATGGATTCAATGGAAGGGAGGTTGGTTTGTGCGATGGTCTGGGCTGCGTCCGCAATTCTCTGCAGTTATTCAAACTGAAAATCCAAACTGTCCCAGGATGTCGAGGTTCGGTACGTTTCAACGAGGTACCCACTCATCCTTCTAAACACCAGCGTAGGCACAAAATGCTGGAATACCTCAGCGGGACAGGCAGCATCTCTGGAGAGAATGAATGGGCGACGTTTCGGGTCGAGACCCTTCTTCAGACTGATGCCAAGGGAGGGGGCGGGACAGAGATAGAATGTAGTCGGAGACAGTAAGATTGGTGGGAGAACTGGGAATGGGGAGGGGATGGAGAGAGAGGGAGAGCAAGGACTATCTGAAGTTAGAGAAGTCAATGTTCATACCGCTGGGGTGTAAGCTGCCCAAGCGAAATATGAGGTGCTGCTCCTCCAATTTGCGCTGTGGCCTCATTCTGACAATGGAGGAGGCCCAGGACAGAAAGTGCAGGATTGGTAGGAACTGCAGATGCTGGTTTACACTGAAGATAGACACAAAATGCTGGAGTAACTCGGTCGGACAGCCAGCATCTCTGGAGAGAAGGAATGGGTGACGTTTCGAGTCTGAAGAAGGGTCTCGACCCGAAACATCACCCATTCCTTCTCTCCAAAGATGCTGCCTGACCCGCTGAGTTACCCACCGGGAGAATAGGTACATTTCGTCTGCTCCACTGCGAAATCTCCTCAAGATATGCCTACAGAGATTCAACTGCACCTCCTCCAACCTCATCTACTGTATCCACTGTTCAAGATGTGGACTCATACATCGGCGAGGCCAAATGCAGACTGGGCGATCATTTCGCTGAACATCTTCGCTCAGCCCGCCTGAACTAACCTGATCTCCCGGATACTAAACACTTTAATTCCCTTCCCATTCCACAGACTCACAACTCTCTAGGTGAAAACGTTTTTCCTCATCTCTGTTCTAAATGGCCTACCCCTTATTCTTAAACTGTGACCCCTGGTTCTGGACTCTCCCAACATCTGTAGCGTGTCTAATCTGTTAATAATCCTATATGTTTAATCCTATATTTAATCCTATATCCTTAATAATCCTATATGTCAATAAGATCATTTAAGAAGTAAAAGCTTCTTTAGATATGTTAAGGGAAAAAGAGTAGCAAAGTCAAATATGGGTCCCTTGAAGGGAGACACGGGTGAAATTATTATGGGCAACAAGGAAATGGCAGAAGAGTTGAATAGGTACTTCGGATCTGTCTTCACTAAGGAAGACACAAACAATCTCCCAGATGTACTGGAGGACAGAGGATCTAAGGGGGTAGAGGAACTAAAAGAAATTTTCATTAGGCGAGAAATAGTATTGGGTAGGCTAATGGGACTGAAGGATGATAAATCCCCTGGGCCTGATGGTCTGCATCCCAGAGTCCTCAGGGAGGTAGCTCTAGAAATAGTGGACGCATTGGTGATCATTTTCCAATGTTCAATAGATTCAGGATCAGTTCCTGTGGATTGGAGGATAGCTAATGTTATCCCACTTTTCAAGAAAGGAGCGAGAGAGAAAACGGGGAATTTTACTTCGGAGTCACTTGAGTGACTACGTGAAGAGCCCGTCCAGCACGCATGCGCGACATTAGCGTTCACGCAGTGCAACAGCGACGACCGGGAGTACAGGCACTCCCGCTATCATCAGGTAAGTCTTACTCTGTGGTCGTAATCAGCAAGCTGTGCTCTGCTCTGCTCTGTATTCCAGGGGAACTGGGAAAATGAGCAGCACGGCAAAGGAAGAAAACCGCCCCCCGTTCGACTCCAACAAAACGGGAGTGTTCCATCAGTGGGGGGCGAGAGGCGGCACCTGGACCGCATATGCTGCGGTCCACCCTCATCGAGACCGAGCCGAGCCCAGTACCGCTAGTGCAGCCTGACCAACAGCAGCGGGCTGGAGGAAACGTTTTTTTTTTTTAATAAAAAAATAAAAAAACGGCCGGTTATGTCTGACTCCGATGAGGAGGGTCCGCCTTAGAGCGGCAGAGCTAGCCGCCTGAGCCGAATGGAAAGGCTCATGGAGCAACTGCTCCAGCGAGACTTGCTTCAGGAGCTAGAGCAGTCTCGCCAGGGGGATCAGGCACTCCCACATCAGTGCTCTACAATGCACTGGCCATCGCTTTCCCCTCAAAGCAGGGCAGCGTTGGCGACCAGGGCTGGGCTGGTCAGGAACAGGGGTCATTGGCTGAAGATGTCGGGAGTACGCTTGGGGTACAGGATCAGGAAGAGCTGCAGGGTGTGGAGATTCGCTACGTGGTTACACCACGAGCAGGGCGGCCATTGGAGCCAAAACTGGCGGCCAGCATCAACCACCTGTCCCTCAAACCCCTACAAGACAGGTACTTGATGTGGCACTAGAGCTGGAAAACTGCAGTTCGCTCAATGTACCGGCTGTTAACAGCCAAATCTGGGGGGGGGGGGACAGAGTATCCGGAACCAGGAGCTAAAATCCTCAAGCTCCTGACGACAGGGATAACAGCCTATGCTCGTTCCGTGGATGGGGTGGGTATGACCACAAACCAGCAAGACACTCTGGCTCTGCTGTGCAACCCCCAATATGAGATAAACAACCTCCGCAAGGAGAGAATAAGACCTGCCCTCAATCCCAGGTTTGCAGGACTGTGTAAAACACAGGCCTCAGAGCCGCAGATCCTGTTATTTGGAAGGACAAGTGAAAGACCTGGAGGAAGAGTCCAAAGCATTTGGCCTCATGAGGGCAGGCCCCGGAACGAGCAGACCCACACAAAAAACCAGACGGCAGTACCCCACCGCGTCCACCAGTCAAGGTCAAATTTATGGAACTGGTGAAAGCTCGGGGTCCGCATACTATCCCCGAAAGCCTTTTTAGGCCAGGGCCCAGAGCGGACCCCATGGAAAATGCGCCACCCCCAATCAGCAGTACATCAGCAGTACATCCAGCAGTATAACGACGGATGAACAAACGGAAGAAAGGAACACTACCATAACTATGGAGGTAGGTGGGTCTGGTTCCTACCAGCATGTAAATGGGGAACTGTACTAACAGGAGGTGTCTCATGAATGATAGTTATATACTTAACAGTATTCGGGGATACAAAATAGAGTTCATTCAAGAAAACATGCCACCAGTTCAGCACGTACCCCATAGGGTCTTTACCCTCTCAGTCAAAGAGAACTAGAGGCTCAAGCAGAACTGGTGAGGTTACTTACAAAGGGTGTCATTGAGAAATCCAAACATGAACCTTTGGAATTTGTCTCAAATATATTTACCAAAAGCAAAAAAGATGGTGGATGTCGCATCATCATTGACTTAACCTCACTAAATACCTGTGTTAAGTATGTACATTTCAAAATGGAAACATGTGTAACTGCTAAACAACTGATTGGCTACTATTCAGTACCCATTCACAAGGGTCATCGCAGATACCTGAAAATTTACCTGGATGGGGCAACTATGGCAGTATAAAGTGTTGCCTAATGGGTTGACATCAGCCCTAGACTATTTACCAAGATATTAAAACCAGCCTTGGCAACATTAACGAAACAAAGACATATTGTCATGGCGTATCTTGATGATATCCTAATAGTAGGCAAAACCATGGAGTTGGCTAAATCAGCTGTATTAGCTACCAAACAATTGTTTGAAACCCTGGGTTTGTCATACATCCAGATAAATCTAAGTTGACGCCATCCACAACTATGGACTAGCTGGGATTCACAATTAACTCAATCCACATGTCTGTAACGTTGCCAAAAGGTAAAGCAGCAGAATTGGCACAGATGTGCAACAATTTAATGGTAAGCAATCGACCAACCATCCGACAAGTGGCAAGAGGAATTGGCAAAATGGTAGCAGCATTTTCAGCTACACAATTTGGACTCCTGCACTATCAGCACCTACAAAGGGCAAAAGTACAGGCGTTGAAACGACATGCAGGTCACTTTGACAGAACCATGAAACTACCCATTGAAGCAATATCAGAGTTACAATGGTGGATATAACATTTGGCATAGTTCCAGCCCTATCATCAATAACCCAACGTTAACTATACAAACAGATGCCAGTGCTCAAGGCTGGGGAGCAACTAATACCATATCCAGCACAGGTGGTAGATGGACTAACCTAGACTCATCTTTACTACAAACACTGGGCATAAATTATTTGGAAATGTTGGGTGCGTTTTATGGTTTTAAAGCATATTCTAGGAATATGCACAACTTGCATCTTCATTTACAAATTGATAATATCACGGTGGTGGCCTATATTAACCATATGGGCGGAATAAAGTCGATATCATGTGACAATTGGGTCAACACAATCTGGTAATGGTGGGTCGATAGACATATTTGGCTATCAGCAACTTACCTACCAGGTAAGCTAAATACAGTGCCAGGTCACGCAAATTCAATGATAAACACCGAATGGATGTTAAATCCCAGAGCTTTTACTAAAATTACAAACCAATATGGCACACCAGATATCGATCTCTTTGCATCCAGACTAAATCACCACGTACCAATGTATGTCCCTTGGGAACCACACCCTGAGGCAGCAGCGATAGATGCATTCGCGCTGAACTGGGGGACCTATTTCTTCTATGCTTTTCCACCCTTCTGCCTTAATCTGTAGGGTACTACGCAAAATACAGATGGACTCTGCTTCAGGTATTTTGATAGTACCAACTGGCCTACACAGCCATGGTTCCCAGTGGTACTCGACATGGTCATCGAAACTCCTATGACCTTTCCCAGTAGCCCAGACCTATTGACGCACCCTGTATCAGGCATAAGTCATCCATGCCATGACAAAATTAACCTACTGGGTTGCAGATTATCAAAAGACCACTGCTGGGACTGGGGTGTCTGACAGGACCATCAACATGATGACACCGTATGTCCACCAGGAAACAATACCTATCGAGCATCAGGAAGTGGGAAAGATACTGCTCGACTACTGGGACAACATACTCATCTGCAACCATAACCAATGTACTGGAGTTCCTGGGGGGCCTTCACCATAATGAAGGATTGAGCTACAGCGCCATCAATACTGCCAGAAGTGCGCTGTCATCCTACTTAAAACAGGTGCCAGGACAACAGGCCATAGGGTCTCAACCGCTGGTGATCAAACTCATGAGGAGTATCGTCAACTCCAACCTCTTAGACCTAGGTATACCCAAATCTGGGATGTCAGTGTGGTCCTGACATACCTAAGGGGATGGTCCCCAGCCAGGTCTCACCCTTGAAAAGCTAACCCTGAAAACGGTCATGCTGATGCCACTAGTCTCAGCACAAAGAGTCCAGTCCCTCCACTTACTGCGACTGGACAACATGGTTATAACACCAGACCGGGTCATTCACCATTCAGGAGCTGCTAAAGCAGAGCAAGCCAGTAACTTGAGTCCTAGTTATGGATTTCCGGGCATACCCACCTGACCTACGGTTGTGTGTCATGATTCACTTACATCAACACAACAAGAGATTCTCGAGGGAGAAGGGAAAATTTAAAAAAAAATTTAAAAAAAGCCTTATGAGTCAGCCACAAGAAACCTCATGGTTGGGTGTTGAGCCAAACCATCTCGAGATGGCTCAAGCAGGTACTGGGAGCTGCTGGAGTAGATACTGATGTATATACATCTCACTCCACCAGGGCAGCATCCACATCGGCGGCTAAAAGAATGAACATGGAGAAAACGTTCCAGACGTTCTACCACAAGCCGCTAGCAGAACCTGTGTTATTTGCAGAATGAGTTTTAAATTCTGCAAAAATATATATTTTAAGCCCGGGGGAGCATTTTGTCTTTTGTTATTGTTTAATAGATACCATTATTGTTTACAAACAGATTATGGTTGATTACGATAACATACTTCCTCCCTTGAATGACTTCGGCAGCGAGTGAAGTATGAACTGTTACACGGTTTGAAATCACAGAGCTTTAAAATCTTCACGTAGTCACTCACGTGACTCCGAAGTAAAATAGTAAGATTAAACGAGAACTTACCAGTTTGAAGTTTGATCTGTATTTTATGAGGAGTTACGATGAGGGATTACGTGCCCTCCGCTCCCACCCTCAATTATAGATCAACTGGTATCTTAGTTCTCCTTTTCTTTACTATGTTTATTTCAATTATTGTGTTTCCTGTGATTCCACACCGCTGCTTTGAAGAATGTCGCGCATGCGTGCTGGACGGGCTCTTCACGTAATCCCTCATCGTAACTCCTCATAAAATACAGATCAAACTTCAAACTGGTAAGTTCTCGTTTAATCTTACTATTATAGACCAGTTAGCCTGACTTCGGTGGTGGGAAAGATGCTGGAGTCAATTATTAAAGAGGTAATAATGGGGCATTTGGATAGTAGCAAAAGGATTAGTCCAAGTCAACATGGATTTATGAAAGGGAAATCATGCTTGACTAAACTTCTGGAATTTTTTGAGGATGTGACAAGTAAAATGGATGAAGGGGTGCCAGTGCATGTAGTGTATCTAGACTTTCAAAAAGCCTTTGATAAGGTCCCGCATGGGAGACTGGTGACTAAAATTAGAGCACATGGTATTGGGGGTAGGGTGTTGACATGGATAGAAAATTGGTTGGCAGACCGGAAGCAAAGAGTAAGAGTGAAAGGTTCCTTTTCAGAATGGCAGGCAGTGGCGAGTGGAGTGCCGCAAGGCTCTGTGTTGGGGCCACAACAGTTTACCATATATATTAATGATTTGGAAGAGGGAATTAGGAGCAACACTAGCAAGTTTGCGGATGACACAAAGCTGGATGGCAGTGTGAACTGTGAAGAGGATGTTAGGAGGTTGCAGGGTGACCTGGATAGGTTGAGTGAGTGGGCAGATGCGTGGCAGATGCAGTATAATATAGATAAATGTGAGGTTATCCACTTTGGCGGCAAAAACAAGGGGGCAGATTATTATCTCAATGGGGTTAGGTTAGGTAAGGGGGAGGTACAGCGAGACCTGGGTGTCCTTGTACACCGGTCATTGAAAGTTGGCGTGCAGGTACAGCAGGCAGTGAAGAAAGCTAATGGAATGTTGGCCTTCATAACAAAAGGATTTCAGTATAGGATTAAAGAGGTTCTTCTGCAGTTGTATAGGGCTCTGGGGAGACCACATCTGGATTATTGTGTACGGTTTTGATCTCGTAATTTGAGGAAGGACATCCTTGTGATTGAGGCAGTGCAACGTAGGTTCACGAGATTGATCCATGGGATGGCAGGACTGTCATATGAGGAAAGATTGAAAAGACTAGGCTTGTATTCACTGGAGTTTAGAAGGATGAGGGGGTATCTTATAGAAACATATAAAATTATAAAAGGACTGGACAAGCTAGATGCAGGAAAAATGTTCCCAATGTTGGGCGAGTCCAGAACCAGGGCCACAGTCTTAGAATAAAGGGGAGGTCATTTAAGACTGAGGTGAGAAAAAACTTTTTCACCCAGAGAGTTGTGAATTTATGGAATTCCCTGCCACAGAGGGCAGTGGAGGCCAAATCACTGGATGGATTTAAGAGAGAGTTAGATAGAGCTCTAGGGGCTAGTGGAATCAAGGGATATGGGGAGAAGGCAGGCACAGGTTATTGATAGGGGACGATCAGCCATGATCACAATGAATGGCGGTGCTGGCTCGAAGGGCCGAATGGCCTCCTCCTGCACCTATTTTCTATGTTTCTATCGCCTCTCATCCTTCTAAACTCCAGAGTGTACAAGCCCAGCCACTCCATTCTCTCAGCATATGACGGTCCCGCCATCCCGGAATTAACATTGTGAACCTACGCTGCACTCCCTCAACAGCAAGAATGTCCTTCCTCAAATTAGGGGACCAAAACTGCACACAATACTCCAGGTGTGGTCTCACTAGGGCCCTGTACAACTGCAGAAGGAACTCTTTGCTCCTATACTCAACTCCTCTTGTTATGAAGGCCAACATGCCATTCGCTTTCTTCCCTGCCTGCTGTACCTGCATGCTTACTTTCAGTGACTGATGAACAAGGACCCCCAGATCCTGTTGTACTTCCCCTTTTCCCAACTTGACGCCATTCAGATAATAATCTGCCTTCCTGTTTTTGCTACCGAAGTGGATAACCTCACATTTATCCACATTATACTGCATCTGCCATGCATCTGCCCACTCACCCACCTGTCCAAGTCAACCTGCATCCTCATAGCAGCCTCCTCACGGTTCACTCTGCCACCCAGCTTTGTGTCATCTGCAAATTTGCTGATGTTACTTTGAATCCTTCATCTAAATCATTTATGTATATTGTAAATAGCTGCGGTCCCAGCATCGAGCCTTGCGGTACCCCACTAGTCACTGCGGTCCCAGCACTGAGCCTTGCGGTACCCCACTAGTCACTGCTGGTCAGTGTATCGGACACGGTGACTCTCCCCACCCACCCCCCCTCACTCTGCCCTTCTCTCACCGCAGGTCTCCACGGAGTCTGGCGGACGCACCTTCACCGCGCTGGTGCTGTATGAGGCCCGGCGGGGGGCCGAGGAGGGGGGGACGCTGGAGGAACAGGAAGAACCCACAGCCCCCACCCCCGAACAGCTGCTGACCAACAAGCTCTTCCTGCCGGAGGGTGAGTGTCTGGCACGCGGCATGTAGATCCCCACCGCACCCTCACCCACCCTCCCCTCCCCTCCTCTCCTCTCTACTCCCCCTCTCTCCCTCATCCTCTCCTCTTCCCCTCACTCTCCCCCTCACTATCCCCTTCTCCTCTCCCCTCTCTCCTTTCTCTCCCCTCTCCCCCCCTCTCCGCCATCTCCTCCCCTCTTCTCTTCTCTCCCTCCCCCCTCTCCTCCCGTCTTTCCTCCCCCCTCTCTCCCCCTCTACCCTCTCGTCCCCTCTCACCTCCTCCTCTACTTCCCCCCCCAACCCTCTCTCCCCTCCCTCTCTCCCTCTCCCCTCCCACCCTCCGCTCCCCTCCTCTCTCCCCCCCTCTCCCCTTTCCTCCCCTCTCACCCCTTTTCTGCTCTCCTCTCTCCTCCCTCTCTCCCCTCTCCCCCACTCTCTCCATGCCGACCCCCTCCCTCTCCCCAAACCCCCTCCCCACAAGCTCGACTGAATGTAATACCCCTCCGAGGAGGAGAGGGGTGGAGGGGGGAGAGCGGAGGGGAGGGGCAGGGAGCGTGAGAGGGGACGAGAGGGAGAGAGGGGAGGGGAGAGGAGGGGGTGAGAGGGGACGAGAGGGTACAGGGGGAGAGGGGAGAAAGGAGAGGAGAAAAGGGGGAGGGTGAGAGAGTTGAGGGGGAGAGAGAGGGAGTCGGCATGGCCGCGCGATCATGTGTGAATGGGTCAGTGGGGGTGGCTGCGATTGACCAGTGACTCGCCTGCTGCTGACCTGTGACCCCGGCCTGCTGCTGACCTGTGACCCCAGGGCCCTGCGGCCACGCGGTGGTGAAGCTGACCCCGGCGGACATCGGCAGCTTGACGGTCAAGACTCTCCGGATCAACGCTGACAAGGTCATCGACGACTTCAAGAAGCGGCAGATCCCACGCTTCAGGTACCCGACCCCCTCACCACCCCACCTCCAACCCCACCCCCCACCCACTGACTCACCCACACACCGACTGACTCACCCCCCCCCCCACCCACCCACTCACCCGTGGCTGACCCAGTGGGTGGGTGGGTGGGTGACTCAGTGAGTGAGTGGGTGGGAGTGTGGGTGAGTGGGTGGGTGGGTGGTAGTAGGGGTCAGCTCCAGTGGGTGGGGGTCTCACCCCGCTCTCTCTCTCTCTCTCTCCCCCCCCCCCCCACCAGGAACGATGCCCCGGGCGCGTCAGTGACGGCAGCCACGCAGGAGCTGGTGAGGTTGGCGGAGGGCAGCCCTGGCGGGCTGGCGAGCCTGGACCCCGTCAGCGAGCTGCAGCTCCGTGACCTGGAGCTGGTGGAGGTTTACAGTCGAGCTCGCCGGCTGGGGGAGGCCCTGGGCAGCTACAAGTGTGTACATAGCCCCCGCTTCTCCAGCGAGGTGGGTGCCCCCAACCCCCACCCCCAATCCCCTCCCCTCCTCCCCTCACCTCCCCCTCACCTGATTGGGGATGATCAGCCATGATCAAATTGAATGGCGGTGCTGGCTCGAAGTGCCAAATGGCCTACTCCTGAACGTATTTTCTAACCCCTCTCTCTCTCTCTCCTCCCCCCCTCCCCCCTGCAGTACACACGGATGCACGGGCAGATGGTGATCAAGGATGAGCTGGAGCGACTGCGTTACCTGGTGTCAGACCAGAGCCTCCTGTTACTGCCAGAATACCAGCAGCGCATCCAGGTGAGGTGGGGAGAGTGGGAGGGGGAGAGATGGGGGGGGAGAGATGAGGGGGAGAGAGGGGGCAGAAAGAGAGGGGGGAGAGAGAGGAGGAGAAAGAAAGAGGGAGGAGAAGAGAGAGGAGAGGGGAGGGAGGAGAGAGGAGGGGGAGGAGAGGGGAGGGCGAGAGACGGGAGGGGAGGAGAGAGCGAGGGGGAGGGAGGGAGGGGAGGAGAGGGAGGGAGGGGAAGAGGGGAGGGAGGAGGACAAAGGGAGGGTGGCGCGGGGGAGGAGAGAGGAGGAGGGCGAAGAGGGAGGGGGGAGAGAGAGGGAAGGGGTTGGAGAGAAGGGAAAGGGGAGGTAGGGTGAGGAGGGAGTGAGAGGGAAGGGGAGAGGGAGGAGGGTGCGAGTGAAAACCCACGCAGGTCACGGGGAGAACGTGCAAATTCCATACGGACAGCACCCGTAATCAGGATTGAACACGGGTCGCCGGCGCTGTGAGGCAGCAACTCTACTGCTGCGCCACCGTGGGAGGGGAAGGGCTGGGTTCGACAGGGGGGGCAGTAGTGAGTGGGGGGGGGAGTTTGGGGGAGGGGGGATCAGAGAGGAGGGGGTTGAGGGGTGAGGGGAGTGAGTGAGATTGGAACTCTTCGCATCACTTCTCTGCTTCTCGCTCTCTCTCCCCCCTCTCCCCCTCCTCCCCTCTCTCCCCCCGCTCCCGCCCTCCCCCTTTCTCTCTCCCCTCCTCTTTCCCCTCTCTCCCCTCACTCTCTCTCCCCCCCTCTCTCTCCCCACCTCTTCTCTCTCTCCCCCTCTCTCTCCCCCTCGCTCCCCCTCTTTCTCCCATCTCTCTCCCTCCTCGTCTCTCTCCCCCTCTCTCCCCTCCTTTCTCCCTCCCTTGCTCCCTCTCCCCCCCTCTCTCCCATCTCTCTCTCTCCCTCACCCCTTTCTCCCCTCTCCACCTTTCTCTCTCCCCTCCTCTCTCCCTCTCCTTCTCTCTCTCCCCTGCCCTCTCCACCTCTCTCTCTCTCCCACCCAGGTTCCGAAGCGTCTGCACTATGTGGACAGCAGCAGTGCGGTGCAGCTGAAGGGCCGAGTGGCCTGCGAGATCAGCAGCCACCAGCTGCTGGTGACGGAGATGGTGCTGGAGAACGTGCTGACGGAGCTGCAGCCCGAGGAGATCGTGGCCCTGCTGTCCTGCCTGGTCTTCCCGCAGAAAAGCCAGCTGCATATATAATATCTTATATATATAATATCTTATTAGACAGTGACATTCCATCGACGGACTTACACAGACAAACATGGGAAAAAGAATTAAATCAAATAATAACGAAAGATACTTGGGAAGAAAGTTTACAACACATACATCAATGTTCATTAAATGCCAGACATTCTTTAATACAATTTAAAGTAATACATAGGTTACATTATTCAAAAACAAAATTAACATAAAATCTTTCAACATATCTCACCTATATGTGATAAATGTCAACATTTAGAAGCTACCTTATCTCATATGTTTGCAAACTATAAAAGTAAAAAAATTCTGGGTAAATATTTTCAGTATAATATCTAAAGTGACCAGCACACAAGTGGACCCGGATC
>JAXLNO010002818.1:0-19462 GCA_038087875.1 Malacoraja senta | reverse complement strand
GATGTCCTCCAGTATTTAATATGTTTTATCCTTGGAAAATGGTTCTGACACCTCAATGTCTCACATAATTTTTTAGTCAGAGGGCAAGGTCTACCTCATCAATGCTTCTCACAATTCTTTAGTCAGAGGGTGGTGAATCTGTGGAATTCTTTGCCACAGAAGGGTGTGGAGGTTAAGTCAGTGGATATTTTTAAGGAAGAGATAGATTCTTGATTAGTACAGGTGTCAGAGGTGATGGGGAGAAGGCAGGAGAATGGGGTTAGGAGGGAGAGATAGATCAGCTATGATTGAATGGCGGAGTAGAGTTGATGGGCCGAATGGCCTAATTCTACTCCTGTTCCTTATGACCTTATATACTTCTATTAGGTCTCCCCTCAACCTTCGGTATTCCTGGTGGAACAATCCAAGTCTGTCCAACCTCTCCCTGTAGCCAGCCCAAGATAGACTTCCTCACAGTCCACAACCCCAGCAATCCTGGTGTCATCTGCAAACTTACTAACCCATTTACATTTAAGTCCAAGTCATTTATATCTTCCTCTTGTTTTGCTGAAGCATCCTTCCTTAGATTATTCCATCGTGCCTTTGCAATCTGCATTCTCAAATATGTTCATTTCTTGTAGCCTTTAATCCTCTTTAGACTCACCCCGTCTAGACTTCCATTCACTGAACAAGGACAGCCAGCGGTAAAGAGAATATCAAAAATAATCATACTTCGAAATAATCATAAAAATATGAAAACATTTTTAGTTACAGTGAAAATAATAAGATAATCCAATATATTGTTTGATTTCAGCTATTAATTTCAGGCAGTCGTCCTTCTGTTACTAACACTTTGGTGCAAAAGATACACAATCCAGTTAAGTGTTCCTGAATAAACATTGTTTATAATAATCAGTTATTAATATTGAATGCAAAAGTGCCAATGAACTGTTACTCAATCATTTCATTGTAACCCACCCTCCCAAGAAAGAGTGATTGCTCGACTAAAGACTCTATGAGGCTTTGCTCATGTTAAAAGTAGCTTCATAAACAAGACCAAGCCTCTCACTCTGCACAGGTTGGTTTAAGGAGCTTCACTCTCCACCAAGTGAAGGAAAATTGGTGATTAAAAACCCAATAAATATTTAGATTAAGTAATTTATTGTTTTAGCTTCATTAGACAGTGAACTTACTAACCAACTCATCAGGGGCTGTGATATTACGACCCCCCGCCCCCCCCCCCCACCCTTCTAATTTCTGCTGGTCATGTTGTGGCAACTTGCTTCAGGAAGACTTACACCAAGTTCCTCCCATGGAATCACTACCACCTTGTAGAAACATAACATATAAATACAAATAGATGTAGTAATTGCTTACGATTCTTTGCAACATATGGAAGATACAAAAAACATGGGTGATTTACTAAAACCCATAATTAAATATTTTCTTCATCGTCAAAGGTAAGAATTCTTCTGCGAACAGTAGAATCTTGGTAGACTAATTATCTTTCCGCAGCCATAAACAATCCTTTGTACGAACAAACATCAGCTTTAAAAATAAAGTTTTTGCTGGGACATCATTCATGTTGAAGCCCTTATTTCATGTGATATGTAGATGCCGAACTGATGATTCATCCATCACCTTCTCCACTGCAAATGGATATTTTATGTTTGTCCAATCCCCACTAAGATAGCTATCAGAAATGCCAAATTTCCACACAAGTACACAACAAATACGATATAGAAGGGGTACATCTGCAGATGAGAAAAATAAAAACAATCAATGTTTCTGGAATCAGAGAGTTAGGTATCGGTGGGCATTCTCAGGAATCACGGTCTAACAACTCTACTGTATCAATGTTAAATTTCAAATGTTTCCAATTACTCATTTGCTCAGATGGTATGCTATATCCTCACGCAACCAGGAAAAAGCCACATTCATAGCTCCATCATTGTAGTCTGCCAATCTCACTTTAGCAAACCTTCTCACGTTGATCAAGTGGCATCAGCACTTCTAGATGGTAAGGAGGTAAAACTGGGGAAGAAAAAGGGCGGCACAGTGGTGCAACGGTAGAGCTGTTGCATCACAGCGCCAGAGCTGGTGCCTCATAGCGGCAGTGATCCAGGTTCAATCCCCACTACGGGTGCTGTCTGTATGGATTCTGCATGTTCTATCTGTGACCACACGAGTTTCCCCCCACATTCCAAAGACGTTCAGGTTTTTAGGTTAATTGGCTTCTGTAAATTGCCAAGAGCGTGTAAGCAGTGAGCCCAAGGGCCCGTTTCCACGCTGTTTTTCTAAACCAAAAAGGTTCAAAACCCTGACCAGCCCTCTTGGAATTTAACAGTAGAACAGTACACCAACAGGCCTTTCGTCCCACAATGACCATGCTGAACACGATGCCAAATTAAACCAAATCTCCTTTGCTTAAAAATCCAGCTCCCAACTGAATGTAACAAATGAACCTCCCTCAATGACTATAGGAAGGAACTGCAGATGCTGGTTCACACCGAAGATAGACACAAAGTGCTTGAGTAACTCAGCGGGTCAGGCTGTGTCTATCTTCAATGACTACCTGACAGTGGAAATAGTTTATAAAGTTTTAAAACATTTAGATCTCCTCACAAACTCTTTATTACAAATATAACAATGCCATCATTTTCAGTTTATTGACGTCCCACATTAAATAAATCTTTCATAAATCTCATCTATACCCTCTCCAAAATCTTCACTCTTTCCAAAGATGAAGTGCCCAGAATTGGACACAAACATCCAATTATAGTTACACAAACAATTTATAATAAAGTGGATCATTACTTCCACAAATTTTCTGTCTATTTGAGAGAATAAAATGCTTCAAGTGAATTGCACGTACCCCCAAACTCGAACTGTAGGAATAGTCTCCTCTGGTTTATATTTACTTCCAATATTAGATAAATTGTCATGATTTTTGGCACAAACCTTTATTACATTATGAAAGATTGCTCAGATAACTTAATCTCAAATTAAGTAAATGCTTTGGTGCAAAGCATTTTTGGGGCATTTCCACACAAAAATGTTTCTACAACCTTCAATTGGCCTAAGCCAGGTTTCAATCAGTTTATCATCTCCATGACCCTGCAGATTCCCATCCAACAATTACCAGGCTTGAATTTTAATTATCAATGAAATACAACACATAGGCAGGAAGTAGTTGAAAGAAATTACCGGTTTCTCTGTGCTGCAGTCTATAGCAAAAAAATAAAATAAAAATCCAGTTAGTTTGCACCATGTTTTCTCTGCATTCAATTATTAGATGTAATACTTTGAGGGAAAATAAATAAATCTTGAACTATTCCTTACCTTTTTTCCAAAAAATGTAAAGCAGGATAAGCTGAATTTGGGCAAGTAATTCCCATCCAATAAATCCACCCAAGACCTTTACTGGCCATTTATCAGGTGCCACATTTATTAGTAGAAGGCCGAGGAATAGTGCTGCCACTGGAAGAGAAATACAACAAGGATGTTGCGTTTTTACCCAATTGCTAAAATTTCAGTAAACTCTGATTATGTTTGGAATTAAGAATTGACAGAACAATATTTCTCACCGTTCACTGATAAAACACCAGCAGAAATCAAATTCACATTGCCGCTTATCCAAGCGATCCACCCCCCACATCTTCCGACAAAATTATTGTAGCCGATTGAGGGGGTTTTATTCCCTTCTTATATTAAATAGATGGTCTCAACCATGCATGTGGAATAATGGACTCCTGCTAATGAAAATACTAACCCATCTATCACAGCTACTTACATGGAAAAGGGAGTAGGACACTCATACTCAATGCCCTGAACAACGAGGGCAAGCATAAAATATGCCCACTTTCCCACTTCTACTGTCTACTTGTATTGCTACTTTCAGGGAGCTATATATTTGGACCCCATATCTCTCTGCACAGCAATGCTGTTAAGGCTCCGGTATACATTCCCCACACATTTGATCGCTCAAAGTGTAACACCTGACACATGCTCAAATTAACTCCATCTGCCATTTCTCCATTCGCAAATCTCCAGTTAGCATGACACCTTGTCACCACTACACTATTTTCTATGGCTAAGCCAGTACAGAAATCAAACTACCACCATGGATCCCCTGCATCTTGATCTGGACCAGACTACCTTGAGGGACTTTGTCAATAGCTTAAATAGCCATTTAGGTAACATCCATTGCCCTACCTTCAATGACTTTCATCACCTCAAAAAACTCAACCAAGCTTGTAAGACACGAGTCTTACTTATGGATCCTCAGGGGCCTTGCCACTGGCTAGAGGCTGTAGGTCTTTGTCAAAGCACCACCAATCTGCACCCTTGCCTCAATAACCTGGGATAGATCCCATCATTTATCTGCCTTAATGTTCTTCAAGAAGCCCAACATCACCACCCGTTGATCTCAAAATAAAGTAGCATATTAGTATACCCACAATGATATTACTATCCTCCACATCCATGTCCATGGTCTACATATGATGAAAGCATGCAAAAATACGATAAAACTGAAAGTCTGAGTGTATGAAGATAAACACTTGCAGATTCTCATTTCAGTCCTTAAAGTTTGACTATTGATATTTTGCATGTTAAACAGTAATGTACCTGCAAGAGGCCTGATCACATTAGCCATTATAGCATGAAAATATTTGAATATCCACCGCCTGTGAAAATAACAAAAACATTAATCATATTTTTATCATCATAAATACACTTGGATAAAAAGTGTGTAAAAGAGTTACATCTTTATGTTCAATTGGTGATTAATGGTTAACGTGCCCTCAGTGCACTGAGAGTCTTGTTTCCATGCTTATTTATTAATGACTCCAACGCTGAATTACAGACTTGCAAGGGCAAAGTTATTTCCCTGCAGGATTTTCAAAATTAAAAGAGGTTTTGTTACTAGTTGCAAGTTTATTTTTGTTACTGCACACTAAAAATACGAATAACATTGTTTGATACAGTAATATTGCACAAGTGAGAATGGAAGCGATCGATTACAATGGCCACCCATGGTTAATGTAGTTGCCATGTTCTTAAGAGACAATAGCATGTGATCACTGATGGGCGGTACAGATGTACAGCTGCTGCCTTCAGTGCCAGAGACTCTGGTTTGATCTTGACCTCCGGTGCTGTCCATGTGTAGTTCACCCATTCTTCCTGGGACCTTGCGGGTTTCCTCCAGGTGCTCCGGTTTCCTCCCACACTCCAAAGATGTGTGCTTTGTAGGTTAATTGGACTCTGTAAATTGCACCTAGTGTGTGGGGAGTGGATGAGAAAGTGGGCTAACAGAATTGGTGTGAATGGGTGATCGACGGTCAGTGTGAACTCAGTTGGGCCCAAAGGCCCATTTCCATGCTGTATCTTCCACTCAATCATTTACTGCGGTGAGGCGATATGGAAATTCTTCCCCAGTGACCCCGAGGACAGCACCAGAGCCAATTTCTCCAAGCCAATTTCCAACACAACTTTTAAATGGTTCTCTTGTTCCTGATCAAAATCATATTATAACCAACTAGATCCAGGTAATACAAATAGTGTCGCCCAATACATCACTCGCGTCATATTCAATTCGTATTGTGGAAACGTGCGTTATAGCAGAACTATCCACACAAGTATGGAATCAAACCTTTGCATTATGTGACTGAAGTTACTTTCAGGAAAAATTCAAAAGCTAGCACAAATAAAAATTATAGAAAAGCCAGCAGGAGAAATATTGAATTTACAAAGAATTAATTTTAGATTGCAATTACACTTTGACCAATGCATATTTGAATGAGCACTGTTGACAAAGTATTGGATTAACCAGCTCAGAAATAATTCTGGAGAATACATTTCTTCTAACCACAACATAAACACATTTGTATGTGATCTCAGTCGCAGGAAGTTCATTTGCGGACGGAGCACCAAGGCAAATTCCTTGTATGTGAATACTTGGCCAATAAACTTATTCATTCATTCATTCAGGAATACTCGATCTGCCTGAACTCAAGGGGTCTGCTAAATATCAAAACACGAAAAACAACCACATTTACATTTCTAAATGGAGGACAAATGTTGAAACTGCAACTAAAAATAGTTAAAGAAATCACAGGATATTGCTCACACCTTCCTGAAATTCAGCAAGTTGATGACATGGTTAATAATCGTGCAATGCCTTGTGCATCAACAACATTAAATGGGATGTCAGAGGTTATGGGGACAAGGCAGGAGAATGGGGTTAGGAGGGAGAGATAGATGAGCCATGATTGAATGTTGGAGTAGACTTGATGGGCCGAATTGCCTAATTCTGCTCTTATCAGTTATAACCTCAGAATTGAAGGGCATTCTTTCAGAAAGGAGGTGAGTAGGAACTTCTTTAGTCAGAGGGTAGTTAATCTGTGGAACTCATTGCCACAGAGGGCTGTGGAGGCGGTGGATATTTTTGGCAGAGATAGACAAATTCTTGATTAAGGGTTATGGGGAGAAGGCAGCAAAATGGGATTTGTGGGCAGAGATCAGCCATGATTGCATGGCAGAGTAGACTCGATGGGCCGAATGGCCTAATTCTAGTTCGATAACATGTGAATTTATGGAATGCTTCCTGTCAAAATGGTGGAAATGCACATCTCTTTAGATAAACTAAACATTATGATTACCAGAATTAAATTGCCTGGCCTTTGTTTAAATAGTTAACTGATAGCTAAAGAATGTTTACTGACAGAACAAACCCAGGAATCAAACCCCCAAAAATTGCCCATCTTCAAGAGCTGCAAAAATGCTGTAGAACCTACCTCTTGTGATCTGGAGAAGGACGAAAGATGGCAACAAAAGGTTGGATTAGTGCAAGTCCCATTACAATACATCCCAACACAGGGTGCGCCCCGGCACTCTATAAAAGAAAAAAAGCATAAAAATGCAGCATTTCACAAATACAAGAATGGCAGAATTTATAATCGAAAGTGAATTAAGTTGATTGATCTAATTAATGAAAACACTAAGTATTTTCCACCAGCAAGCCAAAATGAAAATAATCTTGCTAGAAATATCAGTTGCTGATCTTTCCACAATCCTTTCCCTCCTTTTGGTATGCAACTGGTTCATTATCCATTTACTACCCAGCCTCAAACTTCAGGTACTCCAACACTGGTCACAGGTTAACCTTGGTGTTAGCCCCTTAAAGACCATTTCAGACATCAATCCCAGGGGATTCCCAGAAAAATAAGCATGTCCTAAAATAACCAGGCCTTTCCAACTCAGAGTCACATTTCCAGTCAGAAATGAATTACCAGAGCTAGACTCACACCCTGGTTGCAGGGTCAACATCCTGGGAAACCGCCCCCAGCTCCCCCAAAACACCATTAGTATAGGAGATGTAGTGAATCAAGGTAGTGGTTCTCTACCACCTTTGTGGACAATAACGTTGGTACCTCTAGTGACGCCCACATCCCAAAACTAAATAAAAGGCAAGCATTGAAAGGACAAGTCAGTGAACCAACTCCTCAGAACCTAGAATTGAATAAAAGCTACAATCTTGGAAATTCCAAAATGCCGTGAAAACTTAGTGCTTCAGGCAGCTTCAATTAATAGAGAAACAGAGTTAACATTGTGGTTCATGGACTCTTCAGGGGATGCGTGCCTTTGACTTGAAACATCATCTCCAGGATTCTGGTTCCCTGGGGTGGCTCAGTGGCGCAGTGGTAGAGTTGCTGCCTTTACAGCGCCAGGAACTCTGGTTCAATCCTGACTACGAATGCTGTCTGTACGGAGTTTGTATGTTCATCCTGTGACCGCGCGGGTTTTCTCCGGGTGCTCCGTTTTCCTCCCACACTCCAAAGACGTACAGGTTTGTTGGTTAATTGGCTTCGATAAAATTATAAATTGTCCCTAGCTTATAGGATAGTCATTGTGTATGGGGTGATTACTAGTTGACAAGGACTCAGTGGGCTGAAGGGACTGTTTATGCACTGTATCTTAGTTTAGAGATAGTGCAGAAACAGGCCCTTCAGCCCACCGTGTCCAAACCGGCATTAACATTATCCCACACACACACACACGGGACAGATTACATTTATACCAAGCCAATTTACCTACAAACCTGTGCGTCTTGAGTGTGGGAGGAAACCGGAGCCCCCAGAGAAAACTCACGTGGTCACAGGAAGAGGGTACAAACAGCACCCATTGTCAGGATTGAACCCGTGGCACTGGTGCTGCAAGGCAGCAACTCTACCGCTGCGCCACTGTGCCGCTCGAAAATCTAAAAGTCTAAATCAATTACATAGGTTGCTTGTTATGTAATGGTAATCACAAGTAGGAGGACTGAACTACCATGATGCACAGATGGTCAATTCAAGTCAACTGGTTGTATAACAAGGCAGACAGACATTCAATATCAACAAATCCGTCACAATAAATAAAAGAAATTGTGACTGAGGAAGCACGTTGAAAGATTTAATATGAAAAAATGTCATTCTGATGGAACATTTGATTTGTGCCAAAATATTATCCAAAAGGATTATATGATTTTAAATGATTAAATAATTCAAAACAATTTTAACTCATTTAAAAACAACAACTTACATAACTCCAACCTTTCACTTGGACGAATACCAGCACAAAGCCAATAATTGTCAATGCAACAGTCAGCGTCATCAGAGGAAAATGCAACTAATTAAACAGACAACCATTAATTATTCATATTACATAAAAACTATGCCAATAATACAAATCACACAACAGCATGCAAGAGGACAGAATTAATAAAACATTGGCAAAATACAGATCAGACCAGTTGCAGAAAGGCAAGAGTTAACCCTAAGTTGCTGACCTCTCACTGGAAACAAATGTCAATTTTTACTAACTCTTACACCTGGCACTGCTAGAGATATTATGCTGAATGTTGTAACAGGATGTTATTTCCATACATTTGGGTTTTATAACACTCCTCATAAAATGCAAAAAAAAATCTAACTTAAAATATACAATTACATGCAATTAATTAATGCAAAATTGTGTTTAAGCTACCAATAAAAACTCCTGAATATGTATACAAAATTTTACATCGAGTTCATTAGATCGGCATTTCCCATTGCACAGCAGTGCAGACTAATCAGGAAGGCTTTTCACAATGCAGTGGAAATACTTTCCAATAAAAATAACACTTGGTTACTGTAAACAGCCTCTCCAATAGTGCAAGGTGTCTCACCAAACTTGTTGTTTCATTTTTGATGTTTTCATCTAAATGCCTGAATGTTCAATTTCTCCTTATGGTTCAGGTAGACCAAAGAATTCAAGTCCACCCAAATTTTCAATAAGATAAAAATCAGGCCCCCTTTGGGTTATGGAGCAGATCCTCTTCATAGGGTGGTGCAGCAATAGAGTTGCTGCCTAACAGCGCCGGAGACCTTGGTTCGATCCTGGCTACGGGTACTGTTTGTACCGTGTTTGTACATTCTCCCCGTGACTGGGTTTTCTCAGAGATCTTCGGTTTCCTCCCACACGCCAAAGACTTACAGGTTTGTAGGTTAATTGGCTTGGTTAAAGTGTAAATTGTCCCTAGTGTATGTAGGATAGTGTTATTGTGCAGGGGTCATTGGTCGCCACAGATTCGATGGGCTGAAGGGCCCGTTTCTGCACTGTATCTCTAATCTGTGGAGGTTATAGAAAAGGTACAATGCACATCCTTGTTCTAAACTTAACAACTTGCAAAAAATCATATTTATATGTTGTTTCATTCTGAGCTATATGTAGCACAGGCATTTAATCTTATTATACATCTTTTGATTGGATTTCCACAGAGCTGGTTTAACCCACTGAGTATTTCTAGCATTTTGTATTTTTATTTACTGTTCTGAATCAACAGCATTTTGCTTTACTTTATTAACTTCAGAAACAAATTTTCCCAACCTTCAAGTGACAAAAACACCTCCCAGAAATATCTGGTCAAAGTAATTTTAAAAAATTTGAACACGTTTTGCAATTGAGCAATAATGAAATGGATAATATAGCCCAGCAAAATATAGATTCCGGATTTCAGAATACAAACACTAATCTTACCTGAAACCACCAGGCTTTGCCCAACAATTTGCTTTCACCTCCAATACATTTCAAATACTGAGCAATCATCATGCCAATGCTCCCAGTTGTCATCCACGCGATTAACATCAGTGCACCTTTAAATATTAAAAAAATTGGAGGGCTTTATTATAGTTGTATACTATTTGATGCTATTATATCCCATTACCAAAATGGGGATTTTCAATCTGAAGAAGGGTCCCGACCCAAAACATTACCTATCCATTTTCTCCAGAGATGTTGCCTGTCCCGCTGACAAAAGACAATAGGTGCAGGGGTAGGCCATTCGGCCGTTCGAGCCAGCACCACCATTCACTGTGATCATGGCTGATCATCCACATTCAGTAGCCCGTTCCTGCCTTCTCCCCATATCCCTTGACTCCGCTATCTTTATCTATCTAACTCTCTTGAATGCATCCAGGGAATTGGCCTCCACTGCCTACTGAGGCAGAGAATTCCACAGATTCAAACTCTGTGTGAAAAGGTTTTTCCTCATCTCCATTCCAAACAGCTTACCCCTTATTCTTAAACTGTGGCCCCTGGTTCTGGATTCCCTCAACATCGGGAACACTAGCATGTCCAAACCCTTAATAATCTTATATATTTCAATAAGATCGCCTCTCATCCTTCTAAATTCCAGAGTGTACAAGCCCAGCTGCTCCATTCTATCAACATATGACAGTCCCGCCTTCCCGGGAATTAACCTCGTGAACCTATGTTGCACTCCCTCAATAGCACGAACCTACGCTGATGTGACTCCAGCATTTGTGTCTATCGAGGGATTTTCGATACTCAATGGACTCAGTTTCACCAATACCTTTAAGGAGAGAAGGCTGGTATGCCCTCTTTACCAAACGTTATGATGGCAAGAAAGTAGTTCCTGTGGACATCGCCCAAGATAGGTGCCAAAGATATCTAACACGTGTAGTCCTCAAGACCATCTGGCAGAGAATTGAAAGTCGGAATATCCCCATGAAAATTCTTTCAGTTTCCAAGCGTGTTAGAAGCAAGTAAGTAACAAAAATGTGAGCAACTTCATTGGAATCATATAGCACAGAAGCTGGCCCTCCAACTCATCGTCCATGCAGACGATCAGGCACCCGTTCACAATCCAATACTAAACCCACTCTATTCTCCCCACATTATCATCGTCTTTGACTCCTTGGAGTAGTTTGTTTAGTTTAGAGATACAGTGCGGAAACAGGCCCTTCAGCCCACTGAGTCCTCGGCGACCAATGATCCCGTACACTCGCATTATCCTACACACTAGGGACAGTTTACAATTTCTACCAAAGCCAATTAATCCACAATCCTGTATGTCTTTGGAGTGTGGGAGGAAACAGAAGCCCCTGGAGAAAACCTCCATGGTCACAGGGAGAACATACAAACTCCGCACAGACAGCACCCGCAGTCAGGACCGAACCTGGGTCCCTGGCACTGCAAGGCAACAACTCCACTGCTGCTCCACTGTGCTGCCCATTTGCAATGGGTGATTTACTGTCCCCCAACTTATTTTCACCAGTTCAAGTCAATTGTTTGATCTGCTGTCACCAGAGGCCAGAATGGGCAAGGATTACAGATTGCTTTCACTGACGGATTAGATTGATTATTCTAACAATCCTGGCAGTTTCATGGCCACGTCACCGAGAAACTGTCAAAAAGTGACGAAATTAATTAGCTATTACATCCCTTACCATGTGTCTTGATGAGGATAGGCCTGCCACTGCTCCCAGAGGTCAACTGTACAGCTCCAACATTTACTTTCTCCGAGGAAATAAATGGTATTCTTTCATGTATGTTTATTACCCCTGAAATATGAAATGGGTTTAAATGCAGGGTAAAAACAGACAATATATAAAAATTGTAATGGGCCTGTCCCACTGAGGCGATATTTTCGGCGACTGTCATAGTCGTAGCAGGTCGCCGAAAAACCGGTGACTGGACCCTTCTATGATAATGTCTATAACAGATGGCGCAATGGGCTAAGTGTTCGGCTGGCAACCGGAAGGTAGCCGGTTCGAATCCCGCTTGGAGTGCATACTGTCGTTGTGTCCTTGGGCAAGACACTTCACCCACCTTTGCCTGCGTGTGAATGTTGATATGTTGATATCAACATATGGATATGGATAATTCTCTGTAAAGCACTTTGGTTTCAAGTGATTTGATTGAAAAGTGCTATATAAATACAAATATTATTATTAATATTATTATTATTATAACAACCCTACCACCTAGTCGACGTCAAGCTACGGACAACCGGCAACCCATAGGAGGCCCACCTACGACCGCCTACGTCCACCCGCAACAAGCTGCGACATGGTAAGACAATTCAATCTCCGGTACCTGTCGCCGGTTGACGCCAATGGAATTCACCGAAGTCAGTACCGGCGACAACCTACGTCATCCTGGCGACAACCTACAACAGCATCTCCGTCAGGAGAAGTCAAGCTACAACAAGCCTAAGTGGGACGGGCATAAGGTCAAGATTAATAACATCCTTTGCAATGCCAACTACCTGCTGCCTTCAGCAACCAACATAATCAAGGATGACTCGCACCCTGGTGATTCTCTCTTCTCCCCTCTCCCAAAGATACAAAAGCTTGAAAGCATTTATTCTTTGCTGCTGTTCGCAGATGGTTGAATATATATCTCAGAAACCTAGGACATATTCCCAATTTGCCTTGTTGCAACCCTTGCATTTGCTTTAAGCTACACTTTCTCTGTAGCTGTAACTTTGTATTTTGCACAGTTTCAGTTTAGTTTAATTTATTGTCACGTGTACCAAGGTACCAAGCTTTTGTTGCCTGCTAACTAGTCCTTTTTGCACTACTTATTGCAGCGATGAATGGTTTGTACTCATGTGTGGTATGATTTGTCTGGATAGCATACAAACAGTTTTCCACCACAACTCAGCATGTGTGACAATGATAATCCAATACAACATTTCTCTGCCATTTAGGATACTGAGCTGAACGAATCCATTTTCTTCAGCCCAGTCTTGGTGGAATTTAATTCCTTTTTGTGCCACATGCTTATCTTGGAGTCCAATCTCCTGTGCTTTCAGTTAATCTAAAACAGACTTTATACTTTCACTTGCATACCAATTAGAAACAGGCATATTTACACCTTGAATCATATTTGTCCAGTATCCCCATCACCGGTGCTGTCTGCTAACTTCTCCCATTTCACAATCTTCTCCCATTAATCATCATTGCTAATTTTTCAGACAAATGCAAGTATGTCTTGGTCAATATTTATTCCTAGAAGAGTTATTTGCTCATTATCACATACTGAGTATATTGCAGATATCAGCGCAGCACTAACCGTTAGTTGAAGACCCAAAAGCAAAAAATAAGTAGTGCATGTTGTTGGCAGCTCTTTGGGCTGTTGAAATATTGTTTCTTGTGACGAATGAGCATTGAATAATTCCATTGTTATTCGCCAGAGTTATATTATTCACTTGACCCTGTAAAATAAATCAGCATTTTATACAATATGGAACGAATAATGTCTCTATGCTTTAGATGATCCACCTTTGACCATAATCGGGTTAATCTCAAGCAGATATGCCAATGTGAGTACATATCATAATTGGGCAGGCAAGAGGAAAATAAGTATTTTGAAAGAGGGGCAAGAGACGTTCCACTGCTTGCTAACTCTTTCCCATCCACCTCAGTTTACCCAATGACCTTCCTCCAAAGTCTCACCAATACACTTTCCATTTTATGCCCCCAGTTGTAATTATACTTATGGTTAACTTACATGGGGTTGTAATTATGTTTTAATCCTGCCAGGTTTAAACATCTACTGCCACTTCCTTTCTATGTCTGCTCAAAATGAACCGTCTGAAGAATGTCACCTATCCATGTTCTCCAGAGATGCGGCCTGACCCGCTGAATTGCTTCATCACCTGGTGCCCTTTTTTAGATGGGGCCAATTGCTCAGCGCAAGTGACATCAATCCACTGCCTTTCCCCACCATTGCCTGCTCTGCTGGATCTACTTGATGCCCTGTTTCATCATCCGTCTGCTTCCTGGCAAGATTCGTACGTCAGACCAGAAAAGCATTTCTGGGCCTTGCAGAAACCTCCAATATTTCCCAGAATGTCTTGCTTCTCTTGGCCCGAAAATAATACTGCACACGTCATGGTTTTCAATTGAAAACTCAATATTTATACTTCAAATAGCTTCTGAAGGTCACTCGGCTGTTACTCCCATTCACAAACTAGGCCATGGTCTGATGCCAGGGATTGGTGGGTCTATAACTATGGATTCCCTCCCATTATCACTATCCTCTGTTCCCAATTTTTAATTTTCCCGAGATGACTATCTACAATTGCAAGGGTAGATTGGCGTACGATGACAGTTTGCTTTGGCAACGGCTTGAGGGGAGAGGGATCAAAGTGAGAGGCTGTTCCCTTTGGATGAAAGGTGCAGGACTTGAGGTTATAGACCAAAAGAGAGGAAAATTAAGACTTGCGTGAGGAAAACCATTAAAAAAAAAAAACAGCCACACTGGCAGCTGTGGTGGAGGAAGGTTCCAATGTGCCTTCAAAATGGTCAGTCAAACAGCACAGAAACAGGCCATTCAGCCCAAAGTTCAATCTATTAGAATTTACACCCCATCCTGCACATGAATCCAGATTATTGTATTGCATGGTACAAGTTTAGAGAGAGCATATTCCTGGAATAGAGATCAAACCTACAGAATTTTCACCAGTGAACAAAAGTACTCTTTCACAACGCTCCATTGTAATTTAACAGTGGTTATTTACATACGGTCCATTCATGTACAAAGTAAGGATTATTACCAGCAGCTGACTACCAGGACGTGATCTCCCCGTGGAATAGGCACGTTGAACTTGTATTCTTCCACTGACATCCATGCCACAAATGTATATATCATCATTGCCCTAGAAACAAAATGGTGTTATAGTAATTGATAGCGTACGACGCTCTTAATATTTTGTTGTTAGTCATCCCAATTCAGGTCAAGCATATCCAATATAATCATTGGGAATTTTGAATGGGTTGAAAATAGCAATTCAACATCACACAAATAAGACATTCATGTTGGAAACCAGTGCCATATACTAACGGGTTAAAGATTAAGTTTTAAAAAACGTTGTTACCTTACCCGCCCACGTAAAATTATAATTTTTAAAAAAATCCAACTTTTCACTTCTTCCATTGGTAAATGCAGAAAACAGGCTATTCTGCATTTGACTATTAGCAGATGGACACTCTGCTAGTCATACATTTAGATCCCACTAAAAATGTCCTTTCCATGTCATCTATATCAACATTTTCCCCATATGGAATAGCCACTGGAAATTACCAACGCAGTAAGTTAGCTATGAAGTGCCTGGCAATGTATAACCATATAACCATATAAGCACGGAAACAGGCCATCTCGGCCCTTCAAGTCCGTGCCGAACATTTTTTAAAAAAAATTAAAAATAAATACTTCCCCCTAGTCCCATCTACCTGCACTCAGACCATAACCCTCCATTCCTTTCCCGTCCATATACCCATCCAATCTATTTTTAAAGGATAACATCGAACCTGCCTCCACCACTTCCACTGGAAGCTCATTCCACACAGCTACCACTCTCTGAGTAAAGAAGTTCCCCCTAATGTTCCCCCTAAACTTCTGTCCCTTAATTCTCAAGTCATGTCCCCTTGTTTGAATCTTCCCTACTCTCAATGGGAAAAGCTTATCCACGTCCACTCGGTCTAACCCGCTCATAATTTTAAAGACCTCTATATTGGCAGGAACCACTTCAAACAACCATAAGTAACATCAGGCTAATTTTCCCAAAGTGACTAGTTTTTCCAATACATCATCCAGGATTGCTTACCATTGCTTGGTCATCAGAGAACCCAATGGCGATGTAACCGCTTGCCATTCCACTCATTTCAAAAAGCAATCCTTGGTTATTTAGTGGGGTGGATGACATGAAGAAACAGTTTTGATCCGTGGCTGGATTGCATTGTGCAGGGTTAACGAAGCAAAATTTAGTATTCCCACATGCATCACTCGAGAACTGGAACCGAACAAAAGTGATTAATATCTGATAGTTACAATAGCTTTATACGTCATTTTTCACTCACTGACCCACAACTGGCCCCTTACAGTGCACTAGCATTTAGATGCTTACTCCAATTTTACTTTTAAGATTCACGAGCAGTGCTGAGGACAGTTTTGCAATCTCTTGAAAGGTTTAGGGGTTCACAATGTAGAATCTCCCCCCATTAACAAGCAAAAATCTGTTATGCGCAAAAGTGCTATTTAAAAATTGACAAGAAATCCTTCCGATATTTTTCCCAACACAAAGCACTGATAGCTTAAGAGACTATTCTAAACAAAAGTTTGTTTTTAATAAAAGGATTTTGATTAAATAATTTTGACTTATGCTGCTAGTATGTGAAGGTGCATTTGGAAAAGGCACATAAATGGACATGAAAGAATCGATATCAGCATGGAACAAATACTTCTTTAGCCACTTGCGGTTGTGTATTTTAGTCATTTCAATAATGTACACTGAGAAGTTACAACCTACAGAGGAGCAAAATGGCCACGACTTACTGCATCCACATTTGATCCGGCAGCAGGCATTGAGCTGCTCCCCCGACTCCGAGAGGAAGTGGACAAGGCAGTGGTAATCTGCGGAACCACAGTGGGGCCAGATCTTTGGATGATCTGGGATGTCACTCCTGTCCAGAATATTAGCGTTGTTTGCACAAAAGTAGCTCTGTACATGGACAATTAAAAATGGTTAAGTTGATACAACTGCATTTAAATAGGTTAAAGAAATACCCACCACTAGAATAAAGAATCTATCGATGCAGTCAAGATTATGGGGGGGGAGATAACAATGAACAATGCCTGGGCTCACAAGGGGCCAACATTGTCAAGGGATGCAGTCGGCAGTCTGATGCATGACCATCAAGAGATCAGCTCTTGAAGACGGATCACTGGCGCTGTAAGGCAGCAGCTCTACCGCTGTGCCACTGCGTCACGGACCACCGAGATCTGTTTTTGTGACTAAAAAGACAACCTTCATGTAGAGATGGTTAGTACAAGGATGGTCATGGTATGCATCTAAACCATGCTGGGGAAAAAAATCTGAACCGGGGGCGGCACAGTGGCTCAGCGGTAGAGCTGCTGCCTATAGCGCCAGAGACCCCGATACGAACGATTGCACGTACTCCCTGTGGGTTTTCCCAATTTCCTCCCCTATTTCAAAGATGTAGGGGTATGTAGATTAATTGGCTTCTGTAAATTGCCGTGATGTGTAGGACGCAAAACTGGGATAACCTAGAACTAGTGTATGGGTGATCATTAGTTGATGCAGACTCGATGGGCTCTTACTGGTTTCCACCATTTATCTCTCAACTAAACAATAAACTAATGCCTCCACAAAACTCAAATCCTCAGTTGGTCTGTAACTAGGGAAAAATGCACAAATGGGAAGAACAGTGGATCAGTGCTGCAAGCTGAGAAACAGAATACAGTTCGCCAAGTTTGTTTTGGGAAAAGAGATTTAAAGGAGGAAACAAAAGAAAATAGATAATAAAATAAAAGTACCTGAATTCAATGTTGGCCACATCTGGTGCAATCCAGTTGACAATAATCTGTGTCTTGTCACTGCGTGATGTGTGACTTACGGCAGAGTTCTTTGGAAAAAAGGTTTTTGCATGAATTATTAATGCCAATAAAAGGTTAGAGATGAACTAAGATTTTCAGTGTTGTCATTTATGTCTTTTAGATGATGGAATGACATTTGATTATTACAGAAATCAAGATTTGAAGTTTTCGATGTGTATTGAAAGTCAAGAACCCATTTCTCACAATTTTTGTCAAATTGAAAACATCGGTATGGGATTTTTTTTAAGGCTGAATTCTAGATCAAGATTACATGGTAATACAAGTGCGTAATTTTTCTCCAAAATATAAACCGGCCTTTAGCAACTGGATTCAAACCTACGACTGTGATACAGTAAAAGAGATTTCTGTCATTGCGGAAAAGTGTCTTACCATCTATGGCTTTTAATTGTGTACAACTAACAGGTCTCCCCCTCCTCCACTTTTCTAACTACAATGCCCTGTTCATTGAAAAATCCACATGTAAAATATTCATTTAAGATCTTGTTCACATCCTCCGACTCCATGCATAGTAGAATCGTCCCACAGTCGAGTTACCTCACACTATGTTCATGATAACGGCCAAGGAGCTTATAAAGTGGAGAGCAATTGGAAAATGGAAGGCACTGTCTGAATGGGTGGTGGAGTGAGGTACTCGAACAACATTTAAGTATCTGGACAAATGCTTGAATTACTAAGGCCATAATAAGCTACAAACCAAGTGCCGGTAAATGGGACTTTTGTACCTAGATTTTGATGGACTTGGTGAGCCAAAGGGCCTTGTTGTATGCTTTGTAACAAAATAATTAAAAGAGGCAAGGGCAGGTATTAAAACCCATGGGTAATTAAGTCACCCATTTTTTTTCTTTACAGACCATTTTCTCCACCACCCAGAGGTCAGTGCCAAATGGAAATTTAGTATTAATTGAAAGCATTGCTAAAAGCTCTGTCTACATTTCATGCTGTGACACTACTAGGGCAGACCAGGGGAAAAGTGGGGTCAGTAAACACTGCAAATAAGAGCCGATACAATGACAAACAAAAGTATTAGATTCAAATTCAACAATCTTCAATTAATTATTTCAATAGTTGAATAAGACAACGCACGACTTGAATATCTTCCATTGCAGTAACTGGAAGCAATGAGTTTTTATGCTTTAGCGAGGCAATGTGCCTCCTGTACACAGAATTGTAACAAAAGATAAAAATCACACTTATTTACTAATGGTAAAAGTTTCAGAATATCATCAGGTGTAATGACTTACTGCGTAGTTAGTCCCACCAACATTACAGGTCAGGAGTTGAGCGAGAGAATTTGTTGTCCTGAAAGTGCCACGTGGTATTGTGGAAGACGGAGTACGAGCTTCCAGCAAAACTCCTCGAAAGGATTGACCCGAAATGCCATCCAGTGTCACTTAAGCAAATAGGCAGAATTCAGCATTAATCATTTGCAGTTGTATGCTCCAATTATTTCAGATGGGTACTAGATTTCAATAAGAAAAGCCACAAAGACATAAACCTCTAGGGACTAGATTATAAAATTAGAGGGCACAGGCCTAAAGTGAGGAGAAAGATTTAGGAGGGAATTCAGGAGCAAGATTTTTTCCATTCAGAAAAGAGTCCACATCTGCAATTAACCACCAGAGGAAGTTGTAGAAGCGGTACAATTACCACTTTTAAAAGACATTTGGATAGATATAGGGACATGAAGAGTTAAGTGGGATATGCGCCAAATGCAGGCAAATAGAAGAAACCCAGA
>JAXLNO010002816.1:0-35819 GCA_038087875.1 Malacoraja senta | reverse complement strand
TCCTCCCCCAATTTTGCCACATTTATTTGGCATTATTATTGGGTTATTAATATCATCTGTCTCAAGACACAGTGAAAATCTTTGTTACCCAGTCAAATCATACTAGCAGCTATACATGTATGTATTGAAGTCATGCAAAAAATACAACAGGTAATGAAAAGGTAAAAAGACGAGAGTGACGAATATACAGTAGCGTTACAGCATTATATCGTTACAGTTGCAGATTACGTGCAGATGACAAAAAAGTGCCAGGGCCGCAAAGATTGGAAAATTAGGCTCCATCCTTAACGTTTGGGAGGTTCATTCAATAGTCTGACAACAGCAAGGAAGATGCTGTTCCTGAACCTGGTGGTACAGACTTTCAAGCTTCTGTATCTTCTGTCTGGCAGGAGGGGGTGGGTGGGGGGGGGGGGGGGGGGGGGAAGAGAGAACAGGCAGGTTAAAAATGCTTATTGATTATGTTGATTATGTTGGCTGCGTTTCCCAGGCAATATTAAGTGTAGATGGAGTCAATGGGGGACATGCTGGTTTATGTGATGGACTGGGATACATGAACAAGTCTCTGCAACTGAGTGGCCAGAGCTGTCGCCAAACCAAGTTGTGACGCATCCCGAAAGGATGCTTTCAACGGTGCATTGGTAGAGATTGTAAGAATTGTAGAGACATGTCAAACCTCCTTAATCCTCTGAGGAAGTAGAGGCATTGGTGCACTTTCTTTGCCGTTGCTTTAGAGTGGTTGATCTGGAACAAATTGTTTCACTGCGGTGAAGACAGAGGTAAAATGCGTAATGGAGAAACCATTATATAACGGACTAGACTAAGTGGGACCCATTGGGTCCCTGACACACAGGAAGCTTGGTCACCCAATGCAATATTCCACCACTCACCCATAGCCCACAACTGCACAACGCAGCTCATTTTATTTCGAAGTCACGTGAGTGATTACGTGAAGAGCCCGCCAGCCCGCATGCGCGTCAATACGCGAGAACGCATGGGGCGAGTCGGAGCAGTTCGCAATTGCTCTGGCAGGTAAGTAAATTTAACTTTCAGCGGGGCCGCTGCGACAGCGGGCCCAGAGTAGCTGATGGGGGCCACCGTGGAGGCTCCATTAGGAGCCAGATTCAATATTGCGGCTGCCGCGGTTTTGGAGGCCGCCATGGAAGCTCCATAGGAGCGCGGTTTCGTTTGTGGCTGCCGGCTTGGAGCTCCAAACGAGAGCAGGCGGACGGATTTTAGGCCGCCGTGGTAGCTCCATAGGAGCTCGTGTTCAATATTGCGGCTGCCGGCTTGGAGCTCCAAACGGGAGCAGGCGGCCGGATTTGAGGCCACCGTGGAAGCTCCATTAGGAGTTGGGGCTGCCGGCATGACTAGGCGAGCTCACTGCTGAGATTAGCAGCAGACGGTAGTTTAAATTAGCCGCGTCTAGCGTTTAGATCGCTGCTAAAGATAACAGCAGGCGGTGCTTTGTAAATTAGCCGCGGCTAGGTAAGCTCAGCTGCCATACAGCCAATTTTTATTTTAACGTAGATGCTGCTAAGACAGCATACGCTGTAGACTATATAGTGTGTGCTCTAATTTTTAGGGGCATTTCGAGATTCTGCAGACAGCATCCCATTTCCCATCAGAACTGCCCCCTCCATCGACTCTTTTAAGTCAAGACTAAACACGTATCTATACTCCCAAGCCTTTCCCGACGTCCTCGTAGTGAGGGCTACATGTATATATGTATGTAGTTTGTTTTGTTTGTGCTATTCTTATAACAAATGTAAAGCACTTTGGCCAACGAGAGTTGTTTTTTAAATGTGCTATATAAATAAATGTGACTTGACTTGACTTGACTTGACTAGTTCTTTAATGAAGTCAAAAATCTGTAGAACTGATTAAGGCAGTTAAAAAATAGAGCTGGCAATTTTAATAGCGGTTGCTGTTCGGTCACGTTTGTGACTATCGCAGCAGATAGGACATTTATTATCATACACCATATGGTGTAGTAAAATTTGACTTGGCATTTCGGCACAGTATGGGGCTCCACTGGAGCGGGCGGATGTTCGAGGAACTCCATTGAGGCTCCTGGCTTGGGAAGCCTTTTTTCAGCTGTCTATCAGACACCTGTGGAGCAATACCTGGTGCAGGATTGCGTCATGATAATTTCCGCTCAGTAGAGGGGGACTATTGGAGATCTTTCATAAGAAACCCCAACCATGTGGATATCGACAAAGCAGTCGAATCTTTGATCCCGTGGGGACTATGCTTTTGTTTAATAATAATAATAATAATAATAATAGATTTTATTTATATAGCGCTTTTCAGGACTCAAAGTCGCTTTACAATTGAGAGTCAGGAATAAACAAAACAAAATAGAGCAGTAAGACAGAGGGGAGGGGAACATGGGACTAAGGGTATGCAGAGGTGAAGAAATGCAGAGGTGAAGATATGAACTATGTTCTGTATACCGGAGGCATTACAGACGGCTCCAGTAATTTGCCTGTGACAACACCTGGCAGGTTGCAGAATTTTTCTCCCACTCTGTCTAGCGGACTATCGGGAAGAGGTGACTCCGATTATAATGCCGGCTCATCCGAGTCATATGGGGGCCAGAGGGCCTGAGGAAACAACACCTCGTGCAGGGTTGCGCTCTATTTCCTCCCTGAAATACCCCGTTGAGGCTCCAGAAGGGAGCAAGGACTCGGAGTCACTAGCAGGTGCAAACCTGTCTGGCAAGTATAATAAATAATGATGATTTATACCGACAGAGCGCCGATCTGCACAGCTAGTCCCGATTCGGCTCCTAGAGGGAACAGCTTGGCAACCCGAGTCGGGGCAAAGTCAAAGCCAAGTCTGTGGGACAAGTCCTGTCGGACGATTTGGATCAAAGGGATTTCTGTCCCCACATCTATGGAAGATGTGATTGGCCGTTTGTCTCAATTGGAACATCTGATGAATCAGATGATCGCATAAAAAATGCTCCGTGTTACGGAGGCATGTCAGGCAGCAGCTCCTGGTTCAGGGTTACAATATTCCTCCCACTCGGATGAAAGGAGTGTTGGAAGATGGTGCCAAATAATATGCACATATGCCTGAGGCAGCTCCTGTTTCAGGGTTGCAATATTCCTCCCACTCGGATGAAAGGAGTGTTGGAGATGGTGCCAAAATAATATGCTCCGAGTTACAGAGGCATGCACAGGCAGTTCAAGTCATATGCCTGCAGCAACTCCTGGTTCAGGATTGCAATATTCCTCCCACTCGGAAGAGGATCGGAGATGGTGTCACAAAAAAAAAAAAAAAGCTCCGTGTTACGGAGGCATGCTTCAGGCAGTTCGAGTCATACGCATGTGGCAACGCCTGGTTCGGGGTGTATTATTTCTCCCACTATAAGGGAGTGTTCAGAGTCCAGTATGGAGCTGACTCCGAAAATGACTCCGAACATGACGTGCCTGAATCCCATGCTTTTATGCATGATGCACGAGAGTTGCATAGGAAGAGCTGCCTGCTCTTGCCTCTAAATTTGCTGTTCCCTCGGGGACGGACAAGCCACTACAAGAGGAGTTGGCCAGCGGCATCAGCTATCTAACATCACACCAGCTGAAGATATGGCAAGCATGGCAGACAGGGTCTGCAAATGGAACTTCGCTGAAGCTCCAACAAGCAAATCGACCTGGGTTCAGAGACACTGGCAGGTAAGGTCTCTTTATTAACCTCCGTAAAACTCCAAAATGGAGCAATCTGATGGCCCAGGTTTGGATTTACTGGCAGCATGGGCTGTCTAGAATTTTTTTCACTGTCTCTGGGATACATCAGGTTGATGCAGAGACATTGGCAGGGTGCCTTACATAGTAACCTCTGTAAGAACAGCTTGGTTACCCTGGTTCAGGGTAGACCCATCATGGAACTGGCTGGCCATATGGGTCATATTGCCAGGGAAGCACTGCCTCATCATCTGTGATTGAGGTTATCAGGCTGCTCAGTAGAATGAAGTAGTTGAAGTCTTCTTCAACACATGTTTAAATTTCTGCTCAGTTTAATACAGTTGCCGGTTCATTGGAATCATCCTCTCTGGGATAGGTAGCTACCAGCAGGAAGCTGGTCTGGCATATAATATTTTTATCTGACCTGCAGGTTCATGTTGTGAACCAACAATGTATTTATAATAATCCGTAGGCTGACTTCCGGTGGCGACATGCTTTGCTAGCAGTCGCAAAAATTTTTAGCTCCGCTGAAAAAAATCGCGATTTTTCGCGTTAAATTCGGGTCTGGAGGTCGGGACCGTTTTAAAAAAACTTACCGGAGTCTCATGTCGCGGCGCTGATGACGTCATCAGTAAGCGCCGTGAATTTAACGGAGGGAAAGTCATTTTAAAATGAAAAGTACATCTCCAGGTCAGAGCCCACAGAGGAAAGTTACAAAACAATCGCTGAAGACTCTGGAACATCAAGAAACTGCAAAACGGACCTCTGGAGGGTTTCTGGAATGGACACACGATCTAAGACTGAGATGACCACAAAAGAGAAAACCGAATTGGAGGAGTTAAAAAACTCCGTAAGAGATTTGAAAAATGACTTGAAAGTTGGAAACAAAATGACTTGAAAGTTGGAAACATAAATTTGATGGCCGTTAATGAAAAAATACTTGCGGGCATTGGTGGATGATGTGCAAGAAGATTTAACGGGGAAAATTAATAAGATGGCAGAAGAGACCACAAAGATGTTTGAGGCTGTGCATGAAACTGTTTCTGCAAATGTAACTGCAGTGAAAGATATGGAAGCTGTTGTGGAAGAGATGACCGGAGAGATGTAGACGATGAAGTTAGAAATAGACAGCCTCAAGAGCCATCTTACAAAAGTGTCTGATAAATGTGTTGACCTAGAAGCTCGCTCAAGACGACAAAATATACGTATACGTGGAGTAAAAGAGGGAGCTGAGGGGGACAATGCTTGTGAGTTCACTGCCAATCTAATTAAACACGTACTCAAACTACCTGAGGCAGCTGTAATTGAAGTAGCACATCGACTACCCAGATTTAAACCAAGATCTCAAGGAGCACATGCCTACCCACGACAGATCATAGTTAAACTTCGGGATATTCCAACAATGGAAGCGCTGATGAAAAAATCAAATACGGAGAGGAGATGATGTACAGAAATGATTCTATTAAACTCCTACGGGACTACCCTTACGAGATTGTGCAAAAGAGAAGAAAGTTCTCACAGACCAGAGAAGTTCTTTA
This sequence comes from Malacoraja senta, assembly GCA_038087875.1. Taxonomy (NCBI): domain Eukaryota; kingdom Metazoa; phylum Chordata; class Chondrichthyes; order Rajiformes; family Rajidae; genus Malacoraja; species Malacoraja senta. The sequence continues at coordinate 30,595 of JAXLNO010002816.1, read as the reverse complement.
CGGTGTCAAGGGTGTCATATGTGGAGTGTATTATCCGGCCAGGATGCGTATTACTTTCATGGGAAAGTCAAAAACATTAATTAACTCGGCAGAATCTCTTAAATACGGGGGAGAGAGGGGGGGAAGAGATGAAACCCGAGCTGAGGCGCGAGCATGCGTCGACCAAAGCTCTCAGGAGCTCTCGGGAAACCCCATGAGCGTGCGAAAGTCTTCAGTCGACAGGGCGACTCTTGAACAGCGGGGGGAGGAGAGAGGGGTGTGAGGTGACGTCAGTCGCAGCGTGAGCAGACAGGCAAATCCAGGGGAGAGGGAATGTGTGGGAGGGGGGATGTGTGGGGGAGCGGGTGGTGGGGGGTCTGGGCGAGGTGGATCTGGGGGAGGGGGGTGAGAGTGTGTGTGGGGGAGGGGTTGTGTGGAGTGGAGGGTATGTGGAGTGGGGGGTGTGGGGGAGAGGGGTGGGTGAGGAGGTGTGGGGGAGGGGGGGTGGGGTAGGTGGTGGTGTGGGAGGATGGGGGTTAGGGGAACCTTCAAAACCTTCATAACTTTTGTACTATTTCAACCATCGGAACAAAACTTATTTGACTTGCAACAGAGGAGAATGGTGAGTATGGTGGCGAAAAATCGTAGTGCTATGGGGAATCGTTTTTGCGCAAATTTAATTACAACGCACACAGGAAGTGATCAAGATGAGAGTGTTAAGGGCCTGACCAATGAGCATGAGTCCTGTATGCGGCAAGCGCGACCAAACCGGAAGCGGGGGCCGCGTGGAGGTCGAGTGAGTGACGTGAAATTCGAGCGAAGTCCGCGGGGAGTTCACGCGTTACGTCGGCTTCGAGACGCTGCGTATGACCGTCGAGGCGTCGAGGCGGCTGCGGGCCGGCAGGCCGTTGCTGCGCAGAATTTTTGAACACGGTCAGTTTTTCGGAGCCCCGCGCGATGTCGGGACCAGCTCCGCACAGCTCCATACGGCTCCGCCGATCGAAGTGGGACCGGGTTGCCGCATGGAGTCGCATGCTCGTGGGACAGGCCCTTTAGTAATATACTAGACTAAGTGGGACCCGTTGGTTCCCAGCTTCACACTGGAGGGCTAGTCCCCCAACGCAATATTCCACTTCTCCACCAATTCCAATATTGGTGGCCAGTGGGGGGGTTCTGGAGCGCTAGTATGGGTGTTGTGGTATGAAGGGACTGGTTTCCAGAGGGCTAGTATTGACGTTGTGGGCCAAATGGATTCTTGGGCTGTCGGCTCAGTCACTCTAGCATGTTGTGCTGGCAGCTCACTCAATCACGGCAGGTGGGCTGGCAGTTGACTCATGGCTATTCCTTGAAATTCCATTTCAAGCAGGGTGCAAGGCCACCAAATTCAAGTGCAGTTTCATACCACTTCAAGCAGGGTGCAAGGCCACTAAATTCAAGTGCAGTTTCATACCATTTCAAGCAGGATGCAAGGCCACTAAAGACAGCGCGTCGTGAACTATCCCTCCTCCGTCTTGCAGAGACTGAGCCATGCCCACACTTATGGGTTTTAAAATCCTCAGCACCTGATGAGCGGAGGCGGACTCTGAGTAAGATGGCCAAAATCACAGCCGTACGTGGTAGCGTTTTTTCTAAAATCAATATAAAGCGCAAACAGGAAGTGGTCAATATTAGACTTTTAATTATATAGAAGGCAAGGCAACTTAAATTAGGCAAGGCAACTTTAATTAGGCAAGGCAACTTTAATTAGGCAAGGCAACTTAAATTAGGCAAGGCAACTTTAATTGGGCAAGGCAACTTTAATTAGGCAAGGCAACTTAAATTAGGCAAGGCAACACAGCTTTAGCATTTCCAAACCAAAGGCAACACAGCTTTAGCATTTCCAAACCAAAGGCAACACAGCTTTAGCATTTCCCAACCAAATGCAACACAGCTTTAGCATTTCCAAGCCAAAGGCAACACAGCTTTAGCATTTCCAAACCAAAGGTAACACAGCTTTAGTAATTCCAAACTATATTTTCAAACCACATTAAGGGCACTGACATGTCAGTAAAACCACTCACAGTTTAGTAGACATGTGTTCAGTGTTATTCACAGCTCAGACTGAGAGACGTGACCCTCTCCCCCATCTTGCAGAGACTGAGGCACTCAACATTTCCGGGTTTAATAGTCCCTCCGGAAGGGGCGTGGCCTTCAGGAGAGAGAATCTCAACATTTTTTAAAACACTAATAACTTTTAATTTTCATCGATGGGAAAAATCCTCTTGTCCTGCACAGCGGAGGGGAGTCCGAGTAAGATGGCCAAAAATCATATCCGTAAGTGGCAGCGTTTTTTCCAAAATCAATATACAGAACAGGAAGTGGTCAAGATCAGACTTTCAGTAATATACTAGACTAAGTGGGACCCGTTGGGTCCCATTTTCACACGGGAGGGCTGGTCCCCCAATGCAATATTCCACCTCTCCACCAATTCCAATAATGGTGGCCAGTGGGGGGGGGGGGGCTTTCTGGAGCGCTGGTATGGGTTCTTGGGGTGGCAGCTCAGTCGCTCAAGCCTGATGTGCTGGCAGCTCACTCACGGCTGGTGGGCTGGCAGTTGACTCATGGCTATTCCTTGAAATTCCATTTCAAGCAGGGTGCAAGGCCACCAAATTCAAATCCATTTTCCTACCATTTCAAGCAGGGTGCAAGGCCACCAGATTCAAGTGCAGTTTCTTACCACTTCGAGCAGGGTGCAAGGCCACCAAATTCAAATGCGCTTTCCTACCACTTCAAGCAGGGTGCAAGGCCACCGAATTCAAGTGCAGTTTCATACCAAGCAGGGTGCAAGGCCACCAAATTCAAGTGCAGTTTCATACCACTTCAAGCTGGATCCAAGGCCATCAAATTCAGTGCAGTTTCATACCACTTCAAGTAGGGTGCAAGGCCGCCAAATTCAAGTGCAGTTTCATTCCAATTCAAGCAGGGTGCAAGGCCACCAAATTCAAGTGCAGTTTCATACCATTTCAAGCAGGGTGAAAGGCCACCAAATTCAAATGCAGCTTACTACCATTTCATGCAGGGTGCAACGCCACCACATTCAAATGCAGTTTCATTCCATTTCATGCAGGGTGCAAGGCCACCAGATTCAAATGCAGTTTCAGACCATTTCAAGCAGGGTGAAACCACCATAAAACCACACAAAACACCAAACTCACAGTTCAGTAGCCATTCAGTGTGTTCAGTTGATTCACAGCTCAGACAGAGTCGTGACCTCTCCCTCCCCCATCATGCAGACACTGAGCCACACCCACACTTCCGGGTTTTATAACCCCTCCTCCTCCCACCGGAAACAGTGTGGCCTTCATGGTGTGATTGACAGGAGAGAAATTCTAAACACTTTTTAAATACTAATAACACTTTTATTTTTCATTGATGGGAAGAATCCTCTGCACCTGCAGAGCAGAGGGGGACTGAGTAAGATGGCCAAAAATCACAGCCGTAAGTGGTAGCGTTTTATCTAAAATCAATATAAAGTGCAAACAGGAAGTTACCCAAAGTACCCAAACCACCATTTGCAGTAGAGCCTTTTAACATCAAGCCAAAGTACCCAAACCACCATTTGCAGTAGTGCCTTTCAACTTCAAGCCAAAGCATCCAAACCACCATTTGCAGTAGTGCCTTTCAACTTCAAGCCAAAGCACCCAAACCACCATTTGCAGTAGTGCCTTTCAACTTCAAGCCAAAGCATCCAAACCACCATTTGCAGTAGTGCCTTTTAACGTCAAGCCAAAGCACCTAAACCACCATTTGCAGTAGTGCCTTTTAACATCAAGCCAGAGTACCCAAACCACCATTTGCAGTAGTGCCTTTCAACTTCAACCCAAAGCACCCAAACCCCCATTTACAGTAGTGCCTTTTTACTTCAAACCAACCATATTTTCATTTTCAAACCACATTAAGGGCACTCACAGTTGTGTAGACATGTGTTCAGTGTTATTCAGAGCTCAGAGAGACGTGACCGATATCCTGGCGGGGAGATCTGCAAAGGCTACTGGGGAGACTTTAAACTAGAATGGTTGGGGGGAGGGACTCAAATAGAGAATGCTATTAGACAGTGTGTGAGGCAGGAGGCAGAGAAGGAAAGCACTCAGACCCAACATGTAGGGGGGAAAGAAGAAAACAATAATAAAGAGAATAAGAGGTGGTGGGGTTTTTAAATGGGTGAGCAGAGAAACAGAGGGGTGTAAAATGCGGGCGGAAGCAATAGGTAGCAAGGTGAAAAGTAAAAGTGGCAGGCAGACAAATCCAGGGCAAAAATCAAAAAGGGCCACTTTTCAACATAATTGTATAAGGGGTAAGAGCGTTGTAAAAACAAGCCTGAAGGCTTTGTGTCTCAATGCAAGGAGCATTCGTAATAAGGTGGATGAGTTGAACGTGCAGATAGCAATTAATGATTATGATATAGTTGGGATCACGGAGACATGGCTCCAGGGTGACCAAGGCTGGGAGCTGAACATCCAGGGATATTCAATATTCAGGAGGGATAGAGAGAAAGGAAAAGGAGGTGGGGTAGCGTTGCTGGTTAGAGAGGAGATTAACGCAGTGGAAAGGAAGGACATTAGCTTGGAGGATGTGGAATCGGTATGGGTAGAGCTGCGAAACACTAAGGGGCAGAAAACGCTGGTGGGTGTTGTGTACAGGCCACCTAGCAGTAGTAGTGAAGTTGGGGATGGCATCAAACAGGAAATTAGAAATGCGTGCAACAAAGGCAAAACAGTTATAATGGGTGACTTCAATCTACATATAGATTGGGTGAATCAAATTGGCAGGGGAGCTGAGGAAGAGGATTTCTTGGAATGTATGCAGGATAGTTATCTAAAACAACATGTAGAGGAACCAACGAGAGAGCAGGCTATTCTAGACTGGGTATTGAGTAATGAGGAAGGGTTAGTTAGCAGTCTTGTTGTGCGTGCCCCCTTGGGCAAGAGTGACCATAATATGGTTGAGTTCTTCATTAGGATGGAGAGTGACATTGTTAATTCAGAAACAACGGTTCTGAACTTAAAGAAAGGTAACTTTGAGGGTATGAGACGTGAATTGGCCAAGATTGACTGGCAATTAGTTCTAAAAGGGTTGACGGTGGATATGCAATGGAAGGCATTTAAAGACTGCATGGATGAACTACAAAAATTGTTCATCCCAGTTTGGTAAAAGAATAAATCAGGGAAGGTAGTGCATCCGTGGATAACAAGGGAAATCAGGGATAGTATCAAAGCAAAAGATGATGCGTACAAATTAGCCAGAAAAAGCAGCATACCAGAGGACTGGGAGAAGTTCAGAGACCAGCAGAGGAGGACAAAGGGCTTAATTAGGAAAGGGAAAATAGATTATGAAAGGAAACTGGCAGGGAACATAAAAACTGACTGCAGAAGTTTTTATAGATATGTGAAGAGAAAGAGATTAGTTAAAACAAATGTAGGTCCCTTGCAGTCAGAAACAGGTGAATTGATCATGGGGAACAAGGATATGCGGACCAATTGAATAACTACTTTGGTTCCGTCTTCACTAAGGAAGACATAAATAATCTTCCGGAAATAGCAGGGGGCCGCGGGTCAAAGGAGATGGAGGAACTGAGTGAAATCCAGGTTAGTCGGGAAGTGGTGTTGGGTAAATTGAATGGATTAAAGGCCGATAAATCACCAGGGCCAGATAGGCTGCATCCCAGAGTACTTAAGGAAGTAGCTCCAGAAATAGTGGATGCATTAGTGATAATTTTTCAAAACTCTTTAGATTCTGGAGTAGTTCCTGAGGATTGGAGGGTAGCAAACGTAACCCCACTTTTTAAGAAGGGAGGGAGAGAGAAAACGGGGAATTACAGACCAGTTAGTCTAACATCGGTAGTGGGGAAACTGCTAGAGTCAGTTATTAAAGATGGGATAGCAGCACATTTGGAAAGTGGTGAAATCATTGGACAAAGTCAGCATGGATTTACGAAAGGTAAATCGTGTCTGACGAATCTTATAGAATTTTTCGAGGATGTAACGAGTAGAGTGGATAGGGGAGAACCAGTGGATGTGTTGTATCTGGACTTTCAGAAGGCTTTCGACAAGGTACCACATAAGAGATTAGGATACAAACTTAAATCACACGGTATTGGGGGTTCAGTATTGATGTGGATAGAGAACTGGCTGGCAAACAGGAAGCAAAGAGTAGGAGTAAACGGGTCCTTTTCACAATGGCAGGCAGTGACTAGTGGGGTACCGCAAGGCTCAGTGCTGGGACCCCAGCTATTTACAATTTATATTAATGAACTGGATGAGGGAATTGAAAGCAACATCTCCAAGTTTGCAGATGACATTAAGCTGGGGGGCAGTGTTAGCTGTGAGGAGGATGCTAGGAGACTGCAAGGTGACTTGGATAGGCTGGGTGAGTGGGCAAATGTTTGGCAGATGCAGTATAATGTGGATAAATGTGAGGTTATCCACTTTGGTGGCAAAAACGGGAAGGCAGACTATTATCTAAATGGTGGCCGATTAGGAAATGGGGAGATGCAGCGAGACCTGGGTGTCATGGTACACCAGTCATTGAAAATAGGCATGCAGGTGCAGCAGGCAGTGAAGAAAGCGAATGGTATGTTGGCCTTCATAGCAAGAGGATTTGAGTATAGGAGCAGGGAGGTTCTACTGCAGTTGTACAGGGTCTTGGTGAGACCACACCTGGAGTATTGCATACAGTTTTGGTCTCCAAATCTGAGGAAGGACATTATAGCCATAGAGGGAGTGCAGAGAAGGTTCACCAGACTGATTCCTGGGATGTCAGGTCTTTCATATGAAGAAAGACTGGATAGACTTGGCTTATACTCGCTAGAATTTAGGAGATTGAGAGGGGATCTTATAGAAACGTACAAAATTCTTATGGGGTTGGACAGGCTAGATGCAGGAAGATTGTTCCCGATGTTGGGGAAGTCCAGGACAAGGGGTCACAGCTTAAGGATAAGGGGGAAATCCTTTAAGACCGAGATGAGGAAAAGCTTTTTCACACAGAGAGTGGTGAATCTCTGGAACTCTCTGCCACAGAGGGTAGTTGAGGCCAGTTCATTGGCTATATTTAAGAGGGAGTTAGATGTGGCCCTTGTGGCTAAGGGGATCAGGGGATATGGAGAGAAGGCAGGTACCGGATACTGAGTTGGATGATCAGCCATGATCATATTGAATGGCGGTGCAGGCTCGAAGGGCCGAATGGCCTACTACTGCACCTATTTTCTATGTTTCTATGTGACTGGCTTTCTCCATCTTGCAGAGACTGAATGAGGCACACCACTTCCTGGTTTTATAGTCCCTCCCCCTCCCTCCAGCAGGGGCAGCAGAGAGAATGGCACTTAATGATTGTGCCTATTGTACGGCAGGATTGTCACTGATCTGCATGCAAAAAATCTCAAAAAGAATCTCACTGTATGACAATAAAGTACAATTGAATCTTTTAGTCTCTAGGAGTAGAAGGGAAAAAAGCCTAGTCTGTCCTATCGGACAAGTCTTCCCAGTTCGCATTTCAGAACTCCAACATGCTTGTCAATGTGCCTTTGTTTTTGTTCTCATTCTGTAAATATCTCATTCCTTCATTGACCAGATAACCTTATTTACAACCTATCCTATGGTCACCCCAGTTTTGCCCTTACCCATCTACCCTGCACCTTAACACGCTTTTGTCTTCTTCTCACTTTCAATGGAGGGTCTCCCATCTAAAATGTTCTCAGTTTTCTTCTGACGGATGTGGCCTGACTTGCTGAGTATTTCAAGCTTTATTTTGTTTCTGTTTTAGTGCTAATACAGACCACAAGGATAAAAAAAGACAAACGCAGTTCAGTGGTTCAATGGTACTTTATTGTCACATGCCCCGAGATACAGTCAATTCAGAAAAATCTTACTGTACATAAGCACAACCAAACATAAGTACAAGAGTGCAACAATTGTAGATTACATTAAGGTAGTGTATTAAGAGTCATCACGTTTCTGGCACAAACTTGTACCCTTTGAGTTTCAGAATTTAAAAAAAAACATAGTCTTATCTTGATCATAAAAGCCAATTGTTTTGGCTGGGCACAGGGTCGCTGTTGCAGTGGTCGGCCTGGACTGGCGATGCTGTCGATGTCCTCCACCACTGCTTCACCAATTGGTGTTCGACCTCTGTGGGGGCTCCAGCGGCATTTTATCCCTGGTCACTGCAGAGCCTCAACCCGTGAATGCGTGGTCCTCTCACCTATCGGAGCCATTTCTCTGTTTCCGTGTGCTGTGGCACCTCCTCAGCTGACGTCGAAACCTAGAGGTCTGGGAGGCACACACCGAGCTTGCAAACCTGATCATCTCCCTCTGCTGCCGCCCCCATCTTAAATGCTTACTAGTAAACCTGCTGCTCCTTCTTTAAGAAAGTTTCCAGGTGCAGATCAGTTGGCCCAGGACTTTTACTTTATGCTGATTTATTTGATTTAAGTCAGGATGGAGGCACGGTGCAAAATCATACGGAATTTTGCTTTGAGATGAGCATCAATAGTTGGTGTTCATTTACAATTGAGATACAGTGGATAATTTGTACTATCCAGCCAAATGAATGAGATGGAAACAACATGTTTAATGAGAAGGCTAATTCTTCTATATCTATATCTATATTACTAAAAGTCTGATCTTGACCGCTTTTGGCTCGCTGTGGTGTGATTTCCGAGAGAACGCCGCCACCTATGGCTGTCATTTTTGGCCACCTCGCTCAGAGCCCCCCTCCGCCTTCCTGGACCAGAGGATTTTTCCCATCGGTGAAAAATCAGAGAGATATTAATGTTTTTTAAAATAATTTGTCATTCTCTCTGCTGCCCCATTGTACTTCCCCTTTTCTACACATCCTGTTGTACTTCCCCTTTTCCCAACGACACCATTTAGATAGTAATCTGCCTTCCTGTTTTTGCTACCAGTGGATAACCTCACATTTATTCGCATTAAACTTCATCTGCCATGCATCTGCCCACTCCCCCAACCTGTACAAGTCACCCTGCATTCTCATAGCATCCTCTTCACAGTTCACACTGCCACCCAGCTTTGTGCCATCTGCAAATTTGCTAATGTTACTTTGAATCCCTTCATCCAAATCATTGATGAATATTGTAAATAAGTGCGGTCCCAGCACGGAGCCTTGCGGTACCCCACTAGTCACTGCCTGCCATTCTGAAAGGGACCCGTTAATCCCTCCTCTTTGTTTCCTGTCTGCCAACCAATTCTCTATCCATGTCAGCACTCTACTCCCAATACCATGTGCCCTAATTTTGTCCACTAATCTCCTATGTGGGACCTTATCAAATGCTTTCTGAAAGTCCAGGTACACTACATCCACTGGCTCTCCCTTGTCCATTTTCCTAGTTACATCTTCAAAAAATTCCAGAAGATTAGTCAAGCATGATTTCCCCTTCGTAAATCCATGCTGACTCAGACCGATCCTGTTACTGCCATCCAAATGTGCGGCTACTTCATCTTATATAATTGACTCCAGCATCTTCACCACCACCGATGTCAGGCTAACTGGTTTATAATTCCGTTTTCTCTCTCCCGCCTTTCTTAAAAAGTGGGATAACATTAGCTACTCTCCAATCCACAGGAACTGATCCTGAGTCTATTGAACATTGGAACATTTTCACCAATGCATCCACGATTTCTAGAGCCACTTCCCTAAGTACCCTGGGATGCAGACCATCAGGCCCTGGGGATTTATCAGACTTCAGCCCCATCAGTCTATCCAACACCATTTCCTGCCTAAAGTGGATTTCCTTCAGTTCCTCTGTCACCCCAGATCCTCTGGCCACTACTATATCAGGAAGATTGTTTGTGTCCTCCTTAGTGAAGACAGATCCAAAGTACCTGTTCAACTCATCTGCCATTTCCTTGTTCCCCATAATAAATTCACCTTTTTCGGTCTTCAAGGGTCCAACTTTGGTCTTAACTCATTTTTTCCTCTTCACATACCTAAAGAAGCTTTTACTATTCTGCTTTATATTCTTGGCTAGCTTACCCTCGTACCTCATCTTTTCTCCCCGTATTGTCTTTTTAGTTATCTTCTGTTGTTCTTTAAACATTACCGAATCCTCTTGTTTCCCGCTCATCTTTGCTACGATGTACTTCTCCGCTTTAATTTTTATACTGTCCCTTACGTCCCTTGTCAGCCACGGTCGCCCTTTACTCCCCTTGGAATCTTTCTTCCTCCTAGGAATGAATTGATCCTGCAGCTTCTGTATTATTCCTAGAAATACATGCCATTTTTGTTCCACTGTCATCCCTGCTGGTGGCCTACCGTTGCCGCTGCCTACCGCTGCTGTGGCCTATCGTTGTCGTAGCCTACCGCTGCCGTGGCCTGTCACTGCTGTAGCCTACGCTTCCGCTCCCCACCGGCATCAGGCAGGGACCAGTGGGGAGCATCTTGCAGCTGGAGACGGGGACGGCTTCAGGCGGGGTGTGGTGGGGCAGCGTCCTGCAGCTGGGGAAGAGGAACGGCTTCAGGCGGGGGCCGGCGGGAGCATTCTGTTGCTGGGGATGGGGACTGCTTCAGCCAGGGCTGACAGGGAGCATCCTGCAGCCAGGGGAGGGGGACGGCTTCAGGCAGGGCCTTTCGGGGCTGGTGGATGGGGGATGGGTGCTGCCGTGGTATACCGCTGCCATGGCCTACCGCTGCCTAACCCTGCCATTGCCACTGCCTACTGCTGCCTAAACCTGCCGCTGCCGGGGCCTGCCGCTGTTGTGGCCTACCATTGCCGCTGCCTGGGGTGGGAGGAGAGGGGTGTGCATGGGGGAGGGAGCGGGATAAACGAGCGTTGGTGAGCTGGAGGGGAGGGGATCGGGTGGGTGAGGGGGGAGGGGTGTGTGGGTGGGGGTGGCAGTGGGAGCGAGGGATTGTGGGGGGAGGGGTGGTGTGGGTGGGGGGGAGAGGTTGTGGGTGGAGGGATGTGTGGGTGGGATCGGTTGTGGGGTAAAAGGGGGGTTGTGGGGGAAGGAGTTGTGTGGGTGGGGGGGAAGAGGATGTGTGGGTGGGGGGAGTAGTGTGTGGGTGGGGCAGGGTTGTGGGGGAGGGGTATGGGGTGAGGGCAGGGGGTGTGTGTGGGTGTGGGCGGTGTGAGGATGTGGGTGCGGGGATGGAGGCAGGGGTGTGTGGGGAGGGGGTTGTGTGCGGGGTGGAGGTGTGGGGGGGGGTGGGGGAGGGGTGTGTAGGGGAGGGGTCTGTGGGCATGGGAAGAGGTAGGTGTGGGGGAGGGGGGCTGAGGGCGTGGGGGCAGGGTGGTGTGTGGGGGAGGGGTGTGGTGGAGTGGGGTGTAGGGGAGGGGTGTGTGGACGTGTGTGGGTGAGGGGTGTGTGTTGGGAGGGGGGTTGTGGGGAGGGGTGTGTGTGGGGGACGGAGTGTTTGTGTGTGGGGGAGCGGGTGTGTGGGGGAGGGTGTGTGTGGGGGAGGAGTGTGTAGGGGAGGGGGTAGGCGTGGGGGTGGTGTGTGGTGGGTGGTGTGGGGATGGGGGGTGTGTGGGGGAGGGGGGATGTGTGGGGGATGGGGGGTTGTGCGGAGGGGGTGTGTGGGGGGGAGGAGGAATTGAAGGGGGGGTATGGAAGGGCAAGTGTGGGGGTGTGATGGAGGAGGTGCGTAGGCGAGGGGGTGTGTGGGAGAGGGGGGGTTTGGGGAGAGGGTGGGTGTGGGCGGGGGTGTTTGCACGGGAGGGGAGTGTGTGGGCAGGGGGTGTGTGTGTGGACGGGAGGGTGTCTGGGCGGGGAGGGGGTTGTGGGGAGGGGGATGTGTGGGTGTGGTTGGGGGTTGTGGGGGAGAGGGCAGTATCACGGACAGGAGCTAGCGAGGGGAACCAGAGGGGAAGGGGCTGGAGCTGACAGTGCGATGGAATCTCACAGCGGGCGCAGGTCGCTGGACGTTCTCCTCCGCCGGGATCAGATTCTCTGCTTTCCATTTGGAGACATCTCCCGCGCCGGGCTTCTGTTCCCTCCGAAAATCGCGTCTGGACGTTCTCCTTCGCCGGCAATCCTCAGCTCCAGTAAAGACACGATGGTGCAGGAAGGGGCGGACCATCCCGCAGAGTGACAGGAGAAAAGACCAATCCACATGGCGCTGAATGGCAGGAGAGGAGGTCGATATGCGCACGTGCGTTTTTTTAAAGATTTTTTATACCTCGCTAACTTTTACACTAGACCACCGATTGGAACGAAACGGTGCAATCGCAGCCCAGGAGAACGGTGAGTAAGCTGGCGAAAAATCATAGCGCTATCGCGTACTGTTTATGCGCAAGTAGAATGGCTGTGTAAACCGGAAGATAACAAGATCATACCTTTAGTTATGTATAGATGTTAAGAGTCTTAGCTTGGCCTGGCCAGGTGACGTGTTGACGCCCTCCACTGCTGCGCCGTAGGTCCATGCTGTGTTCGTTCCGTGTTCTCAGCCACTTGTAGAGGCAGCCGATCTAATGGAGCCCTAGGCTGCTTCAGGGCCTCCATCAGACCACTCCCTGACTCAACCACTCTGACGCCTCCTCAACATCAGTCCATGAATGCGCCATCCTTCTCCGATGACCATCGATCAGCTCCAGTGCCAGGGACGCCTCCCACTGCTGACCCAAAGCACTTGAGGCCAAGGGACGTAAGCTCCCAGCCCGCTTGCTGCATCTATCTTTTTTTTCTTCCATCTGCCACCGCCACCATAGGGAAGATCAGGGGAAAAACAGCTAACAAGCTGAGCCAATATTATTGATCAGACAGAAATCAAGTTAGCTTCAGTTGTAGAATTCAATATTAAATCCACAAGGCCGCCAATTGCTCAGATGGAATATGCAGATGCTGCTCCTGCAGCTTGCAATGGGCCACAGATAGGTCAGAGCGGTTGTGGGATGTAGAATAAAGTGACTGTCAGCAGAAGTTGCCCCTACAGACTGAAAATAGTTCCACTAAGCAATCACTCAGTCTGAGGTACACAAAAATGCTGGAGAAACTCAGCGGGTGCAGCAGCATCTATGGAGCGAAGGAAATAGGCAACGTTTCGGGCCGAAACCCTTCAGTCTGGTTGCATTCTCCTGTTGGGAAATGTCCAACTTCTCACTCTCTAACTGCTTTCACTCATTGACCAGGTAATCCCGTTTACAGTTTATCCTCATTGTCACCCCGGCTTTACCCTCTTAGAGCCATACTTTCTTTCTGCAGCTTATCAAGGTTAATTTGTCTTCTTCCCAGTTCATACAAAACCTGAAAATGTCTATTCTGTTTCTCTTCCCACGTGTGGTCTGACCTGCTGAACATTTACACCATTTGATGTTTTTATTTTAGGCTTTCAATATCTGCAGCTTATATTGTTTTTCAAAGTCTTTTTTTTTTTTTTAATTTTTATTTATTAGAAGTACATTACATCACAGCCACATACATTAATACTCGTCATTTATATCTTCTTACAATTAATGTACTTCCTTTATTTATTTTTTTACACTAAAGAAAGAAAAGATTGAAAGGGAGAAGAAAGTGAAGGAAAAAGTGCAAGTGTAGAAAAGTGTAGAAAATGTAACAACAAAAAAGGACGAAGACCCTATGAGAGCGAAATTAAAAACAAAAAGAAAAAGAGTTAAGAAATAGGCCCTAAGAAAAGAAAAGAGAAAGAGAAAAAAAGAAAAACAAATGTTTTTTTTTGAGCATCACGTAAATAGGACATACCAACTCTTCAACTATCATCCCCCCTTACCCGACCTCAATTTTTTATTTTTTTAAAGTACTTTTGCACCCTATGTTTGTAATAATTCTATAAATGCAGACCACGTCAGGTGGAAGTGATCTGGTTTACCTGCTAGGAGGAGTCTTATCTCTTCAAGGTGTAGTGTTTCAAACATATTTGAAATCCACATATTTATAGTTGGTATTGGAGCCTTCTTCCAAAATTTTAGAATTAGCTTTTTTCCAGTTATTAACCCATAATCCATTAATTTCTTTTGAAACACATTTAGTTCTGGATCATCTTCCGTTATTCCGAAGATAATCCATTCTGCTTTGGGTATCAGTCTTGTTTTAAATAACTTTGTAAAGATTTCAAAAATTTCATTCCAAAATTTTTGAATTTTTGTACAGAAGACAAATGAGTGCGCTATAGTTGCTTCTTGGGATTGACATTTATCACAAATAGATGATACGTTTGGGAAAATTTTATGAATTTTAGTTTTCGAATAATATAATCTATGTAAAATTTTAAATTGTATTAAAGTGTGTCTTACATTAATCGAGCATTTATGTACTTTTAATAAGTATTCATTCCAACTTTCCTTTGAAATTTTAATAGCTAACTCTTGTTCCCAGTCTCTTCTGATACCCTCCGTAGATGGTATTTGTACATTTAAGATAATATTGTACAAATATGATATTAAGTTTGCTGATTCCGCTTTTATCTGCATTGCCTCGTCCAGTACATCTGCTGGGTTATTATGATGATCTTTTATATATTTTTTCAAATAGTCGCATATTTGAAAGTATTTAAAATATTGATTATTTCCGAGTTTATATTTTATTTGTAATTGTTGAAATGAAAGTAATTTTCCAGTTTCATACAAGTCACCAAGCGTTTTAATTCCTAGTCTATCCCATTGTGTATAAGCTTTATCTATAATAGAAGGACTAAACGAAGGGTTATTGACTATAGGTAATAAAAGTGATAAGTTTCTTAATTTTAAATTTTGTTTTATTTGTTTCCAAATACGGATTGTACTATGAATAATTGGGTTCTTATTATAGTTTATGTTATTCAATTTCATTGGAGAGAGGAGGATCGCTCCAATGTTTCTAGAGGAGCAATCCTCTTTCTCCATTACAATCCAGTCTACTTGCTGGGCGGAGTTATCCATCAGTTGAATCATGTTTTTAATATTTACTGACCAATAATAATACATAAAATTGGGTAGTGCTAGACCCCCCAATACTTTAGATTTATTCAGATGGGTTTTTTGTATTCTATGTGATTTATAGTCCCATATAAAATTAGTGATATCTGAGTCGAGTTTTTTAAAAAACTTCTTAGGTAAGTATATAGGAATTGATTGAAATAGGTATAAAATTTGTGGTAAAAAGATCATTTTTATTGCGTTTATTCGGCCTATTAAAGACATCGGAAGCGTTTTCCAGAATTTAATTAATGTATTCAGTTTATTAAGTAGGGGGTCAAAATTTGCCCTGAGCATACCTTGATATGCTCTGGTAATTTCGATTCCCAAATATTTAAATTTTTCTGTAGCTATTTTAAAAGGGAATTTTAAAAGATGTGTTGAATCTTTCGGTTTTATTGACATAATTTCACTTTTATTCCAATTTATTCTATATCCAGAAAAAGATCCGAAGTCTTCAATTAAATTTAATATATTTGGTATAGTGATTTGAGGTTTTGTAATATACAATAATATATCATCCGCGTATAAAGATATTTTATTATATGAGTCTTTAGTATTATATCCATGAATATCAGGGTGTATTCTAATTTTTTCTGCTAGCGGTTCAATAATGAGAGCAAACAGCTGTGGTGATAATGAGCATCCTTGTCTATTTCCCCTTGATAGTTGAAATTTCGAGGATAATATGTTATTAGTAAGTATTCTAGCTGTAGGTTTGTTATACAGTAACTTAATCCATAAAATAAAATTCTCTCCCAGTTGAAATTTTTGTAATACTTTATCCATATAATTCCATTCTACTTGATCAAATGCTTTTTCAGCATCCAGCGAAATAATTGATAATTCTTGATCTTCAGATTTGTGTGAGTGCATTATGTTGAGTAGACGTCTCATATTATTAGAAGAGTATCTCTTAGGGATAAACCCTGTCTGATCTGGGTTTATTAATTTACTAATGTATTTACTTAATCTTCTGGCTAATGTTTTCGCTAATATTTTTTGATCTGTGTTTAACAATGCTATAGCTCTATATGAGCCAGGTTCTTCTAAATCCTTATTTTTCTTAGGTATTAATGTAATCGTTGATTCCGCTAATGTATCAGGTAGTATTCGTTTTTTAAAAGCGTATTGGTACATTTTTTGTAATCTTGGTATTATTTTATCATAAAAGTTTTTATAAAATTCATTAGTAAATCCATCAGGGCCTGGTGTTTTTCCATTTTTTAGTGAGTTTATTGTATCTTCTAATTCCTTAATTGAGATTTGTGCACCCAGTTCCTCTTGTTCCTTCAGCTCTAACTTTGGAAGATTACAGGTATCCAAGAACTTTGTGATATTATTGGAATCAATTATCGTTTTAGATGTATACAAATTCTCGTAAAATTGCGCAAATCTTTTATTAATATCCTTCGGTGTTGTTAATAATTCCCCTTTATCTGATTTGATCTTTGGTATAGTATGTTCCTTTTCTCGTTTTTTTAGCTGGCGAGCCAAAAGTTTATGCGGTTTATCCCCAAATTCAAAGTGCTCTTGTTTTGTAATTTGAAAAAGTCTTATAAGTTTGGCAGATAATAATTTATTTAATTTAAATTTTAAAATTATTATTTTATTATGTTTATCTATTGATGGATCTTTAGCATTATCTATATCCATTTGTCTAATAAGTTCTTCTAACTGTCTTTGTTCATTCTTATTCTTTTTATTTTGAAAAGCTTGATATGAAATTATAATACCCCTAATGTATGCTTTAAAAGATTCCCAAAGTAAAGTAGGCGATATATCTGAAGTATCATTTGTTTGAAAAAAGACCTCCATTTGTTCTTTTAAATATATACTCGCTTGTGGATCTTTTAAAATTTGAGAGTTAAATCTCCAGAATGAATTATTCTTAGACAATCCTTCCAGTTTTAAAAAGAAAGTTAGTGGAGAATGGTCTGAAATTGAATTTGTATGATATATTGCATTAGATGTTTGGGGGATTAATTTTGTATCCAGCAGAAAGTAGTCTATACGTGAGTATGTCTTATGTACCATTGAGTAAAACGAATATTCCCTGCCAGTTGGATTCACAATTCTCCAAACATCTGCTATATTAGTGTTGTTTATGTAGGTATTGAGGAGTTCCCCAGTTTTCGATTTCATATTCCCTCTCTGTTTTTGACTTGATTTATCTAAGTACGGGTCTAAAACACAGTTAAAGTCTCCGCCTATTATAACATTTTGATAGTTTGACTCTGCAATTATATTGAAGATTTTATTGAAAAAGTGGGGGTTATCAAAGTTAGGGGCATATATATTTACCAAAGTAAGTGGAGTGTCATGGATTTCTCCATTAACTATTAGGTATCTCCCTTCTATATCTGTTATAATATTCTTTGCTTTAAATGGTATACCTTTTCTTATGATAATTGACGTGCCTCTAGATTTTGAAGTGAATGAAGAGTGGTATGTTTGACCTATCCATTTCGCCCTCAGCCTAACTTGGTCCTGAGGTTTTAGGTGTGTTTCTTGTAGGAAGGTAATGTCAGAATTATACATTTTTAGCTGAGCTAATATCTTACCCCTTTTGATAGGTTCATTAATACCTCTTATATTCCAACTACAAAATGAGACTCCTCCTAGGTTCTTTTGTGTGGTGTCATGCATTTTGAATAATTATAGTACCTTTGAATCTTGTGGTGCGTCCATATCCCAGGTCTTTAGGTATTGGGGGAGTTTTTGAATTATTAACTTTTGTTGGTATGTCCATATTATTCTTATCACTAAACACAAAACACAAACAAGTGATTTTATGTAATAAAAAAAAAACTAAAAAAGTGAGGCTACAGTGTCTATAGTCGGCACTGTAGCAAGTGACCCACCTGTAGGTGGGAAAAAAACTTATTTTGACTTCCATTGCGTTGTTGCTCAACTCGCTCCGCTCTCTTAGTTAATCATAACATATTAAAATATTAAAACGAGGCCTCACATTCATATATATAATACAATTTTACCCTGATATTTCCTTATAACATATATATATATCAGAGTTTAATTATTAAACCAATATTTTTGATTTCAATAAGAATCAGCTGTTGGTTGAAGGGGTTAACGAGACGTGCTCCTGGACATAAGCCAGGAGCTCGTTTCTCATCCCCTCCTCCCGCTTATAGACAAGGTTACAATTTATTAAAAATTCATATTAGTATGTTAGTTCATTATTTTTTTGTTTTTTTTGTTAGTATTCTAATCTAACCTGCATAACTTTTAAAGTTGTTAATAGGATAAGTTCTTACAATTGGTTATAACATTTTAATCAATAAGCAATTATTTTCTAATTCATATCCCGTTATAAAGTTGTTTACACGTTTTGAACAGAAAATGTTCTTGCTTCAACATTCCGGAGATAACAATGTAACTATCCCCAGACAAAACATAGCTGAGAATTATTCGGATCTGCCAAAGCTCCCTTTTATTTCTGTCTTTCAACAATCGTTTGGGCATATTTGAAAGCGTCTTCAGGCTTAACAAATGACTTTTCAAGACCATTAAAAGAAATACGCATTTTAGCGGGATAAAAAACCCCGAATCTGACCCCTTCTCTCCCTCTTAAAAGATCTTTAACCTTATCAAATTTGTTTCTTTTTTGCACAATTTCATGTGGGTAGTCCCTGAATATCTTAATAGTGTCTTTGTCCAGCCGTAATTGTACACCATATTTGATTTTTGTCATAACATATTCCAGTTCTGCAGTGTCTCGAAATTTCACTATAATATGTCGTGGATAAGCTTTTCCCGCATCAAATCTTTTTCCAAATCTTGGGACACGATGAGCCACTTCGATTTTCGGTTCCTTGGGAAGATTCAACAGTTGTTTCAACAAGCCCATGGCAAATTCACATACCTGTTCCCCTTCTGCCCCCTCTGAAACACCAAGAATCCTCAGATTCTGGCGTCTAGAACGAGCTTCCAGGTCCAGGCATTTGAATGAGACTTTCTCTAATTGAGTCCCCATTTGTAGTGATGCTTGTTCGTTTTCTCGCCTCATTTGCTCATGTTCTTGCCTCAATTTCGCCATGTCTTCAACCAGTCGTGCCGTATTTTTCTCCAATTCCGTAATTGTCTGCATACTTGCAGCTACTGTTTCAAGTACAGCCGTGAACTTATCCGTAGTAATTACATCCATCTTATCCATTTTCTCTGATAGTCCATCTTTCACCTCATCAATTCGTTTATTCATAGTGTCCAGTAAATCCGTCATATTCTTCTGGTTACCAGCATTTAAATCCTTCATCATCTTCTGCATTCCTTCCATCATTTTTGCCGAATTTTCCTTCATTTCCTTCTTATCTTCCACCCTATTATCCGAGATCTCATCTTTCAAATTTTTCATTGATTTTTTCAAGTCATCAAAGTCTTTCTTAGATCTTGTATCCATTTCTGCAGCCACTTCAGAGACTTCAGAGGTAACTTCAGTTTCGAACTGTTTCGACAGTTTATTCACAGCTCTCTGAGGGCTCACAGCTGGAGTCAATTTACTCATTTAAAGGGCTTCAAACCACCGTTTAAAACATCGCGTTTAACGATGACGTCATCAGCGCGGTAACCAGAAGCTCCGGTAAGGTTTTTAAAAACAATCCCGATTTTCGGACCCGTTTTACACGATAAATCGTGAAGTTTTTCGGGAGAGGAGCTGGGTGCACGTCTGTTAGTCTAACATGACGCCAAAGTCTTAAGAAGTCTTACATCTTTGGTGTAAATCAGATCTGAAGATCCTTCCTACACAAGTGAATCCTAATGTTCTCTTCATCTATTTGTATTAGCTTTCCAAAGTTACTTATTGTTTTCTCTTTCTATATGAATACCCTGTAAATTACTCTAACCAATTGTTTATATCCTATACAATCCACCTTCACCAAATGAATTACTTCACTGTTCTTCTGGGGCAGGATTTCTTACTTCTGCCCTCCTGAATTTAATTTCTGGCTAATCATTCCTGCAAACCCCCTCTACTGCACCTGCAACCCCATGGTTGCAGGGTTGAGAATTAAATAAATGGAAAGAACAAAGAAAACAGAAAAATTAGTTGGGAGGCCATGAGGTTGTAAGTGCAGCTGAGGCCATACTGAGAAGCGTTGCAGGTAAGCGTGACAGGCTGATTGACATCGGAATAGGACAAAGTAGGAGGACACGATATCTGTTGACTAAGTGTGTCAAAGCACGTTGCTGCTACTCGGGCCACGACCAGGCAGTGTCTTTGTGAGTGAGTTGCTGTAGGGGAGCCGAGAGCTGGCTGAAATTGGGAATGAATTTCCCAAGGTAGTTGACCATACCCAGAAATCTCTGCAGGCTGGTGACATCTGTTGGCGCTGTCATCTCGCTGATGGCCGCTGTAAAGTGCATGCTACGATCGATCAAGCCGACCACTCAAACCATTGATGGAAGGACAGACCGTCATGCTACAAACCCAGAAAGGATATGATCGCATACGGTCAAGAAGACATGCCAGGAGCCAAGATCCTATCTGGTTCAGTCAGAGGAAGTTTCTACAGAAGGAACCTGAGACACAATGAGCCGGTGCCATTGCAGCAAATCCCATACGATTCTATGGATGATCTGGCCGACATAATGTGGACAGAAGACGGATATACTGTTAGAAACATAGAAACATAGAAAATAGGTGCAGGAGGAGGCCATTCGGCCCATCGAGCCAGCACCGCCATTCATTGTGATCATGGCTGATCGTCCCGTATCAATAACCCGTGCCTGCCTTCTCCCCATATCCCTTGACTCCACTAGCCCCTAGAGCTCTATCTAACTCTCTTAAATCCATCCAGTCGTTTGGCCTCCACTGCCCTCTGTGGCAGGGAATTCCATAACTTCACAACTCTCTGGGTGAAAACGTTTTTTTCTCACCTCAGTCTTAAATGACCTCCCCTTTATTCTAAGACTGTGGCCCCTGGTTCTGGACTCGCCCAACATTGGGAACATTTTTCCTGCATCTAGCTTGTCCAGTCTTTTTATAATTTTATATGTTTCTATAAGATCCCCCCACATCCTTCTAAACTCCAGTGAATACAAGCCTAGTCTTTTCAATCTTTCCTCATATGACAGTCCCACCATCCCAGGGATCAATCTCGTGAACCTACGCTGCATTGCCTCAATCACAAGGATGTCCTTCCTCAAATTAGGAGACCAAAACTGTGCACAATACTCCAGATGTGGTCTCACCAGAGCCCTATACAACTGCAGAAGTACCTCTTTACTCCTATACTGAAATCCTCTTGTTATGAAGGCCAACATTCCATTTGCTTTCTTCACTGCCTGCTGTACCTGCACGCCAACTTTTAGTGACCGGTGTACAAGGACACCCAGGTCTCGCTGCACCTCCCCCTTACCTAACCTAACCCCATTGAGATGATAATCTGCTGCCTTGTTTTTGCCGCCAAAGTGGATAACCTCACATTTATCTATATTATACTGCATCTGCCATGCATCTGCCCACTCACTCAATCTGTCCAGGTCACCCTGCAACCTCCTAACATCCTCTTCACAGTTCACACTGCCACCCAGCTTTGTGTCATCCGCAAACTTGCTAGTGTTGCTCCTAATTCCCTCTTCCAAATCATTAATATATATGGTAAACAGTTGCGGCCCCCGCACCGAGCCTTGCGGCACTCCACTCGCCACTGTCTGCCATTCTGAAAAGGACCCGTTCACTCCTACTCTTTGCTTCCGGTCTGCCAACCAATTTTCTATCCATGTCAATACGCTACCCCCAATACCATGTGCTCTAATTTTAGTCACCAGTCTCCCATGCGGGACCTTATCAAAGGCTTTCTGAAAGTCTAGATATACTACATCCACTGGCACCCCTTCATCCATTTTACTTGTCAAATCCTCAAAAAATTCCAGAAGATTAGTCAAGCATGATTTCCCTTTCATAAATCCATGTTGACTTGGACTAATCCTTTTACTGCTATCCAAATGCCCCATTATTACCTCTTTAATAATTAACTCCAGCATCTTTCAAAAACCACCGAAGTCAGGCTAACTGGTCTGTAATTCCCCGTTTTCTCTCTCGCTCCTTACTGGAAAAGTGGGATAACATTAGCTATCCTCCAATCCACAGGAACTGATCCTCAATCTATTGAACATTTGGAAAAGGATCACCAATGCTTCCACTATTTCTAGAGCCACCTCCCTGAGGACCCTGGGATGCAGACCATCAGGCCCAGGGGATTTATCATCCTTCAGTCCCATTAGCCTACCCAATACTATTTCTCGCCTAATGAAAATTTCTTTCAGTTCCTCTACGCCCTTAGATCCTCTGTCCTCCAGTACATCTGGGAGATTGTTTGTGTCTTCCTCAGTGAAGACAGATCCGAAGTACCTATTCAACTCTTCTGCCATTTCCTTGTTGCCCATAATAATTTCACCCGTGTCTGCCTTCAAGGGACCCACATTTGACTTTGCTACTCTTTTTCCCTTAACATATCTAAAGAAGCTTTTACTGTCCTTCTTTATTTTCCTGGCCAGCTTCCCCTCGTACTTCATCTTTTCAGCCCGTATTGCCCGTTTTATTTCCTTCTGTTGTCCTATAAAAGTTACCCAATCCTCTGGCTTCCGGCTACTCTTTGCTGTGTTATACATCTTTTCTTTTAGTTTTATTCTATACCTAACTTCTCTTGTCAGCCACGGTTGCCTCCTACTCCCCTTAGAATCTTTCTTCCTTTTTGGAATGAAATAATCCTGCGTCTCCCGGATTATGCCCAGAAATTCCTGCCATTGCTGTTCTACCGTCATTCCTGCTAGGATCCCTTTCCAGTCTACTTTGGCCAGCTCCCCTCTCATGCCTTCATAGTCCCCTTTGTTCAACTGCATCACTGCCACTTCCGATTTAACGTTCTCCTTCTCAAATTGCAGATTAAAACTAACCATATTATGATCACTACCTCCAAGCGGTTCCTTTACCTCGAGTTCTCTTATCATATCTGGTTCATTGGACAACACTAAATCCAGAATTGCCTTTTCTCTGGTCGGCTCCATTACAAGCTGCTCTGAGAATCCATCTCGGAGGCATTCTACAAACTCTCTTTCTTGGGGTCCTGAAACAACCTGATTTTCCCAGTCTACCTGCATATTGAAATCCCCCATCACCACAGTGGCATTACCTTTGTTACATGCCAGTTTTAACTCCTGCTACAACTTACACCCTACATCCGGGTTACTATTTGGGGGTCTGTAGATAACACCAATTAGTGTCTTCTTGCCTTTACAATTCCTCAACTCAATCCACAGTGACTCTACCTCGTCAGTCCCTGTCTTCCCTCGCAAGGGACTGAATTCCATCCCTCACCAGCAGAGCTACCCCCCTCCTCTGCCCACCTGCCTGTCCTTTCTATAGGATGTATAACCCTGTATATTAAGTTCCCAGGCCCGATCCTCCTGCAGCCACGTCTCAGTAATCCCCACAATGTCATATCTACCAACCTCTGAGCCTCAAGCTCATCTACCTTACTTCTTATACTTCACGCATTCATACACAATACTTTTAATTCCTTACGCATATCACCTTTCACATCGATCCCTATTACACTTGGCCATACTCTCCTATCCCTTTGTGAGCTTCCTCTCCCGTTAATTCTGCGGTCATTATCCATCCCTTTA
Source organism: Malacoraja senta (assembly GCA_038087875.1). Taxonomy (NCBI): domain Eukaryota; kingdom Metazoa; phylum Chordata; class Chondrichthyes; order Rajiformes; family Rajidae; genus Malacoraja; species Malacoraja senta. The sequence goes on along the minus strand of JAXLNO010002816.1, from coordinate 7,059 downwards.
CTCTCTTTCCCTTTAACTCCATCCTCGACTATCGCATTTGACACCCCACCCCCCCTTATTCAGTTTAAAACCACCTGTGTAGCAGGGGCAAACCTGCCTGCCAGAATGCTGGTCCCCCACCTGTTAAGATGCAATCCGTCCCTTTTGTACAGTTCCCCCTTACTCCAAAACAGATCCCAGTGATATAAGAATCTAAATCCCTGCCCACTGCACCAGTTCCTCAGCCACACATTCAGGTCCCGTATCTCCCTGTTCCTGCTCTTGCCAGCACGAGGAACTGGAAGCAAACCGGAGATAACAACCCTGGAGGTCCTGCTTTTCAGCATTTTCCCGAGCTCTCTAAAGTCACGCTGCAGAATATTCATCCCCTTCTTTCCAACATCGTTTGTGCCGACATGCACTACCACTTCCGGCTGTTCACCTTCGCCCTTGAGGATTTTCTGCACTCTGTCCGTGACATCCTGGATCCTGGCACCAGGAAGGCAGCACAACATCCTCAAATCCCATCTGTTGCCGCAGAAACCCCTGTCCGTACCTCTCACAATGGAGTCTCCAACTACAATGGCGTTGCCTGACATTGGCCTCTTTGGTTTTGGCTCAACAGACCTTTTTGCTTCGCAAGCTAGTCCGCCGCTCAGTGCGTTAATGTCTTCTGTCCCGACAGCTTCTAAGTGGGTGAACCTGTTCACAAGAGGTACAACACCCGGGGACGGGTGTCTATCATTTAGAACACATGTTCTAAATGATAGACATGTGACAGCAAACCGTGAGCAGTTTTGGGATCAGGAGCCAGTCTCTACACCAATGGAAGAACCACCAGCGACGTAGTGCCAGTGGAAAAATCACCCGTAAAGCCACCTGTCGAGAAATGGCCCGAGAAGCCTGTGCCAGTTGAGAAATCGCCTATGAAGAAATCGCCTGTGAAGTTTGTGCCAGTGGCGGAATCACCTGTGAAGAGTACCACAGAGGGGACATACTGGACGCGTGCAGGACGGGTCTGCAAGACAAATCCCACATACAAAGACTTTGACTAATGTGTTTTTTCAGACTCTAACTGACATCACTCTATCATACTTTGCGTTACTTTATTCTCCTCTGTTTTGCTGTAGTTTTTAGTTAAATTTTCATAACCATACACGTTATGTATATGCATGCTTAGTGTTTAGTTTATGGGGCAGAAGCCAAAGAAGGAGGATGTAGATCAATCGCTATATTATCTGATCCATGCCCGATCCATGCTGACCCGATCCATATTCCATGCCAGGTTTTCACAATGTCATCTTGTGGTATGCGGTTAGCTGGATAAGAGGGTCAGTTTTGATAAGGATGTAAAACTACGTGGAGGTTTTCGTGTAGTCTCTGACTTTTATATGGATATTAAAGAACTTTATATGACGTTATACAACTTGTTGTTTCACTACTTCATATAGTAATCATATTTCTGCAATTACTAGATCAATTTGCCATAATTCCTATTCACCGGATATGGATATTGCTGATTTTTAACAGCATCCATTCCGAATTATCCCCTGAACTAATTGGCTTGCTTAACCATATCAGTCAGTGATTAAGAATATATTGGTTAGCCAGATCTGGACAACAGTGGTTGATTTCCTCCTTAAAGTAAATTAATAAGCCAGGTGGATATTTTGCAAGTCTGGTAGTTTTAGGGCAACTATTATTGATACTATCTTTTTTATTCGGAATTTGGATGTTACCAGGACTTGAGCACCTGAGCTATGGTTGGGCAGGGACTTTATTCCTTGGTGTATAAGATCATATAAGGGGAATAAATAGTCGTTCCATCAGGATGGTTACTCTAATTGCTTGACGTACAGGACAATCATTGCTGCACAGCACCCAATGAGAAATCAAGGGTCCAATTTGTCAGTTCATCTCAAGCTGCGTAGATTAGCTTTAAGTCTGGTAAAACAATACTTTCCAAAATTATAGTTATTTATGCAGCAATTGCAGTTTACATTAAAAATGGTAGAATACATGGCTTACATTATAAAATATTCCAGAAAATAGGCCCCTTTCACTAAAAACTGTTTTTTCTTCGTTCAACCATATGCAGCTGAGAAGTCTTCTTACCTGAGAGAGCCTAACTTGTAGCACCATTTGACTCTAGCTGTTGGGAATTAAAGGGACACCCCTTTTTTTGATGGAAAATATCAATGTGAAGGCTTGAGTAGTTGTAGTGACCAGGGTAATATATATAAGCCTCATAGCTGTTGTATATGGAAAGACCAAGAGGAAATATGGGGATTTGGCGGTGGGGGGAGGGTTGTTGAGGAGAGGTTTTAGAAATATACCCTAAAGGATTTAACCCTTTGATGTATTACACGCAAAAGTGAGTCATGCACTAGGTAATATACTGTAACGCCTGTTACTAAGCTACAAATTGGATAAAATCAGAAATCCAACATTCAATGGATAGCAGCGAAGGAGAAGGGACGTATTCTGATGGAAGGAAGGATAACCAATATAATCCGCAGGATAAAAAATAATATGCAACATAATATGCTGGTGCAGCTACAGCAGCAATTGTGCACATACATAACTATTACATTCACCAAACAAACTTCACCATTATCGTTTACAAATTCAAAGGCCACAACAGTATCAATTTACACACTTAAGCACACGATTCAGGCTTCATCACTTTCTAGCCTGGTGTCACTATACTGTAAAAACTCAATAAGATAGCTTTTAAAAGGAAGTTTATTCATTATAACACAATTTCATCATCAGTAATTCTTGTTTTACAAAAAAATTTACATTTACCATTTCAAAAGTTTGGAAAATATGACCAAGAAAATTACAGAAGAAAAATCAGTTTTGTGCTTGTTTAATGGGTTCGATATTCTGCTATTTTTCAGTTTATATGAAACAGACAGTTCATACCATCATAAGTCCTTCCATGCCATTAACTGTAAAATACAATTAAGTGAAGTGTAGCATCAGCAGGACATCAGAATTCATTGCAACAAAAATCCCAGAAAACAAGTCTTTCCTTTCCTAAAAGTCAACTTATTTTAGTTGGAAAACCAAGACTCCAGCCAAACTACTAGTTATGGGCAATTGAACCCTTCTGTTTTAGAACAGAGTTCCTCCAATTTCATAATCTTTTCTGAGAGAACATCCTAATCTTCTCCCTCTTCTGCCACATTTCTTTCACCCACCAGGACACTAATTATCTTTTTAAAAAAAAAACCACATTATTTAATCAACAACAAAATATGGCCACCTATGGAATCTGGAGGAATTGGGTACCAAAGGGAAGGTATCACTGGTAGAGACAGTTTGTTGAAAGATAACAAATGGTCTCATTCAAACTACTTTTTCAACTTTTAATTACTTTTTCACATTTTTGGGGGAAAAGATATGATAGTTATCTTCAATCATGTACAAAAATAAATGCAATCCACAGAGTTTACTAGTAGTATTTCACTGTAATCAGTGATGCATTAGTACTTCGGTGGTGGGAAAGATGCTGGAGTCAATTATTAAAGAGGTAATAATGGGGCATTTGGATAGCAGTAAAAGGATTAGTCCAAGTCAACATGGATTTATGAAAGGGAAATCATGCTTGACTAATCTTCTGGAATTTTTTGAGGATGTGACAAGTAAAATGGATGAAGGGGTGCCAGTGGATTTAGTGTATCTAGACTTTCAGAAAGCCTTTGATAATGTCCCGCAAGGGAGACTGGTGACTAAAATTAGAGCACATGGTATTGGGGGTAGGGTGTTGACATGGATAGAAAATTGGTTGGCAGACAGGAAGCAAAGAGTAGGAGTGAACGGGTCCTTTTCAGAATGGCAGGCAGTGGTGAGTGGAGTGCCGCAAGGCTCGGTGTTGGGGCCACAACTGTTTACCATATATATTAATGATTTGAAAGAGGGAATTAGGAGCAACACTAGCATGTTTGTGGATGACACAAAGCTGGGTGGCAGTGTGAACTGTGAAGAGAATGTTAGGAGGTTGCTGGGTGACCTCGACAGGTTGAGTGAGTGGGCAGATGCGTGGCGGATGCAGTATAATGTAGATAAATGTGAGGTTATCCACTTTGCGGCAAAAACAAGGGGGCAGATTATTATCTCAATGGGGTTAGGTTAGGCAAGGGGGAGGTGCACCAGTGTACACCTCACCCTTGTACACCAGTCACTGAAAGTTAGCGTGCAGGTACAGCAGGCAGTGAAGAAAGCTAATGGAATGTTGGCCTTCATAACAAGAGGATTTCAGTATATGAGTAAAGAGGTTCTTCTGCAGTTGTATAGGGCTCTGGTGAGACCACATCTGGAGTATTGTGTCCATTTTTGGTCTCCTAATTTGAGGAAGGACATCCTTGTGATTGAGGCAGTGCAGGGTAGGTTCACGAGATTGATCCCTGGGATGGCGGGACTGTCATATGAGGAAAGATTGAAAAGACTAGGCTTGTATTCACTGGAGTTTAGAAGGATGAGGGGCAATCTTATAGAAACATATAAAATTATAAAAGGACTGGACAAGCTAGATGCAGGAAAAATGTTCCCAATGTTGGGCGAGTCCAGAACCAGGGGCCACAGTCTTAGAATAAAGGGGAAGCCATTTAAGACTGATGTGAGAGAAAACTTTTTCACCCAGAGAGTTGTGAATTTGTGCAATTCCCTGCCACAGAGGGCAGTGGAGGCCAAGTCACTGGATGGATTTAAGAGAGAGTTAGATAGAGCTCTAGGGGCTAGTGGAATCAAGGGATATGGGGAGAAGGCAGGCACGGTTATTGATTGGCGACGATCAGCCATGATCACAATGAATGGCGGTGTTCCCTCGAAGGGCCGAATGGTCTCCTCCTGCACCTATTTTCTATGTTTCTATTACTATCATCTCTCACTATAATAATCCCATTAGAAGAAATACAATACATTGAGTTAATAAAAAAGGGATCAAATTACACCACCAGCAACTATTATTAATTATAAAAAAGGGCATGGTGTGTGGATGAAAATATTTCACACTATTTTCAAATTGCTAGTTTATTGTTTCTGTTCAGTCAGCAAAATAAAATAATTGACCCAAATGAGCTCCATATTTTGGGGTACCAGTTTGGCACACTTTTAATTCAAGTTTAATTTATACAACAGAGCAGTGCATAGAAATTCAATGCATATTTTCCTTCCTTAAAAGGGAACAGAAAAATATGAACCTGGAGATGTTAATTCTTCCCAACTTTTTTTGATTTCTTGCAGAAAAGTAATTCAGCTCCTGTTTAATGTTTAGTGCCGCCACACTCACCAGGAACTGAACATTCGAGCCAATATATATGAATTGGTGGCCATGTAGTTACTACAAAGCTGACTGATTTCACAAGGTAACAAATGGTTGGCAGCCTATTATGGTGAATGCCATATTTAGGAAGCATCATTCATGGAGAACGATCAACACCTAGATTGAGATGCCAAGGGCATGATGCTGAACTTATTTAAGAATCAATTAAATGATTCTGGAAGAACGCAATTCAAAAATTAGTCAGGTCAGTCTACTTCTTCTGACTTTTGTTAGAATATCAATGCCAAACGTAATACTAATTCAAAACATTTCAGCATGTTTATAGCCTGCACACTACGTGCCAACATTTATCAAGAAATTTTAGCAATTAAAATGCACTTTTGCGAGTTTGCACTGCATATCACAAACACGTCCTTGTGTTACATTTAAACTAGAACCCGTGGACAGCCTGGCACTATTGAAACCGCCAGAACATCTGACATTAATTAAAAGTATCAATAAAACACGTTCTTCAATTATGCAGCTGGTAAGTACTGTGAAAACAACAGTGCACTCCAGCAACGTTCAGATAGGGTGAATGCTGCCGATTCAGCTGCTGACACTTGCCTGCTATAACTGATTTTTCATTTGCTGAAAAACCACATGGCTTCCATCAGATTACCATCCAGTGGTTCCTGTTGAAAAACTGCATCGGTGGAAATAGGATCTTACATAAGTTATTGCCTGTGGAACCAAAACATGCAGAGGTTAGACCTTCAAAGCATATAATGACAAGAATATTTGTTTAGACAGTGCCCTCCATAATGTTTGGGACGAAGATCCATCATTTATTTATTTGCCTCTGTATTCCACAATTTGAGATGTAATAAAATAAATCACGTGTGGTTAAAGTGCACATTGTGATTTTAATAAATGCCATTTTTATACATTTTGGTTTCACCATGTAGAAATTACAGCAGTGTTTATACTTAGTCCCCCCATTTCAGGGCAACATAATGTTTGGGAAACAGCATGTCATGTAAATGAAAGTAGTCATGTTTAGTATTTTGTTGCATATCCTTTGCATGCAATGACTGCTTGAAGTCTGCGATTCATGGACATCACCAGTTGCTGATGCCTTCTCTGATGATGCTCTGCCAGGCCTGTATTGCAGCCATCTTTAGAGTATGCTAGTTTTGGGGGCTAATCCCCTTCAGTTTTCTCTTCGGCATATAAAAGGCATGCTCAATTGGGTTCAGATCGAGTGATTGACTTGGCCGCTCAAGAATAGACAATTTTTTTGCTTTGAAATACTCCTTTGTTGTTTTAGCAGTATGTTTGGGATCATTGTCTTGCTGTAGAATGAACCACCGGCCAATGAGTTTTGAGCCATTTGTTTGAACTTGAGCAGATAGGATGTGTCTATACACTTCAGAATTTATTATGTTGCTACCATCAGCAGTTGTATCATCAATGAAGGTAAGTGAGCCAGTACCTCCAGCAGTTAATCTTCATCTCATCTGTCCACAAGACCTTTTTCAAGAACACATGGTATTGGGGGTAGGGTGTTGATGTGGATAGAAAATTGGTTGGCAGACAGGAAGCAAAGAGTAGGAGTGAAGGGTCCTTTTCAGAATGGCAGGCAATGGTGAGTGGAGTGCCGCAAGGCTCGGTGTTGGGGCCGCAACTGTTTACCATATATATTAATAATTTGGAAGAGGGAATTAGGAGCAACACTAGCAAGTTTACGGATGACACAAAGCTGGGTGGCAGTGTGAACTGTGAAGAGGATGTTAGGTTGCAGGGTGACC
>JAXLNO010002815.1:0-99507 GCA_038087875.1 Malacoraja senta | reverse complement strand
GACACAGCGGCGGCCATTTGCAATGTCCCAGCCAGCATCAAGGGATGCCGGTGGCCATTTGCAATGTCCCATCCAACATGGGCGTAATGCAGGACAGTTATCAACCCTAAATGAGACACAGTGGGGGCCATTTTGCAATATCCCAGCCAGCGTCAAGGGATGCCAGCGGCCATTTGCAATGTCCCATCCAACGTGGGCTAATGCGGGGCAGTTGCCAACCCTAGATGTCTCCGCAGTGTCCCGTCACACACTCCCGGAGGCTCTGCAAGGATTCTGCCCCCCCTCTACATCGGAGACCTGGGCTGGAGGTGACTGCTGCACCGAGGAGTCTCCTGCAACCTGTTTCTCTCGCGGTTCACAGACTCGCCAGCCACCGGCCATCTTTGCGGGCTGGAAGAGTCTGCATTCCACTTTGGTAGCAAAAACAGGAAGGCAGATTACTATCTAAATGGCGTCAAGTTGGGAAAAGGGGAAGTACAACGGGATCTGGGGGTCCTTGTACATCAGTCTATGAAAGTAAGCATGCAGGTACAGCAGGCAGTGAAGAAAGCCAATGGCATGTTGGCCTTTATAACAAGAGGAATCAAATATAGGAGCAAAGAGGTCCTTCTGCAGTTGTACAGGGCCCTGGTGAGACCACACCTGGGGTATTGTGTACAGTTTTGGTCCCCTAATTTGAGGAAGGATATTCTTGCTATTGAGGGAGCCCAGCGTAGTTTCACCAGGTTAATTCCCGGGATGGCGGGACTGTCATATGCTGAGAGAATGGAGCGGCTGGGCTTGTACACTCTGGAGTTTAGAAGGATGATAGGGGATCTTATTGAAACATATAAGATTGTTAAGGGTTTGGACACGCTAGAGGCAGGAAACATGTTCCCGATGTTGGGGGAGTCCAGAACCAAGGGCCACACACACAGTTTAAGAATAAGGGGTAAGCCATTTAGAACGGAGATGAGGAAACCTTTTTCTCACAGAGAGTGGTGAGTCTGTGGAATTCTCTGCCTCAGAGGGCGGTGGAGGCCGGTTCTCTGGATGCTTTCAAGAGAGAGCTAGATAGAGCTCTTAAAGATAGCGGAGTCAGGGGATATGGTGAGAAGGCAGGAACGGGGTACTGATTGGGGATGATCAGCAATGATCACATTGAATGGCGGTGCTGGCTCGAAGGGCCAAATGGCCTCTACTCCTGCACCTATTGTCTATTGTGCAGTGAAAAGCTTTTGTTGCGTGCTAACCAGTCAGCGGAAAGGCAATACAAATGGCCTACTCCTGCGCCTATTGTCTATGTTTAAGAGGCTTATAAGGATATGGATCGGGATCAGTTTGAGTAGATTGGTTTAACTTGGCATAATGTTCGGTACGGACATGGTGGGCCGAAGGGTCTGTTCCTGTACCAACCGGGGCACTCCCGACCCCCCTGTACTCTCCCAAGCAGCCCAGACCAGCGCTCGTGTGTACCCTGAGATCCACAATAGACAATAGGTGCAGGAGTAGAGGCCATTCAGCCCTTCGAGCCAGCACCGCCATTCACTGTGATCATGGCTGATCATCCCCAATCAGTACCCCGTTCCTGCCTACTCCCCATATCCCCTGACTCCGCTATTTTTAAGAGCCCTATCTAGCCTCTCTCTTGAAAAGGTACTGATTGTGGATGATCAGCCATGATCACATTGAATAGTGGTGCTGGCTCGAGGGGCCAAATGGCCTACTCCTGCCCTACTGTCTATTGCCTATTGTCTATTGAAAGCATCCAGAGAACCGGCCTCCACCGCCCTCTGAGGCAGAGAATTCCACAGATTCACACAACTCTCTGGGTGGAAAAGTTTCACCTCATCTCAGTCCCAAATGGCCACAGATTCACAACTCTGGGTGGAAAAGTTTTTCCTCGTCTCTGTTCTAAATTGCCGACCCCTTATTCTTAAACTGTGTGTGGCCCCTAGTTCTGGACTCCCCCAACATGGGGAACATGTTTCCTGCCTCTAGCGTGTCCAAGCTCTTGACAATCTTATATGTTTCAATGAGATCCCCTCTCATTCTTCTAAACTCCAGAGTGTACAAGCCCAGATGTTCCATTCTCTCAGCGTATGACAGTCCCGCCATCCCGGGAATTAACCTGGTGAACCTACGCTGGGCTCCCTCAATAGCAAGAATGTCCTTCCTCAAATTTGTTATCAGTATCTCTGTGGGTGTAACGTTGCAACAGGGAGGTTGTTGTGGTGAATCTCTCTCCCACTGGGTGGCAGCAGCGAGTCAGAATCCTTAAACCCATGTCCTCTGGTCCTCGATTCCCCTAATCTGGGCAAAAGATTCTACCCGATCTATTCCTCATAACAAGAGGAGTTGAGTACAGGAGCACAGAGGTCCTTCTGCAGTTGTACAGGGCCCTGGTGAGACCACACCTGGAGTATTGTGTGCAGTTTTGGTCTGTTGGCCTTTATAACAAGAGGAGTTGAGTATAGGAGCAAAGAGGTCCTTCTGCAGTTGTACAGGGCCCTGGTGAGACCACACCTGGAGTATTGTGTGCAGTTTTGGTCCCCTAATTTGAGGAAGGATATTCTTGCTATTGAGGGAGTGCAGCGTAGGTTTACAAGGTTAATTCCCGGGATGGCGGGACTGTCATACGCTGAGAGAATGGAGCGGCTGGGCTTGTACACTCTGGAGTTTAGAAGGATGAGAGGGCATCTTATTGAAACATATAAGATTGTTAAGGGTTTGGACACGCTGTTCCTGATGTTGGGGGAGTCCAGAACCAGGGGCCACACACACAGATTGAGAATAAGGGGTCTGCCATTTTTTTATTTTTTTTTGAAAATATTTTTTATTGGAGATAAGTACACCACCTATTAACATCATTACCAGTCTTACATTTTTGAATTGATAATATTGTCAATTATTATTACATTGTCTCCAATACCTTTTGCCTTTTTTTGTTTTTGTTAAACTAGATAGAACTAAAAAGATAGATGACGTAAAGAAAGAAAAGAGAGAGAAGAAAAGAGAGAAAGGAAATGAAAAAAAAACAAAAAAAACAGAAAAGAAAAAGATAGTTAAAGAAGAATGGAAAAATTTATTAAACTAAAAAAATTCATTCGAGATATATTCGTACATTTCAGAGTATAACATTTCATCCATTCTTTAGCCCGAGCATTAGTCAGGTTCCTGTGCTGAACCATTCTGACCCTTTAAATAATCAATAAAGGGAGACCATGTTCCAACGAATAATTCCTGTTTGTCCAACAGGGAAAATCTGATTCTTTCCACGTTTAAGGTCCCCGTCATTTCTATAATCCACATTTTGATTGTGGGGGCCGTAGGGCCTTTCCAAAATTTTAGAATTAATTTCTTTCCCGTTATTATACTATAATCAATAAAGTTTCTTTGTGTTGTTGTAAATGTTTGATTTAATTCTAATGTTCCGAGTATTATTAATTTTGGATCCGGGTCCAATTGTGTGCTGCTCACTTTAGATATTATACTAAAAATATTTACCCAGAATTTTTTTATTTTTATACAGTTTGCAAACATATGAGATAAGGTAGCTTCTAAATGTTGACATTTAATACATATTGGTGAGATATGTTGAAAGATTTTATGTAATTTTGTTTTTGAATAATGTAACCTATGTATTACTTTAAATTGTATTAAGGAATGTCTGGCATTTAATGAACATTGATGTATGTGTTGTAAACTTTCTTCCCAAGTATCTTTCATTATTATTTGATTTAATTCTTTTTCCCATGTTTGTCTGTGTAAGTCCGTCGATGGAATGTCACTGTCTAATAAAATATTATATATATAAGATATTAATTTTTCTGTATTAGGATGTTTATTCCAACATTTGTCAAGAATTTCTGAATTTCTAATTCGAAAATTTTGAGTATTCGATTTTACATAATCTCTGAGTTGAAGATATCTGAAAAAATCATTTCCTTGAAGTCCATAAGTCTGTTGCATCTCCTGAAATGTCAGAAAAGTGCCTTCCTTGTAAAGTCGTCCCATATTTTTAATTCCATAATTCTTCCATTGTGTAAAACCCCTGTCCAACCATGAGGGCTCAAACAAAGGGTTATTCACAATTGGAAGAAAAAGTGATAAATTATCTAATTTTAATGTCTTTTTTAATTGTTTCCAAATTCGTATAGCACTAAATATTATAGGGTTTTCCCTATAAATTTTTTTGTTTAATTTAGACATAGCAAATAATATCGAGCCGATATCAAAAGGTAAACAATCTTCCTTTTCCATTTATAACCAATCTGGTTGTTGATCTATTTCTTCCAACCAGAAATTCATATTTTTAATATTAACTGCCCAAAAATAAAACAGAAAGTTTGGTAAAACCAAGCCTCCATTTATTTTTGATTTACACAAATGTCTTTTGTTTATCCTATGATTCTTATAATCCCAGATAAAATCATTAACAATGGAATCCAATTTAAAAAAAAAGTTTTTTGACAAATATATCGGAATTGTCTGAAAAGGGTATAATATTTGCGGTAAAAAAATCATTTTTATGGCATTAATTTTGCCAACCATTGAGATAGGAAGTGTTTTCCAATATTGAATATTCTTATGTAGTTTGTTCAGTAATGGGGGAAAATTTGCTTTAAATAATGATGTATATATCTTAGTTATGTAAATACCTAGGTATTTGAATTTTTCGTTTACTATTTTAAATGGAAATTGTTGTATTATCTGTTTGTTGTGTTCCCTTATTGGCATAATTTAACTTTTATTCCAATTTATTCTGTATCCTGAGAGTGAACCAAATTGGGTTATTAGCTCTAATAAGTTTGGAATACTAATTTCTGGTTTTGTAATGTAAATTAGTAAGATTAAACGAGAACTTACCAAGTTTGAAGTTTGATCTTTATTTTATGAGGAGTAACGTTGAGGGATTACGTGAAGAAGACCCCGTCCAGCCGCACACGCGTCAATCTTTCAAAGCAGCGGAGTGACAATCACAGACGATAATTACTGAAGTATGATAGTAAGATGCATAAAGACTTAGAACTACCAGCTTGATCTTTTTATGAGGGTGGGAGCGGAGGGCACGTAATCCCTCAACGTTACACCTCATAAAATAAAGATCAAACTTCAAACTTGGTAAGTTCTCGTTTAATCTTACTATTTTACTTCGGAGTCACGTGAGTGACTACGTGAAGATTTCAAAGCTCTGTGATATCACACCGTGGATTCAAATCCGGGTGTTCACTGCATCGATTGACTCTATTTGAGTAAGCACAATCAACAATGCATAACCACAACATTTGAATGTAATCAGTTAATGGTTTTATTTATTTTAATAAAAATAACTAAAATTAGGCCCATTTATAATGGGGGATTTAATACTGTATCCAGCACGGCATCACCAAACCCTCTGAGATCTTTAATCTCCTTGTGGTAATACTTGTGAAACATCTGTTCACTTGCCCATCCTGCGGCCGCGAGAATAAGGTCTATTGGCACGTCTGAATCCCTGGCCGCTGATGTTGATGCCGCCCTCGAGGAATGAGATTTAAATTTATCAGTATCAATACCTGAATATCTCAACACCTGTTTCAACCATCGTGAAATTGTTTGTGTTGATACTTTCTTATGAGGCTTTTTATGACTAATAAAAAATGCCAATTCGGCGCCTCTTAAAACTTTTGTTGTTTCTATGTAACATTGCACATATGTTACTACACACAGTCGTGAATCTGTAGGTAATGCTAAAAATTCCAACTTGCATCCTGTGGACCCAGGTCTACTTTGCTTCAGTAAATCATAGACATAGAATGTCACGGCATTTTGCCCTACTTTCATTCTATCAATTCTGAGTTTCTGTAATGTTTGAACTCTCTGCGCTGAAACTAATGCCATGAGCATAACCAATTTCATGGTAATTTTGGATAATGACAGGGTTTCAACTGGATTCCAACTCCTTAGGAACATCAGCACATCTTTTACATTCGAAATTTCTGTATACCTGGGTCTGGGAGGATTAGTTGAAATTCCTTTCATAAACCTACAGACCCAAGGATGTGCTCCAATTGGAGTTTGTTCTGATTCACTGCTTAAATATGCAGAGAGTGCACTTCGTGCAGTATTAATTGCACTATAACTTAATTTCAATTCATAGTGTAGAGTTGAAAGAAACTCTATTACATCTGAAATTTCTACTGTGTTATATGCAATATTCTTTCCTGAACAAAACACCTCCCATTTCTTTATATAGGAAATGTACTGCTTCTGGGTACTATTCCTCCCGGCTGCTGTCATAACCTCCACCGTACGGTCTGATAATCCTTTTCCAAGATATGCCTTCTTAGAATCTGCAAATCAACAAACCAATACGATTATGTAAAGGATGTGATTCATTAGTCGCAGGGTGTACAAGCAGTTCAATCTGCTTTGGAATAACCATAAGGGGGTTTTTGATCATTTTTAACACCAGTGGGTACCATACCTGTGTAGGCCAATCTGGTACTACCAAAATCCCTGAGGCTTGAATCTTGTTTAATTTTCTGTATGCATTTGTGGATTAAACAAAATGGTGGAAAAGCATACAGAAACATACCACCCCAATGTAGCGAGAAAGCATCCACCACTACTGCTCCAGGATCAGGTTCCCATGACACATACTTAGTCAACTGGTGGTTCAATCTTGATGCAACCAGATCACTTTCTGGCATTCCAAATTGTGTGATAATTTGTGTGAATATTTTCCGATTTAACATCCATTCTGTATTATTAAATTTACGTGATCTTTTGTCTGCAATTGTATTAATTTTTACCTGGTAAATATATTGCTGACAGCCAAATTTTTCTAGCAATACCCCAGGTCCAAATTTCATTTGCCAATTTATCACAAGATTCTGATTTTATACCACCCATGTGATTTATGTATGCTACAGCTGTAGTATTGTCAACCTGTACCTGAACATGCACATTTCCCATATCAGTGCAATAAGCTCTAAGGCCGTAAAATGCGCCTAATAGCTCTAGATAATTGATTCCCAGATTTTCCAGCAAAGGTACTTCATTGACATTCCACCTACCTCCACAGCTGGAAATCATGTTAGTAGCGCCCCAACTCAGCACACTTACATCAGTCTGTAGAGTGACGGAAGGTGTTTCTACCAGAACTTTTCTGGAAGCATTAGAAACATTGTTAATCCACCATTCTATTTCTGTAATGGATTGAATTGTTAATTTCATGGTCCTATCAAAATGCCCTCTATTCATTTTTAACGCTTGTACCTTAGCTCTCTGTAAACATTGATAATGCAATGGTCCAAACGTGACCGCTGGAACCCCTGCAATTAATTTGCCTAGCAAACTTGCCACTTCTCTAATTGAAGGTGTGTCCTCGTTAATGGGTTTTATGCAACCTTCAATTAACTGCAGCTTTTTATCTTTTGGCAAAGTGATTACCATGTGTTCGGAGTTAATTGTGAACCCTAGGTAATCAATCTTTTTGCTTGGTAACAATTTAGATTTTTGTAGGTGAATAATGAAACCTAATTTCTCAAAATGTATTTGACTCTGGATACTGACAATTTTGCAGCAGCCAAAGTGTCCCCTACAATGAGGATATCATCTAAATAAGCCATTAATACATGGCCCTCAGCACTTAACAGAGCTAAAATTTGGTTTGAGCAATTTAGTGAATAATCTTGGTGCTGAAATCAGACCAAGCAGAATAATATGCATTTTGCAGATCTATGCTTGCCTTATAGCAATTCTTTGTGACTAGCTAAATGGCATTAGTAAATATTTCCATTTTGAAATGTTTCTATTGTACATAAAGGTTAAGATTTGTCAGATCGGAAATGATTCTATATCCACCATCCCTTTTCTAGGAGAATATTCCTAGGAGAATATTTGACACAAACTGATGGTGTTGTTCTCCTGACATTTATATCATCCTTTTCTGCATAAAGTTTTTCAATTCTCCTTTGATCAACCCATTCTCTTCCTTTGAGAAAATCCGTGACCAGTTTGAATTATGCTGAATTGGAGGATCCAAACGTGGAGAGAACTCAATTTTGAATCCTACAATGCCACATAGAATAAATGAATCATTTGTTATTGATTGCCATTCTTTTAGGAAGAATCGTAACCTTCCCCCTATTTGTGAGTGTGAAACATTTGTTGTGTTTCTTACCAGACCAAGCCCTCTAACCTCGGGGTTTGCCACCGGCAGTTGTTGTCCCCTTCTAGTAGGCACATTGTAACCTCCACGTATCCTCGGTGCAGCACGTCAACGTGTATACGAGAATGATAGGATTGTTCCTTCTCCAGCACCACATTTCGCCTGTAGGGATACTGCCTTCTCACCGCTCTGCTCAGCATAGGTGATCCTTTAGTTTCTTTGCTAGATTTTCTCCAAAACAGATTTAGGCATTTGTATATTGCATGGTTTGCAGAGCCTGCATATTTAGGATGAATATTTGGTCTTATTGCATTTTTATGAATACAATTTATTTCAAAGTGCACACTACACATGAGTGCTACATTTTGTTGTGAATACGATATATAACCTTCATCCCAACCACTGACCCCAGAAATTTCAGCACTTGTGTAATTTCAATTCTTGTGAGCGTAAACCACTGCTCAAATTACCCATATCAAGTTTATTCACTGCTGTAACTGCTACAATTTCCCGGGTCTCATATTTTTTGATAGTCTCATCCATGGTTAATTCCTGGGCTGATGGGAGAGTAGATAATTTATAGTCATAGCTATTTCGTCTCTCAAAGGTTCCCCTGTTACTCTGGGAACAGCAAAGTTTTGTGCCAGCCTTGGAACATTTTTGGCTCTGATAATGGGCTCTTGTCCTCATTTAAATCATCATCTAAATCTAGATATTCATTTTTATGTTGGGTAATTTCTGGCTCCCCTGTTTCAGGTAAGTCTCTGCCAGATTCCCCCTGCGCGGGCTCTCTTGTAGGCCCACGGACAGGCAGCCCTGCTTCAGGTGCTGCTGGCGCTGGCTCAATTCTAGACCAACGCTTCATTATTTTTACTCTTTATATTTGTCGGTGCTGGCACATTTATCATTGCACGTTTGTGCTGCCTTTTGTTCAGGCATTTCTAGTACTGGCTCTCCAATAGGCCAACACATAACTTGCCTTTTTTCTGGCATTTTTTGGGCACTGGCTCTCCTGTAGGCCAACCTCTTTAATGTTTCTGCACAGGCACTGATGGCTCTCCTGTAGGCCACCCTTGTGCCTGTTCCAAGGCACCTCCTGTGCTATACTTCATTGGCCAACACCGACTTAAATCCTCCTGTGGGGGTTCTTTACAAATCATCTGCCCCATAAGGAGTTAAAACGTTTTTGACCCTTGCAGTGTAATACTCTTTCCTGCCTGAGGAGGGCATACCTCCGGGTCTGACTCTACAGGTCGGGCCGATTTTTTTTTCTCAGCCTTGCGCCCGTCCGCGGCGGTTAAACGCACATTCGACCACAACGGGAGCTAATGGCTTCGCTGCCACTGACTCCTCTGACTGACGCCCGCTACCCTTATGATCTGGGGTTTTACTACGGTGCGTCCCTGGCCTCTCCTTCCCATTTCTCTATAATAAACTTGTGTGGAGCTCCACCAACAAGTCTAAACGGGAAGGAAACGCTCCTGTAAGTGAAAAGTAACTCCACTTACCTTCCGACTTTTGTTTGACTTTTGTTTTACTCACCGGCTGGAGGAGCTCCTGGTATCAGGTGAGGAAAAGGGGAAGTACAACGAGACATGGGCGTTCTTGTACATCAGTCACTGAAAGTAAGCATGCAGGTACAACAGGCAATTAAGAACGCTAATGGCAGGTTGGCCTTCATAACGAGAAGTTGTGAGTTGAGTATCGGCGCAAAGAGGTCCTTCTGCAGTTGTACAGGACCCTGGTGAAGCCACACCTGGAGGGTTGTGTGCAGTTTTGGTCTCCTCATTTGCGGATGGACATTCTTACCATTGAGGGAGTGCAGCATAGGTTCACGAGGTTAATTCCCTGGGTGGCGGGACTGGCAATGATGAAATCATGGAGCGACTGGGCTTGTATTTACTGGAATTTAGAAGCATGAGGGGGGATTTTCTTGAGACATAAAATTATTAAGGGATTGAACACGCTAGATACAGAAAACATGTCCCCGATGTTGGGGGAGTCCAGAAACTGGGACCACAGTTTAAGAACAAGGGGTAGGCCATTTAGAACTGAGATGATGAAAAACTTGTACAGACAGAGAGTTGTGAATTTGTGGAATTCTCTGACTCAGAAACACGTGGAGACCGATTTACTGGATGCATTCAAAATAAAGCTATATAGAGCTCTGTGGGCTAGTGGAGTCATGGTATATGGGGAGAAGACACGAACGGGGTACTGATTGTGGATGATCAGCCATGATCACATTGAATGGCGGTGATGACTCGAAGGTCCTACTCCTGCACCTATTGTCTATATATCTATGTATCTATGTATCTAGGTTCCAGATGTGTACTTCTGCACGCTTAAATAATATTTTTGCACAAATTATTTGCTTTGTGTTTTCACAGAACTCGAATTCTCCTACTGCCCTTATCCAGTTCTACGGAGAATGAAATTATGCCATGTGGCTTGAAGACAAATATTGTTCATTCTCATAACGGACAATTCAGAATCGAATCGAATAGAATAGAATGCCTTTTATTGTAATTCAAACAGCGTGGTTTGAACGGAATTGCATTTTCTACAGACTTAACATTACCAAAAAAGCCAAGACCCACACTTAACACACTTTACAAAAACATCCATCACAGTGAATCTCCAACACATCCTCACTGTGATGGAAGGCAAAAGTCTTATCTCTTCCCTTTGTTCTTCTCCCGCGGTCCAGCAGTACAACTGCAGCGTCGAGGCGAACTGGGGCTCCAGATGTTAAAGCCCCCGGCAGGCGATAGTAAGTCCCGCGGCCTTTAAGCCGAGCCGGGGGATGTTAGGCCTCGCTCCAAGTCATTTCACCCCGCGATTCGGGGTTCGGTGGAAATAACCAACAATGTTCAGCATGATATTCAATGTAATGAACTATATTCTGAATTCAGTATCTTCCTCTTCGCTTCTTCTGCAGGACTGATTGTATTTATGTCTGGCATTTCTAACTGAATGGACACACTCTTCACTGTACCTTGGAACATGTGACGATATTAAACCGAGCCCAACCTCACCTAACCTAATGATCTGACTTGATTAGCAACTATGATCAGAGAGAGATGTTCGTACTATGATGACGACTAAGATTATCAATGTAACACAAACAGTTTTGCTATAAAAGAGAAGGTGTTGAATGGGGTCAAACACAAAAGAACTGTTGGACAAATGCGAAGTCAAGGTGAAGAGTGGGCTCAGGAAACAGATCATTGTCAAACAACTGATACCGTATCGCGGACCGTATTAGTTACCGGGCCTCTGCAATGCTGGAGTAAAACATAATATACTCAGAAGACTCTGATGGCATCCGTCCAGGGAGGAAAAATATGTAATGTCAGAAGCGCATGATCTTATCAAAGTTCGTACCATGTTCCCAGCACCCTCTTTGCGCCAAGTCATCTCTTCAGGTTCCTAGAAAATCCTGCCCCTCTAACCTTAAACATATGATATCTGATTTTTGATTCACCATCATGGGTAAAATACTGCATTCATCCTACCTTTTCCTCTCATGGTTGTAAACACCTTGATATTCCCACCGCGCAGCTTCCTTCAGTCCAAGGAATAAAGTCATCACCTCTCCCTATTGCTTGGACACACAAGGAAAGAGTAGTACAGTCCTGCTATAGCTACTGACGGTAATACACATGTGGAGAATCGTGCAGAGACTGGACCAAGACTCGTCGTCATAGCACAAAGAAACAGGCCCAGCAAATATCTGTGTAAATGCTATCCAATTACAGAATCACATGTACTAGCACTTGGTCCACAGAGTATTAAGCCTTGGCCCAATCTCTTTTAAAGAAGATGATATTTTTGAAGCGGTGTAGAATCAGAAGTCCAGATTTATTACTCGAATCAACTGGCTGTGAAACGACGGGCGATTGACCAGATCCGCTACATTGTGCAGTTGGTAAGCAGAACATCGATGCAACATCCAAGAAGGCACATCAATGCCTCTACTTCATGAGGAGACTGTGTAAGTTTGACATGTCTCCAGTGACTATTACAAGCTTCTCGGGATGTACCGTGGAAAGCATATTGTCGAGTTCCATCAGAGATTGATTGGGAACAAGTCTGCCAACACCTCGAGAAATTGCAGAGTTATTAACGCAGCCCAATCCATCACACACACACCAGAC
This sequence comes from Malacoraja senta, assembly GCA_038087875.1. Lineage (NCBI taxonomy): Eukaryota > Metazoa > Chordata > Chondrichthyes > Rajiformes > Rajidae > Malacoraja > Malacoraja senta. The sequence continues at coordinate 87,210 of JAXLNO010002815.1, read as the reverse complement.
GTCCCACCATTGACTCCATCTACACTTTACGCTGCCTCAAAAAAAAACACCGAACGTAATCAGACCTGTCCAGACCGGTCAGTTCTTCTTTCCCAACTGAAGTCCCGCACAACGTACAGAAGTTTGAAAGTGAGCACCACCGGATTAAGGAATAACTCATTTCCCTCCGTTAACAGGCTTCTAAACTGTCCCTCCTTGGGCTAGTGTACTCTTCAATTCGCTTCTCCCCCATTGCGGATATAAGACATTTTCTCAGTAGCTGATGCACTGCAATCCTGCGAACTATATTGTGCACTCTGTATCTTCCACATTGGTCTATCTATTGTTATAGAGTCATCGAGTCCTACGGCATGGTAACGGGACTTTCAACCCATCTTGCCCAGGCCGACCAATGTGCCCCTTCTGCACCAGTCACTCGCACCCACCTTTCGGCCACATTACTCTACATCGTTCCTATTCATGAGGCAGTCTAATTGTCTTTGAAAGTTTGTCATATTTTCCGGCGCAACCATTTACTTTCGGTGCAGAGATGGAGTCAATATTTATCTGCGGTGGAAGAGGCTGTCAAAGGAACAACAATTGAGGAGATCCTCCACTCTGTGCAGGTTGGAAGATGATATATTCCAATCTCCTGGACCGAGGGATCACCTCCCCGCTCTATCACCGGATGCTCAATTTTAGCTCCCACAGCCCACAATTAATAAGGATAAGTGACACCTCTTCAACAATAACTTCGAAGACTGGAGCACCGCAAGGATCCGTTCCAAGTTCGCCACTATGTCACCTTTACACTCGCGAACGTATGGCCATATTCTGCTCTAATTGTACCTATGAGTTTGCAGAAGACATCATCGTGAATGGTCGAATGATGGGCAATGGCGGGACCGAGTACATGAAGGGGATAGTGAGCTTATTGACATGTTGTCATGACAATGGCCCCTCTTTCAAGACGAAGGAGATAGTTTTGGAGTTCTGGAAGCAGTGTAGAGTAGTTGCCCCAATCTGCATCAACGGCACGGAATGGCTAAGAGCTCAAGTTCCATGTGTCACATCATCCAACGATATGTCTTGGAGCAATCACAATGATGCGTAACCAACGAAGGTACACCATCATCTCTACTTCATCATGAGACGGGGACAATTGACATGTCTACAGTGATTCTTATAAAACTTCTAGAGATGGAGCATAGAAATCATATTGTCGGGTTGGATTACATTTTGGTTTGGGTACAGATCTGACAAGACCGGGAGAATTTGGAGAGAGTTGTAAATGTAGCCCAATCCATCATGCAGACCTGACGTCACACCATTGTCTCCATCTACACTTCACGCTTCTTCGGGGGAAAAAAATACCCAACATCATCAAAGATGTCTAAATTGGGTCAGTTCTTCTTGCCTGTTCTCTTATCTGCCAGAAGGTACCGAAGGTTGAAAGCGCACATCACAGCGGAATGGCTTATTTTCCATCGTTATCGGGCTTCTGCCCGATCCCTCCATATGCGAGGATACTGTTCGATTCGTATTGCCCCAGTGTACACATTGGACTTTGTTTAAAAAAATGATGGTCCACGAGAAGCTACAAATCTGAGAACCTCATTCTGTACTCTGTATATCTACCTATTGTCATGGAGTCACACAGTAAGGGAACAGCTCCTTCAACCCAGCTCGCCCATGCCGACTAATGTGCCCCATCTACGCTAGCACCCTTACAGTGTTTGGCAAAAATCACTCTAAACCTTTCTATCCATGCACCTGTCCAATGTGTTTTAAATATTGTCATAGCTTCTGCCTTAGCGACGACCTTTGGCAGCTCATTCTATGTACCCAACACCGTCTGTGCAAATCTATATTCCCACCACCCCTGTATGAATACATAGACGCAGCACCCTCTGTCCTCGCCTCTGAACTGATTGCATCTATTTATGGTACATCTGATCAGTCTGAATAGCATGAAAAACAAAGGGTTTAATGTTCTTCGGTACATGTGACAATAATGAACATAACCCAAAAGCTAAAACTCCATGCGTCTCACATCGTAATTGTGTACAACACCACAAATCCAGCGGGATGTCTCATGGTTTATCGACGGACTACATCATCCTTCGCTCCACCTGCGCACGTCGGTACAGTTTAATAACATGTGTTGTACATGTAGGAAGGGATTTTGTGCTTTACCCGTACCCTATATCTAACTGTACCCAGATAGGCACAGACAACAAATAAAACAGCTCATAGATCAGTGGTGAGGCAACCGAACAAGTCGATTTAATACAGGCCTCGGCGATGTACATCGCGAAACAGTGTGAGGAAGCTCAAGCTGCTTCAAACTCCCACGGTAACTGTAGGATTCTTCTACCCTCATGACACAATGGTTACTTGTGGAGTTGAAATACAACATCATTAATCAATGTCTCTGTAACCTTTCATCTTTGCGTTTCCCCAAAGTTAACTTTAATCTTGGGTTTCTTGTTGTTTAGAAATTTCCTTCCCATGTATCTAACATGTAGATATCATAAATGTCCAGATTCTTCTCGACAAATGGAGTCCCCTCGTAAAGGAGATCGTTTGTGAACCTTTTGGAGACGTGCCTGCTAAACAGAGTAACCAAAGGTAGCTGTAATCCAAGATTGCAACAGATATGAACCTACTGTGGACAGGACTACAAAAGACTATCCTCCCCCTACTGATAAGGAAGCCTGTTTCTCAGCAGAATGTTTCAACTTTAGCTAATTTAACTACATTCTATCTTAGCAACGCTCCAATCATGCTCCCCAGTATGTGAGCTGCAAGGTTAAACAAACTACAACTTACTCATCTTCCTTTAGATTCTCAACGTTTCCGACAACAGTACACATTTTTTATTTGTGTTTTTGCAGAGCATGAATTCTCCGATTGCACATATCGAGTTCCACGAAGAACGGAATTATGCGATGCAGCTTAAGCAAATGTTATTCATTATTAAAATATACGGACAATTTAAAGTTTGATTTAAACAAAAAATCATATTCAGGATGATATTCTATATCATGAACTATATGCTGCCTCTATTATTCCTGTTGCTCGATCTAATTACTTCGTTTCAACTGATTGTATCTATGTATTGTATGTCTGATCTGAGTGGATAGGAGGCAACACAGCTTTTCACTGTGTCTCCGTACTTGTGACAGTAACATTCCTAGCCTAACCTAACCAAACCCAATGATCAGAGGTAAGAACCAAATATTACCAAATACCAAATATCAAGTGGGCGATATGCAGAGTACTGCCCTGCCGACTACAAATTCAGAAGGTTCAGAAGGTATGATCAGAGCTGGAATGATCGTACTGTGATGGCGATTCAGATTCATAGATGACATTGATATTCAAGAGACCTGATGAATGGTTGTTAAGCACAAACAAACAGTTGGACAAATGCGAAGAGAAAGTGAAGACTGGGGCAGGAGGAGTAACACAGTAAAACGCTGCTGCTGTATTGTAGTCCGCAGTAATTGTCGGGCATCTACGCATACAAGAGGAAAACAGGAAATACTCAGATCACTCTGAAGACATCGTGGAGAGAGGAGGGACATCTAATGTTATAAATGGATGACCTGATCAAATCCCCGGTGCTGTGGAAGTAACTGCACGATATGGTGTCGTTTCACCAAATACAAGAATGCCGCACTCCGCATTAGAGTGCAAACTGGCGCATCAGGGCACCTGAACATTGATGCAGAATCAGTTGCTGCCGAACATTTATTGCTCAACACAAATAACGAAAGATGGTCACCTATTTACCTCTTGCTACTGTCCAGATGCCAGCTAGATTTCCAAACGTAGTGACTAGAAATGCCAGCATCGACTCAACATATCTCAACGACCGCCTCTGATAGTTCGTTCCGTACATGTATCGCTGTCTGAGTGTAGAGTCTTCCCGTCAGGTTCCTTGTAAATCTTGCTCCTCTCACCATATACCCATGATCTCTGTTTTTTGATTCCCCATTCTGTAGAAAAGACTGTGCATTCTCTCGATCTATTCCCCGTATATACCTTTATAAGCAACATTCATCTTCCTGTGCTCCAATGAATAAAGTCCTCATCCCTACCAAGAGCTCGGCCCATACAAGGCTAGTGTAGCGAAGTCCAGCTCTAACGACTGACGGTGATACTACAAATGGAGAAACGTGTATACACTGGTCCGAGAGTCATTTAGTCACACAGTAGAGACACAGGCCAAACACCTATCTACACCTGTGCTATCCATTTACTAATTCCCATTTACTAGCACTTGATCAGCAGAACATTATGCCCTGACACTATATATCTTTCAAGTAAGGCGGTACCTACAATACGATGCAGAATCTGAAGTTGAGGTTTATCCCACGGATGACGGAACTGCCAAAGGAGCAACAATTGATCAGATCATCTACGCTGTGGAGTTTGGAAGAACGACAAGTGAATATATTAACACTGTAAATGTCGGATTCTGCGAGGGCTGACAGGATAGATATTGAAAGCATTACACAATCGCTAGATGGGTGATGACGTGAGGATACAAGTTTCAAAGTAGGTGTTTACCATGGAGTGAATTGAGATGAGAAGCAATTTATGCTCGCAAATATATCTGAACCTCCCGTACCATGTTGCCCAAACATTAGTGATGATAACTCATTCCGTTCAAATAGGGCTGGAGCACGTGTGTTTGTAGACAATGGTGTAAGGACGGCTAAGGTGACCAGCTGTGGCTTAATATGAGTCCTGCGTCAGATCCTGTTTAATGTGGAAAATAGGAACAGCCTCGCGCTGTAAATGATGCGTTCAGCAGTGTGTACCTGTATGTGATAGGGGATGGAGTGGCTATTATCTCCAAACGCCGGGACCGAGGTATCTTCTCCGCCTCTACCGCTGAATGCTCGATTTTAGCACCAACGATCCTCAGTCAGTGAGGATAGGTGACACCTCATCCAAAGTAACACCGGACCCTAAAATAAATCATTTTCAGTCCGCTACTATATCTCCTTTACATCGAGTACTGGCCGAAATTTATATCTAAAGGTACAATAGACAATAGACAATAGGTGCAGGAGTAATCCATTCGGCCCTTCGAGCCAGCACCGCCAGTCAATGTGATCATGGCTGATCATCCACAATCAGTGTCCCGTTCCGGCCTTCTTCCCATATCCCCTGATTCCGCTATCTTTCATTGCCTTATTAAGTTCTTACTTGAAAGTATCCAGAGAACCGGCCTCCACCGCCCTCTGAGGCAGAGAATTCCACAGGCTCGCAATACTCTGAGTGAAAAAAATGTTTCCTCATCTCCCATCTAAATTCCTCACCACTTATTCTTAAACTATGGCCCCTGGTTCAGGCGTCCCCCAACATCGGGAACACGTTTCCTGCCTCTCTCGTGTCCAAACCCTTAATCGTCTTATATGTTTCAATAAGATGCCCTCTCACGCTTCTAAATTCCAGAGTATGCATGCCCGTAGACTAGGGTACAGCTCAATTCGCTTCTACCGCATTGCGGATATTTAAAATTGTCTAAGTAACTGATGCAGGAAAATACACACCAATGCTGCCAACTATGTTTTGCATCTTCCACGTTGCTCTATCTATTTTCATAGAATTATCGAATCCTAAAACATGGTAATGGGATTTTCTACCCAGCTTGCACATGCCGACCTATGTGCCCATCTACACTAGTCACCCCTTCCCGCATCTCGCCCACATCACTCTAAATCATTCCTATCCATGCAGCAGTCCAGCTGTCTTTGAAAGATGCCCTAATATATGCCGCAACTACCTCATATGTCAACTCATTCTCTGTGTAAAACCGTATACCCCCTGCTCGAGTTGTAACTAGTACTGTATATATATGGTATATCTAGTGTGTCTGCATTGCACGCAAAACAAAGCTTTTTACTTTAGCTCGGGACATGCAACAATAAACTTAAAACTGAAGCTGATATTTGAACGCCTCTCCTCTTAATTGTTTACAACATCGCGATCCCAGGGCGATGTCTCATTGCATCATCCACTGCTCCAGACGAGACCTTCTGCAAACTTAAATAATATTTTTGCAAAAAATGTGTTGCTTTGTGATTTTACAAAACTCAAATTATCCAACTGCACTTGTACAGTTCTATGGAGAACGGATTGATGCAAAGTGGCTTGAGTAAATTTTGTTCATTCTCACAAATACACGGACAATATAACCAACAATATTCAGCATGATCTTCTGTAATTAAATATATTCGACATTCTGTATCTTCCTCCTCGCTCCATCTGCAGGGCTTTAACTGGTTGTAGTTTAAGAGAGAATTAGATTTAGCTCTTACCGCTGAGGGAATCAAGGGATATGTGGAAAAGGCGGAACGGGTAACTGATTTTGGATGATCAGCCATGATCATCTTGAATGGTAGTGCTGGCTCGAAGGGCCGAATGGCCTACTCCTGCACCTATTTTCTATGTTTCTATGCATCTGTATATGGCATATCTGAACTGAATGGATAGCGTGCAATGCCACGCTTTTCACTGTACCTCGAAATATCTGACAATAATAACCAAGCCTAACCTCAGCTAAACTAATGATCTGACATAAGTACCAACTATGACCAGAGAGGGATACTCGTACCATGATGGCTACTATGATTCTCCATGTAACCAATACAGTATTGATATACAAGAGAAGGTGTTGAATGGGGGTGAACAAATGCGAAGACAAGGTGCGAAGTGGGGACAGGAGGAAGAACCCAGTAAAACGCCTGATACCTTATCGTGGACCGTATTAATCACCGTGCATCTGCAATACAGCAGGAAAACATAGTATAGTCAGAAGACTCAGATAACATCCGTCCAGGCAGAAAACATATGTGATGTCAGAAGTGAATGATCTTATCAATGTTCAAACCATGTACCCAACATTCTCTATTTGTGTCAAGTCTTCCCTTCAGGTTCCTTGTAAATCTTGCTGTTCTCACATTAAACCTATTGATTCTCAATCCTGGGGAAAATGGACTGCATTCAGCCTCTCTATTCCTCTCGTGATTTTATACACCTTCATATCATCACCCCTCAGTCTCCTTCGCTCCAGGGAATAAATTCCTCACCTCTCCCTGCAGCTCGGTCACACAAGGAAAGAGTAGTGCAGTCGTGCTGTGTTAATGCTATCCAATAACTGGGTCGCATTTTCTAGCACTTGGTCCATAGAGTATGATGCCTTAGCCCTCTCTCTTTTAAATAAGGTGATGCTTCCCTTTAAAGCGGTGTAGAGTCAGAAGTGGAGATTTATCCCTCGCATCAAGTGGCTGTGAAACGACCAATAATTGACCAGATCCTCTACTCTGTGCAGTTGGTACAACAAGTCAGTAATTGACGCCGGTATGTGGGAGTTTGCGAGGCCCTGAAAGGATGGAGCTTCAGAGCATTAAACAACGGGTATATGGATGGTTACGTTAGGATCAGATGATCAGAATATGAATTCACTTTGGAGTGACTGAGATGTGATGTAATTTACTCTCTCGGATATATCTGAATCTCGAGTACACTCTACCTCAGAACAACAGTGGTGCCCATTTATTAAATACAAACCGGATTGGAGCGAAGCTTCTTGTGGCCAATAGGGAACTGAAGACCAATGTGACCAGGTATGGAAAAGAACTTGAGACCAGGATAAGATTGATAATTATGATATTAAATGTCTGAACAGGCTTGAGCTTGGCATTGTGTGTGTGGCCGTGTGTAGCTGTGTCCACAGTCGGGGTTGGGGGGGGAGGGAGAGAGCTGGTTGCTATCTCCGAACTCCAGGACCTAGGAATGTGCTCTGCCCTCTACCACTGCTTCCTCGTCTCTATAGAGTTTTATGAGTGATGTTTATGTATGTAGGTGTAGGGGGACTTGATTGAGGTCTTTAAAATTATGAGAGGGATAGACAGAGAAACGTAGATAAGCTTTTCCCATTGAGAGTAGCGAAGATTCAAACAAGAGGACATGACTTGAGAATGAAGGGATATAAGTTTAGGGGTAATATGAGGGGGTACTTCTTCACAGAGAGTGGTAGCTGTGTGGAATGAGCTTCCAGTGGAAGTGGTGGAGGCAGGTTCGATTTTATCATTTAAAAATAATTTGGATAGGTATATGGACGGGAAAGGATTGGAGGGTTATGGTCTGAGTGCAGGTAGATGGGACTAAGGGAAAATAAGTGTTTGGCACGGACTTGAAGGGCCGAGATGGCCTGTTTCCGTGCTGTAATTGTTATATGGTTATATGGTTGTTATATGGTTATGTGTAAGAGTGCATTGCCGTGCGTAAGGGTGGGTAATTGTGTTAATTGTGTGAGTGTGTGAGATTGTGAGTGCCTGTGAGTGTGCGTTTGTGTGGAATATGCAATGACGCGGTTTGGGGAAAGCACTAATGGAGTGACACGCTGTTGGAAATTATTGATAGAGTGACACACTGTGGGGGAGACTGAAAGCGTGACACACACAATGGGGTAGTACTGATGGAGTGACACAAAGTGGCATCGTTCAGATGGAATGTCACATTGTGTAGTACTGATGGGGTGATAGTTAAACTGGATTGGCAGTGTGGGGATAGTTAAGCTGCATTGACACTGTGGGGATAGTTAAGCTGCATTGACACTGTGGGGATAGTTAAGCTGCATTGACACACTGTGGGGATAGGTAAGCTGGATTGACAGTGTGGAGATAGTTAAGCTGGATTGACATTGTGGGGATAGTTAAACTGGATTGGCAGTGTGGGGATAGTTAAACTGGATTGGCAGTGTGGGGATAGTTAAGCTGGATTGACACACTGTGGGGATAGTTAAGCTGCATTGACACTGTGGGGATAGTTAAGCTGGATTGACACTGTGGGGATAGTTAAGCTGCATTGACACTGTGGAGATAGTTAAGCTGCATTGACACTGTGGGGATAGTTAAGCTGCATTGACACTGTGGGGATAGTTAAGCTGCATTGACACTGTGGGGATAGTTAAGCTGGATTGACACTGTGGGGATAGTTAAGCTGGATTGACACACTGTGGTGTGGTACTGGTGGAGTGGCGCCCAACGGGGTGACATTGATGGGATACACACTGTGGAATAGTACTGATGGATTGGCCCACTGTTGTATGTTACTGATGGACTGGCACACTGTGGTGCTATACTAATGGAGTGACACACTGTGTGATAGTACTGATGGAATGACGCACTGTGGTGTATTACTGATGGACTGACGTACTGCGGGTTAGTACTGATGAATGACACACTGTGGGTGTTTCTGAAGAAGTGAAATACTGTGGGGTAGTACTGATGGAGTGAATCACTGTAGGGTAGTACTGATGGAGTGAATCACTATGGGGTAGTACTGATGGAGAGACACACTATGGGGTAGTACTGATGGAGAGACACACTGTGGGGTAGTACTGATGGAGAGACACACTATGGGGTAGTACTGATGGAGAGACACACTATGGGGTAGTACTGATGGAGAGACACACTGTGGGGTAGTACTGATGGAGTGAATCACTGTGGGGTAGCACTGATGGAGAGACACACTGTGGGGTAGTACTGATGGAGAGACACACTATGGGGTTGTACTGATGGAGTGAATCACTGTGGGGTAGTACTGATGGAGAGACCCACTGTGGGGTAGTACTGATGGAGAGACCCACTGTGGGGTAGTACTGATGGAGAGACACACTGTGGGGTAGTACTGATGGAGAGACACACTGTGGGGTAGTACTGATGGAGAGAATCACTATGGGGTAGTACTGATGGAGAGACACACTGTGGGGTAGTACTGATGGAGTGAATCACTATGGGGTAGTACTGATGGAGTGAATCACTATGGGGTAGTACTGATGGAGAGAATCACTATTGGATAGTACTGATGGAATAACACACATTGGGGTCGTACTGTTGTAGTGAAACTGTGGGAGTGCTGATAGAGTGACACACTATGGGGTAGTACTGATACAGTGACAAACTGGGCAGAACGGATGGAATGGCACACTTTATAGTACTGATGGAACGACACACTCTGGGATAGTACTGATGTAGTGAAACACTGTGGGGTAGTACCGATAGAGTGACACACTGTGGGAGAGTACTGCTGGAACAAAACACTGTGTGGTAGTACTAATGTAATGGACACACTGTGGGGTAGTACTAATGTTATGGACACACTGTGGGGTAGTACTAATGTTATGGACACACTGTGGGGTAGTACTGATGGAGAGACACACTGTGTGATAGTACTGATGGAACGAAACACTGTGGGTAGTACTAATGTAATGGACACAGTGTGGGGTAGTATTGATGGAGTGGACACACTATGGGGTATTACTAATGTTATGGACACACTGTAGGGTAGTACTGATGGAGAAACACTGTGGGATAACATTAATATTATGGCCATACATTGGGGTAGTACTGATGGAGAGACACACTGTGGGGTAGTACTGATGTTATGGACACAAGGTGGAGTAGTACTGATGGAGAGACACACTGTGGGGTAGTAAGGTTGGAATGACAATATATAGGGTAGTACGATTGGCGTGATACACTGCGGGATAGTACTGATGGAGTGACACACGATGGGGCAGTACTGATGGCGTTAAACACGGTGTGGACGTAGTGATGGAGAGACTCACTGTGCAGTAGTACTGATGGCGTGACACACTGTGCAGTAGTACTGATGAAATGACACTGTGTAATACTACTGATGAAGTGTCACGCTGTGGGGTAGTTCTGATGGAATGACACACTGTGGGGTTGTACTGACGGAGTGAAAGTGTGGAGTAGTACTGATGTAATAACACGCTGTGTTGTAGTACTGATAGGGAGATACTCTATGGGGCAGTGGTCATATAATGATAATTTTCGTGCATTTGTTTAAACATTTTCCACTCTTCCACCCGCTTCTCTTTGAGCTTTAGGTTGGGTGGTGGAGCCACGTGGAAAGATGAACTGGCCTGCGCCGCCACTTCCATCCGGATGTAGCTGCGGCTCGCCTGCAGTCGCCTGTCTTTGTCTTTATTTGTTTTATTTTGTCTTATTAGACGTATGTTTTAGTTTATGTTTAGTTGTGTATATGTGGGGAGTGGGGGAATTTTTTTTTTAAATGTCTTCCTTCAACGGGGATGCGACCTTTACCTTGTCATATCTCCGTCTGCGTCTGTACTGAGGCCTAATATCGTGGAGCTGGCGGCCTCAAACTGGAATCGACTTTGGGGGCTCCGGTGGCAGAGCCTGTGGACTTCCCATCGCGGAGCTGGCTGACTTCGGAGGCTGTGGTGGCGCTGTGGCTGCGACCCGACTTCGGGGCTTCGCGTGCTTCGGCCGCGGGCCCTGTAGACGGTAACATCGGGAGCTCGCATGTCCCTGCTTGGTGACTGATTTTCGGGAGCTCCCGCAACAGCTGGACTGGAGGGTGGCGGCTTCGTCCGCCCCGGGTCGCGGAGTTTGACTCGGCCTGTTCGGGGAGCATGGAATCGGCCGCGGGATTTACCCATCACCCGGCGGGGGCTTTAACATCGAGAGCCTCGATCGCCTCGACGCAGCGGGAGAACAAGCAAGGAAGAGATAGGACTTTATGTCTTCCATCACAGTGAGGAGGTGCCTGGAGATTCACTCTGATGGATGTTTGTGTTAAATTGTGTTCAATGTGTGTTTTGTTGCTTTTTCTCTGTCATGACTGCAAGGTACGCAATTTCGTTCAAACTATTGTTTGAATGACAATAAAGGAAATTCAATTCAATTCAATTCAAATATCATAGTATCCCGTCGCTCATAATCGCTTACGTATCGTTTAGCTTTAAGCGCAACGCACGACTGCGCAATTTGCGTAATATTCTCTAATATCTTCTACTAATATACAAAATATATTGCAACAGAACTTGTTTGTATCTGTTTCCATGCAGCGTGTGCTATGTTTAAGCACTCCCACAGCACTGATTTACACACTGCGTCTTATCTTTGTGTGCTCACTGGCCTGCATATTATTCCACTCATGCATGCAGCTAGTCGGTCGCTGAGCATTGAAACACTGATTCCTGAAAGCTTTACTAAGCATTTTTGCTAATCATCATAGCGTCCATTTTCTCCACAAATCTTCACTTTCACCGATGCCACCATGTTTTGATATGTGTCTGCTTACGATGTACGTAAAACTAGCACTTATTAGACGGAGAAAGATGGCTCCACACACACTCGTGTAGGAATCAAAAGCAAGAATGATTTATTTCCAAGTTAAAGGTCACTGACTGATTTACATAATTATATGCGCAAGTCTGAGCATGTGCGAGAATGAGTACAGCTCATACGCATAAATTACATGGATATTGTCGCAAAAGCTAATGGCATGTTGGCCTTCATAACACAGGAGTTGAGTATAGGAGCAAAGAGGTCCTTCTACAGTTGGACAGGGCCCTGGAGAGACAACACCAGGAGAATTGTGTGCAGTTTTGGTCTCCGATTTTGAGAAAGGACGTTGTTCCCATGGTTTACACGGTTAATTCCCGGGGTGGCGGGCCTGTCGTATGTCGAACAAATGGAGCGACTGGGTTTGTATACACTGGAATTTAGAAGGATGAGAGGGAATCCTATTGAAACGTATAAGATTATTAAGGGATTGAACACGCTAGATGCAGGAAACGTGTTCCCGATGTTGGAGGAGTCCAGAACCAGGCGCCACAGTTTAACAATAATGGGTAAGCCATTTAGAACGGAGATGAGGAAACACTTTCTCACCCAGAGTGTTGCGAATCTGTGGAATTGTCTGCCTCAGAAGGCAGTGGGGGCCTATTCTTTGGATGGTTTCAAGAAAGAGTTAGATAGAGCTCTTAAAGATAGCAGATTCAAGGGATATAGGGAGAAGGCAGGAACGGGGTACTGATTGTTCATGATCTGCCATGATCACAGTGAATGGCGGTGCTGGCTCGAAGGGACGAATGGCATACTTCCGCATCTTGACCACGTACATTTCAACGAGGGCTCCCGAAATTCCCACCCTAATTTCGTACAATGTCCTCGGATATGTCCCAGGCCCTGGAGATTGTCTACCTTGATACACGATAGTACCTTCAATACTTCTTCGACGGTAACACTGACTGCTCTCAAGAAACTCCCATTGATTGTCCCAAGATCCTACCTCCGACTGTTTTTATCCTCGAAAAATACAGAGGGGAGATACTTATTGAGGATCACGTCCATCTCCTGTGGCTCCACACAGAGGTGACCACTTTGATTCATGAGAGGTCCCACTCTCTCTGTAGTTAGCCCTTTCCCCTTGGCCGCAGATTGTTCTGCTTTGACGTTATATCTTTCAAGGAGCACGATACGCGTCTTCAGCTCGGTGCAGAGACTGAAGTAGAGATTTATCCCTCGGAAAAAATGGCCGTCATAGGACCAACGGTTTATCAGATCGTCTACTCTGTGCAGTTTGGAACAACGACAAGTGATTTTTTTGACACAATAAATGTCGGCTTCTGAGAGGCCTTGACAGGATGGATATTCACCGAGATACACAAAGGGTCGCTGGATAATTTAGTAAGGATAAATGTTTCAGAATACGAATTGGGTGACTGAGATAAGATGGAATTTATCCTGACAAACATATCTGAATACACTGTACCTCCTACCCAGAAAATAGTGACGCTCATTTATCAAGTACAAATATAGCTGGGCGAAATTGTTTTTTGAACAACAGGGAAATGAAGAGTAATGTAATCATGTCAAATGAAATGGAGGAACTGAGTGAAATCCAGGTTAGCCGGGAAGTGGTGTTAGATAAATGGAATGGATTAAAGGCCGATAAATCCCCAGGACCAGACAGGCTGCATCCCACAGTACTTAAGGAAGTATCCCCATAAATAGTGGATGCATTAGTGATAATTTTTCAGAACTCTTCAGATTCTGGAGTAGTTCCTGTGGATTGGAGGGTAGCTAATGTAACCTCACTTTTTAAAAAGGGAGGGAGAGAGAAAACGGGGAATTACAGACCAGTTAGTCTAACATCGGTAGTGGGGAAAATGCTAGAGTCAGTTATTAAAGATGGGATAGCAGCTCATTTGGAAAGTGGTGAAATCATTGGACAAAGTCAGCATGGATTTAAGAAAGGTAAATCATGTCTGACGAATCTTCTAGAATTTTTCGAGGATGTAACCAGTAGAGTGGATAAGGGAGAACCAGTGGATGTGTTATATCTGGACTTTCAGAAGGCTTTCGACAAGGTCCCACATAAGAGATTAGTATGCAAACTTAAAGCACACGGTATTGGGGGTTCAGTATTGATGTGGATAGAGAACTGTCTGGCAGACAGGAAGCAAAGAGTAGGAGTAAACGGGTCCTTTTCAGAATGGCAGGCAGTGACTAGTGCGGTACCGCAAGGCTCAGTGCTGGGACCCCAGCTATTTACAATATATATAAATGATCTGGATGAGGGAATTGAATGCAACATCTCCAAGTTTGCGGATGACACGAAGCTGGGGGGCAGTGTTAGCTATGACGAGGATGCTAGGAGGCTGCAAGCTGACTTGGATAGGTTGGGTGAGTGGGCAAATGCATGGCAAATGCAGTATAATGTGGGTAAATGTGAGGTTATCCACTTTGGTGGCAAAAACAGGAAAGTAGATTATTATCTGAATGGTGGCCGATTAGGAAAAGGGGAGATGCAACGAGATCTGGGTGTCATTGTGCACCAGTCATTGAAAGTAGGCATGCAGGTGCAGCAGGCAGTGAAGAAAGTGAAGGGTATGTTAGCATTCATAGCAAAAGGATTTGAGCATAAGAGCAGCGGGGTTCTAATGCAGTTCGACAGGGTCTTGGTGAGGCCACACCTGGAGTATTGCGTACAGTTTTGTTCACCAAATCTGAGGAAAGGCATTCTTGCCATAGAGGGAGTACATAGAAGGTTCACCAGACTGATTCCTGGGATGGCAGGACTTTCATATGAAGAAAGACTGGATAGACTCGGCTTGTACTCGCTAGAATTTACAAGATTGAGGGGGGATCTTATAGAAACTTACAAGATTCTTAAGTGGTTGGACAGGCTAGATGCAGGAAGATTGTTCCCGATGATGGGGAAGTCCAGAACAAGGAGTCACAGTTTAAGGATAAGGGGGAAGTCTTTTAGGACCGAGATGAGAAAATCATTTTTCACACATAGAGTGGTGAATCTGTAGAATTTTCTGCCACAGAAGGTAATTGAGGCCAGTTCATTGGCTATATTTAAGAGGGAGTTAGATGTGGCCCATGTGGCTTAAGAATCAGGGGCTATGGAGAGAAGGCAGGTACAGGATACTGATTTGGATGATCAGCCATGATCACATTGAATGGCGGTGCAGGCTCGAAGGGCCGAATGGCCTGCTCCTGCACCTATTTTATATGTTTCTATGTATGAAATGATTGAGTCCGAGGTCAGTTCTGAAACTGCGCACCACGGGACATACGAATAGCTTGTTACCCTCCGTTACCAGGCCTCTGAACAGTCCCGCCAGAGTTGTGGTTCTGGTCAATTTGCCTCTAACCTCATTCATTCATCATCCAAGAAAACATTAGTGACGCAGTGGTGCTGGTTTCCGACGGCCACGTTGCTGGTTTCACAACAGCCTCTAACCGATTGTGCCATTGGGCGTTGTCTCACAACAGCCTCTAACCCATTGTGGCATTGGGCTTTGTCTCACAGCAGCCTCTAACCCATTGTGGCATTGGGCATTGTCTCACAACAGCCTCTAACCCATTGTGGCATTGGGCGTTGTCTCACAACAGCCTCTAACCCATTGTTGCATTGGGCGTTGTCTCACAGAAGCCTCTAACCCATTGTGGCATTGGGCGTTGTCCCACAACAGCCTCTAACCCATTGTGGCATTGGGCGTTGTCTCACAACAGCCTCTAACCCATTGTGCCGTTGGGCGTTGTGTCACAACAGCCTCTAACCCATTGTGGCATTGGGCGTTGTCCCACAACAGCCTCTAACCCATTGTGGCATTGGGCGTTGTCTCACAACAGCCTCTAACCCATTGTGCCGTTGGGCGTTGTCTCACAACAGCCTCTAACTCATTGTGGCATTGGGCGTTGTCTCACAAACTGAGGAACAACAATGCGATACAATGGTGAAAACTGTGTTCCGCACTCTGTATCGTCCACTTTGCTTCATCTATTTACATATTCATAGACCATCGGCCCAGCTTGCCCTAACCGACAAATGTGCCCCATCTCCACTAGTCTCACCTACTATGTTTGGCCCTGATCATTTTCAACCTTTCCCATACATTTACGTCCAAATGTCTTTATATTTTGTGATAGTTTTCGCCTCAACTATCTGCTCTAGCAGCTCGTTCTATAAACCCACCAACCCCTGTGCGAATCCACATAGTGACCACCCTCTGTGTTTATACAAAGACTCACCACTCTGTGTTCTCGTGTTTGAACTAATTGAATCTGTATATGTTATATCTGATCAGTTTGGACAGCAGGCACAACCAAGTTTTAGACTGTACCTTGATACATGTGATAACAATAAACGTGGCTAAAACCTAATGCTCTTCGCATCTTCATTGTTCCCAACACCACGAACCCAGCGGGATGTCCCATGGTTCACAGAAGCAACGCATCATACATCGTTCCAGCTGTGGACCTCGGCACAGTCAAATGATACGTTTTGCCCATTGTACTAACTTTGATCCATGAGAGCCCACTCTCTCTGTAGTTACCCCTTTACCCTTGGACACAGATTGTTCTGCTTTGACGTTATATCTTTCAAGGAACACGATACGCGTCCTCAGCTCGGTGCAGAGACTGAAGTCGAGATTTATCCCTCTGAAAAAATGGCCGCCAAAGGACCAACAGTTTATCAGATCGTCTACTCTGTGCAATTTGGAACAACGACAAGTAATTTTATTGACACAATAAATGTCCGCTTCTGAGAGGCCTTGACAGTGTGGATATTCACCGAAATACACAAAGGGTTGCTGGATAATTTAGTAAGGATAAATGTTTCAGAATACGAATTGGGTGACTGAGATAAGATGGAATTTATCCTGTCAAACATATCTGAATACACTGTACCTCCTACCCAGAAATAGTGATGCTCATTTATCAAGTACAAATATGGCTGGGCGAACATGTGTTTTGAACAATAGGGCAATGACGAATAATGTAATAAGGTAGGAAATGATTGAGTCCGAGGTCAGTTCTGAAACTGCGCACCACGGGACATACGAATAACCTGTTACCCTCCGTTACCAGGCACTAACCGGCCAATGTGCCCCATAAACACTAGTCACACCGGCTATGGCACTGATTATTTTCAACCTTTCCTATTCACCTACCTGTCCAAATGTCTTTACATTTTGTGATAGTTTTCACCCCAACTATCTCCTTTGGCAGCTCGTTCTATATACTAACTAACCACACAGTTACCACCCTCTGTGTTTATACAAAGACTCACCACTCTGTGTCCTCGTGTTTGAACAGATTGAATTTGTATATGTTATATCTGATCACTTTGGACAGCAGGCACAACCAAGTTTTAGAATGTACCTTGATACATGTGAGAATAATAAACGTGGCTAAAACCTAATGCCCTTCCCATCTTAATTGTTCACAACACCACGAACCCAGCGGGATGGCTCACAACAGCACTGCATTATACATCGTTCCAGCTGTGGACCTCGGCACAGTCAAATGATACGTTTTGCACATTGTACTGACTTTGCGTTTTTACAGCTCGAATTCACCAACTGCACATGACCAGTTCCACGGCGGTCTGAATTATGCAATGTGGGCTGAGCAAATGATGTTCATCCTTACAAACACAAGGACAATTCTGGGATTCGTAGAAATGAAAGACAATATTGATCATCGCATCACGAACAATATTTAGTATTCTGTACATTCCCCTTGGTCTATCTGATGTATCGGTGTTTGAAGAAGGGTCGTTGCCTATTTCCTTCGCTCCATAGATGCTGCTGCACCCGCTGAGTTTCTCCAGCATTTCTGTCTACCTCTGAGTTTGAACAGTTGGTAACTTTGCACGGTCTAGCCGATCTGAGTGGATCGGAAGCAAAAAAGGCGTTTCACTATTCCTCGGTACATATCACACTAGTAAACATTTGCCTAACCTTACCAATGCTAATCATCTGAGAAAAGTGATATTTATGATCAGAGCGGGAATGTTCGTATATCGATATCTAAGATGGTTTTTGATTCCTCGACCTGGGTAAAAGTGCATTTACCTTATCTATTTTCCTCGTGATTTTATACATAATCATAAGATCATCCCTCATCGAAGGAATAATGTCCGCAGCTCTCATTATAACTCGACCCATTCAAGGGAAAAGTAGCGAACCCCTGCCATAACTAGTGACGGTGATACCACATGTGGAGAATTGTGCAAGACTGGGTCGTGTGTCACAGAGTCACAGAGCAGAGAAGCAGGCCCAACAACGGACTTTCTCCAAAGTATCCAACTACTAAATCCTATTTACTAGCACTTGATCAGCAGAGTATTATGCCTTCGAACGAACTAATTTATCGTTAAGTCCCACATACCTCGACCCTTGTACCACCAAATTTATTTCCATATACATCGACTCCATCCTATCCCCCTGGTCAAATCCCTCCCTACCTATGTCCCAGGCACCTCACACGCTCTTCATCCCATTCATGGCTTCCGTTTTCCTGGCTCCCATTCCCTCATCTTCACATTGGATGTCCAATCACTCTACACCTCCATCCCCGACCAGGAGGGTCTTAAAGCCCTCCGCTTCTACCTCGACCACAGAACCAACCAGTCCATGTCTACTAATAATCCTCCGCCTAGCGGAGCAGGTCCTTACCCTCAACAACTTTTCCTTTGACTCCTCCCATTTCCTCCAAATCCAAGGCGTAGCAATTGGCTCGCGCCTGGGCCCATATCCTTGTTCGAAGCGATACCGTGGCCCTATCCCCGAACTCTACCTCCGCTACATCGACGACTGCAACGGTGCTGCCTCCTGCACCCATGCAGAACTCACTGGCTTCATCCAATTCACCACTAACTTCCATCCGGCAGTCAAATTCACCTGGACCATTTCCAATATCTCCCCACCGTTTCTTGACCTCACTATCTCCATCGCAGGTAACCAACTACTGACCAATATCTACTACAAACCCCCTGACTCCCATCTGTGATATCTTGAGCTCAGACACAGATTAACAGGTTAACTCACTGGTGACCGGAACATGACTGCACAGCTGCACCGTGGTTTATTCAATCATATACAATGCTCCAACTAAAGGTGGCGCTATTATAACTCCTCCCACCTTAATGAAAACGTTATCGCCTTGTTGACATTTTTAAATATACATTGTTGACATTTGTGAATATAATAAAAACGGTATGAATATATTACAATCTTTTATATTAGTTTACTTTTATATAACCTGAATAAAATGAGGGGGTGAGGCATATATGTTGCATATGCAATGATCTGTGCATTTCCCAAATTAAACTTCACAAATTAAACCTAACCGACGGATTTATCCTTGTGTCTGGATATCGTCTCTGACCAAAAGTTTCTGACTGTTTAGAACCTCTTGGACTCATTTTTGATCGAGTCAAGTCTTCCTTTTAACCTACATTCATAGATTCCAGTCCATCAGTCAATTTTGTAGACTGTCAACCACACTTGAACCTCCATTTTCAGGCTGGTTCAAGCTCTCACTATCTTGTGTACCTTCATGTACCATTTCTGGTTCATCCGTTGGTAACTGTACTTGAGTGGTAACCAAATTATCTGACTCGTCTAATTGATCTGGTTACAAACCTATCTGTGCTTGCATAGGCATGACATGGTCAATGTGTACTTTTCTCACCTTCCCACTTCCAAAGATCTTGACCAAGTATGTCCGTGGTCTGCACTTTCTCACTACTCTTCCAGGTAACCTATTTAGATTTGATTTGATTTAATTTATCTTCAATTGTCTTCAATTAAGAGACAACGAAATTCTCTTCCCACACAGTAATACAAAAAATATATATTTTTTATAACACAAAAGCACCGAACACAGTAGTCCACAACTGAAACATCCCCACAGCGGCACCAAAGTTCCCCACTGTGAGGGAAGGAACCAATGTCCAGTCAACCTCCTCGCTGATGTTCCCAAATGTTCACCCGTGGTCGGGTGCTCCCGAGCACCCATAGTCGCCGCCACGGGCGGGCCGATGTTCAGGCCCTCTCGACGGGAACGATGGAACCCCGACGCCGAACGGGAGAACATCCTCAGCGGCCTGGACCTCTGAATCGGCCACCTTCCACCTACCACCGGAGTCCGCGGCTCCCGATGTCCACAGGCCGCGCTGGGCGGAGATTCGCGCTGGCGACCCCCGTCAAATAGTCCCAGGACTTTGCGATGTTAAAGTCAGTTCCGCCCGCGTTAGGAGCTCCGCACCCACAGCTCCGCGATACTGTAGCAGCGGCCCAACACTCCGGAGCTCCAAGCGGCGATCCCAGGTAAGGCTTCGCCCGCTCCGCGATGTATCGAGCGCAGCGCCGCAGCTGCTGAAGCTCTGGTCCGGTCCCAGTTGGTATGCCGCGAGCGGAGGTGGGATTGGGGGTGGGGGGCGAGGTCGCGACTCGGATAATAGCCGCATCCTCGCCAGGAAGCCATTGAAGGACGGTTCCCCCCTTACCCTACCCGCTTCCCCCCACATAACGTATTGAAAAAATCCTACAAAAACGTACTGTAAATATAACAAAATAAAAAAGACAACCAGACGGTGGAGGAGGCAGCTAGTAACAGCGCGACCGGATGTGCTAGGGCACCACCGGATGTCCTAGGAGTACCCACTTGTGATGATGTTTTACACATTTAGCGTCTGATTCCACTCAACACTCCTATCCTTTATGTACTTCTGTCATGATATGCTTTTTTTCCTGTTTCTTTTCTACTGTTTGAGCCAAGTTTGGTTTCAGCAGTGAAAACCTTGTTCTTGGTTTTCTCTTCAAGAACAGTTCAGCTGGCGTTTGATCAGTAGTGGTGTGAGGTGTGTTTCGATATGTAATCAGAAAGTTAGCCAGTTTGTGAGACAGAGAACTGTTTTTTCTTTGGATTTGGATCCAGCAGTTGTTTGACTAAATTACGTTTTACAATTTGCACTGTGCGTTCTGCTGCTCAATTTGAAGCGGAATGGTATGGAATGACTCTAGTGTGCTTTACACCATTCCATTTCATGAATTGTGCAAACTCTTGTGAACAGAATTGAGGTCCGTTAGCAGACACAATTTCCTCTGGAAATCCATAGGACGCAAACAATCCTCGCAAAATGTCTATTGTTTTGCTGGATGTCGTTTTGTTCATCGGAAATACCTCAACACACTTGGAGTGACTATCAATCATAATGAACAATTGTTGTCCATCTAACTCTGCAAAGTCCACGAGTAATCTTTGCCACCCTCTAACCGGCCATTTCCATGGCTGTAGCGGTACTGTTGGTGGATTCTTTCCAACTACTTGACATGTGCTACACTCTTTCACAGTTTGTTTTATGTCCTTATCTACACCAGCCACCATAGATGGTTTCTGGCTAGACTCTTTGTTAGACACATTCCCAAATTCTGATCATGAAGATCTCCTAACAATTTTATTCCATTTTTTAAGGGATTACAATTCTCGCACCCCACATGGCACAATCTTGGTCGACTGAGAGTTCATTCCTACGTACAAATAATATTTTCAGTTCTGCCTCTGAATCCGGCAATTTTTTTTGCCATCCATTTGCGACAATTTGCAGCACTCTTGACAAAACTATATCAGTGCGAGAAGTCTTCCGAATGTCCCCTCTCGTCTACATGAGAGAAATAAAACAAGTCCTCTCTGTTTGGGGAAACCTCTGATTCCAAAGGTAATATAGACATGGCATCAGCATTGGTGTGCTCTGCTGCCTTGCGATACTGAATATCATACTGGTATGCAGACAATATCAATGCCCATCTTTGCATTCTGGCTCTAGATGTCAGCTGATCTATATCGGTGAGACCAAGCGTATGCTTGGCGATCGTTTCGCATAACACCTCCGCTCGGCCCGCATTAACCAACCTGAACTCCCGGTGGCTCAGCATTTCAACTCCCCCTCCCATTCCGAATCCGACCTCTGTGTCCTCGGCCTCCTCCATGGCCAGAGTGAGCAACACCGGAAATTGGAGGAACAGCACCTCATATTCCGCTTGGGTAGTCTGCATCCTCTTGGCATGAACATTGAATTCTCACAATTCAGTTAACCCTTGCAGTCTCCTCCACCCCCCTACCTCTCCCTCGGCCCCCGGGCTCCTCCTCCTCCTTTTTCCTTTCTTCTCCCCGCCTCCCCCCACCCCCCATCAGTCTGAAGAAGGGTTCGGCCCGAAACGTTGCCTATTTCCTTCGCTCCATAGATGCTGCTGCATCCCATGAGTTTCTCCAGCATTTTTGTGTACCTTCGATTTTCCAGCATCTGCAGTTCCCTCTAAAACAATTTGCATTCTGACTGCTGCCAGAGTTGGTATGTGTGCTTTTGTATTTGGGATCACTATCAACGGCTGGTGACCTGTCTCGATTAGAAACCCTCTACAATACAAATATTTGTGAAACCTCCTAACGACAAAATGAAAGCAAGAACCTCTTGCTCTATTTGCGCACAATTTATCACACTGACATTGGGTGTTCAAGATGCAAATGCTATTGGCCTCTCCTATCCATTTTCCAGCACACGATACATCACAGCCCCAACACCGTATGGTGAAGCATCACATGATAACTTTATAGGCTTATTTATGAACAAGCATTGTACTCTCTGCCAACTGAGCTTTACATGGCTTGAAAGCTTGATCACATTCACGTGTCCACTTCCATGGTACATCTTTTCACAAAAGCTCGTTCAAGGGATGTAAACAGGTGAACAGATTTGGCACCAACTTCCCATAATAATGCACTAAACCTAAAAAGGATCGGATCTCAGATATGTTTCTGGGAGTGTGCGCGTTCTTGATCGCATCAACTTTACCCTTGGTGGGGTGTAGATCATTCTTGTCTATCTTATGACCCAAGTACTCTGCCGAGTTCTGAAAGAACTCACACTTCTGTGCCTTCACTCTTACACTGTGTGTATCAAGTCGTTTGAGTACATCTTCCAACCTTTCATCGTGTGTCTGCCTGTCAGGGGCTGAGATGAGGGTGTCATCCAAGTAACACACCACACCTTCAATTCCCTCAAGAATGTGTGTCATCACCCTTGAACAATCATAATCATCATAGCGTTCCTTTTATCCAAAAATCCTCACTTTCACCGCTGCAACCATGTTTTGATATGTGTCTGCTTACGGCGTAGGTAAAACTAGCACATATTAGACGGGGAAAGATGGCTCCACACACGCTCGTGTTGGGATCAAAAGCAAGAATGATTTATTTACAAGTTAAAGGTCACTGACTGATTTGCATAATTATATGCGCGAGGCTGAGCATGTGCGAGAATATGTACTGCTCATATGCATAAATTTCATGGATATTGTCGCAAAAGCTAATGGCATGTTGGCCTTCATAACAAGAGGAGTTGAGTATAGGAACAAAAAAGTCCTTCTACAATTGGACAGGGCCCTGGTGAGACAACTCCTGGAGTACTGTGTGTAGTTTTGGTCTCCAATTTTGAGAAAGGACGTTATTGCTATTGAGGGAGTGTAGCGTAGGTTCACCAGGTTAATTCCCGGGATGGTAGGACTCTCATATGTTGAAAGAATAGAGCGACTGGGTTTGTATACACTGGAATTTAGAAGGATGAGAGGGGACCTTATTGAAACGTGTAAGATTATTAAAGGATTGGACACGATAAAGGCAAGAAACGTGTTCCCGATTTTGTGGGAGTCCAGAACAAGGGGTCACAGATTAAGAATAAGGGGTAGGCCATTTAGAACGGAGATGAGGAAACACTTTTTCACCCGGAGAGTTGCGAATCTGTGGAATTCTCTGCCTCAGAAGGCAGTGGAGGTCAATTCTCTGGATGCTTTCAAGAGAGAGTTAGATAGAGCTCTTAAACATAGCAGGGTCAAGGGATATGGGGAGAAGGCAAGAACGGGGTACTGAATGTGGATGATTAGCCATGATCACAGTGAATGGTGGTGCTGGCTCGAAGGGGCGAATGGCCTTCTCCCGCACCCAATGTCTATTGTCTATTGGCTCGTAAATTTCAACGAGGGCTCCCGCAATTCCCACTCTAGTTTCGTACAATGTCCTCTGATATGTGTGATCAGGCCCTGGAGATTTGTCTACTTTGATACACGATAGTACCTTCAGTACTTCTTCGACGGTAACACGGGCTGCTCTCAAGACAATTCCATTGACTGCCCCAAGATCCTCCGTCCGACAGTTTTTCTCCTCGATAAATACAGAGGTGAGATACAATTTGAGGATCTTGTCCATCTCCTGTGGCTCCACACAGGGTTGACCGCTTTGATTCATGAGAGGTCCCACTCTCTCTGTAGTTACCCCTTTCCCCTTGGCCGCAGACGGTTATGCTTTGACGTTATATCTTTCAAGGAACACGATGTGCGTCTTCAGCTCGGTGCAGAGACTGAAGTCGACATTTATCCCTCGGAAAAAATGGCCGTCATAGGACCAACACTATATCAGATCGTCTACTCTGGTCAGTTTGGAACAACGACAAGTGAGTTTATTGACACAACAAATGTCAGCTTCTGAGAGGCCTTGACAGGATGATTATACACCGAAATACACAAAGGGTCGCTGGATAATCTAGTTAGGATAAATGATTCAGAATAAGAATTGAGTGACTGGGATAAGATGGAATTTATCCTGGCAAACATATCTGAATACACTGTACCTCCTACCCAGAAAATAGTGATGCTCATTTATCAAGTACAAATATGGCTGGGCGAACATGTTTTTCAACAACAGAGAAATGGAGAGTAATGTCGAGGCAGTATAATGTGGATAAATGTGAGGTTATCCACCTTGGTGGCAAAAACAGGAAAGTAGACTATTATCTGAATGATGGCCGATTAGGAAAAGGGGAGATGCAACGAGATCTGGGTGTCATGGTGCACCAGTCATTGAAAGTAGGCATGCAGGTGCAGCAGGCAGTGAAGAAAGCGAATGGTATGTTAGCATTCATAGCGAAAGGATTTTAGTATAAGAGCAGGGAGGTTCTACTGCAGTTGTACAGGGTCTTGGTGAGACCACACCTGGAGTATTGCGTACAGTTTTGGTCACCAAATCTGACGAAAGACATTCTTGCCATAGAGGGAGTACAAAGAAGGTTCACCAGACTGATTCCTGGGATGGCAGGACTTTCATATGAAGAAAGACTGGATAGACTCGGCTTGTACTCGCTAGAATTTAGAAGATTGAGGGGGGTTCTTATAGAAACTAACAAGATTCTTAAGGGGTTGGACAGGCTAGATGCAGGAAGATTGTTCCCGATGTTGGGGAAGTCCAGAACAAGGGGTTACAGTTTAAGGATAAGAGGGAAGTCTTTTAGGACCCTGATGAGAAAAACATTTTTCACACAGAGAGTGGTGAATCTGTGGAATTCTCTGCCACAGAAGGGAGTTGAGGCCAGTTCATTGGCTATATTTAAGAGGGAGTTAGATGTGGCCCTTGTGGCTTAAGGATCAGGGGCTAAGGAGACAAGGCAGGTACAGGATACTGAGTTGGATGATCAGCCATGATCACATTGAATGGCGGTGCAGGCTCAAAGGGCCGAATGGCCTACTCCTGCACCTATTTTCTATGTTTCTATGTTTCTATGTATGAAATGATTGAGTCCGAGGTCATTTCTAAAACTGCGCACTACGGGACATACGAATAACTTATTACCCTCCGTTACCAGGCCTCTGAACAGTCCCTCCAGAGTTGTGGTTCTGGTCAATTTGTCTCTAACTTCATTCATTCATCATCCAAGAAAACATTAGTGACGCAGTGGTGCTGGTTTCCGACGGGCACATTGTGGCTTTGGGCAGTGTCTCACAACAGCCTCTAACCCATTGTGGCATTGGGCATTGTCCCACAACAGCCTCTAACCCATTGTGGCATTGGGCGTTGTCTCACAACAGCCTCTAACCCATTGTGGCATTGGGCAGTGTCTCACAACAGCCTCTAACCCATTGTGGCATTGGGCGTTGTCTCACAACAGCCTCTAACCCATTGTGCCATTGGGCGTTGTCCCACAACAGCCTCTAACCCATTGTGGCATTCGGCGTTGTCTCACAAACTGATGAACAATGTTGCGATACAATGGTGAAAACTGTGTTCTGCACTCTGTATCGTCCACTTTGCTTCACCTATTTACATAGGCATAGACAATCGGCCCAGCTTGCCCTAACCTAACAATGTGCCCCATCTCCACTAGACCCACCTGCTATGTTTGGCCCTGAGCATTTTCAACCTTTCCTATACACCTACCTGTCCAAATGTCTTTAAATGTTGTGATAGTTTTAGCCTCAACTACCTCCTCTGGCAGCTCGTTCTATAAACCCATCAACCCCTGTGCGAATCCACACCCTGACCACCCTCTGTGTTTATACAAAGACTCACCACTCTGTGTCCTCGTGTTTGAACTGATTGAATCTGTCTCTGCTATATCTGATCAGTTTGGACAGCATGCACAACCAAGTTTTAGACTGTACCTTGATACATGTGATAATAAACGAGGCTAAAACCTAATGCTCTTCCCATCTTAATTGTCCACTACACCACGAACCCAGTGGGATGTCCCATGGCTCACAGACGCAACGCATCATACATCGTTCCCGCTGTGGACCTCGGCACAATCAAATGATACGTTTTACACATTGTACTAACTTTGCGTTTTTACAGAACACGATTTCACCAACTGCACATGACCAGTTCCACGGCGGTCTGAATTATGCAATGTGGCCTGAGCAAATGATGTTCATCCTTACAAACACACGGACAATTCTGGGATTCGTAGAAATAAAAGGCAATATTGATCATAACATCACGAACAATATTCTGTATTTTGTACATTCCCTTGAGCTATCTGATGTATCTGAGTTGGAAGAAGGGTTTCGGCCGAAACGTTGCCTATTTCCTTCGCTCCATAGATGCTGCTGCACCTGCTGAGTTTCTCCAGCACTTTTGTCTACCTCTGAGTTTGAACTGTTTGTACCTATGCACGATCTATCCGATCTGAGTTGATCGGAAGCAAAACAAAGCTTTTCAATATTCCTCGGTAAATATCACATTAGTAAACCGTTGCCTAACCTTACCAATGCTAATCATCTTAGAAAAGTGATATTTATGATCAGAGCGGGAATGTTCGTAGAATGACGGCGACTAAGATTGCCCATGTGAAACAGACCATATCGATATCTAAGATGGTTTTTGGTTCCTCGACACGGATAAAAGTGCATTTACGTGATCTATTTTCCTCGTGATTTTATACATAATCATAATACCGTCCCTCATCCTCCGGCACTCGAAGGAATAATGTCCGCACCTCTCATTATAACTCGACCCATTCAAGGGGAAAGTAGCGAACCCCTGCCATAACTAGTGACGGTGAGAACACATGTGGAGAATTGTGCAAGACTGGGTCGTGTGTCACAGAGTCACAGAGCAGAGAAGCAGGCCCAACAACGGTCTATGTCAAAAGTATCCAATTACTAAATCCCATTTACTAGCTCTTGATCAGCAGAGTATGATGCCTTCGAACTATCTAATTTATCGTTAAGTCCCACATACCTCGACCATTGTACCACCAAACTTATTTCCATATACATCGACTCCATCCTATCCCCCTGGTCAAATCTCTCCCTACCTATGTCCCAGACACCTCACACGCTCTTCATGGCTTCCGTTTTCCCGGCCCCCATTCCCTCATCTTCACCGTGGATGTCCAGTCACGCTACACCTCCATCCCCGACCAGGAGTGTCTTAAAGCCCTCCGTTTCTTCCTCGACCACAGAACCAACCAATCCATGTCTACTGATAATCCCCCGCCTAGAGGAGCTGGTCCTTACCCTCAACAACTTTTCCTTTGACTCCTCCCATTTCCTCCAAATCCAAGGCGTAGCTATTGGCTCGCGCCTGGGCCTATATCATTGTTCGAGGTGATACCGTGGCCCTATCCCCGAACTCTATCTCCGCTACATCGACAACTGCAATGATGCTGCTTCCTGCACTCATGTAGAACTCACTGACTTCATCCATTTCACCACTAACTTCCATCCGGCACTCAAATTCACCTGGACCATTTCCAATATCTCCCCACCGTTTCTTGTCCTCACTATCTCCATCGTAGGTAACCGACTACTGACCAATATCTACTACAAACCCCCTGACTCCCATCTGAGATATATTGAGCTCAGACACAGATTAACAAGTTAACTCACTGCTGACCGGAACATGACTGCACAGCTGCACCGTGGTTTATTCAATCATATACAATGCTCCAACTAAAGGTGGCGCTATTATAACTCCTCCCAACTTAATGAAAACGTTATCGCCTTGTTGACATTTTAAAATATAACATTGTTGATATTTGTGAATATAATAAAAACGGTATGAATATATTACAATCTTTTATATTAGTTTACTTTTATAGAACCTGAATAAAATGAGGGGGTGAGGCATATATGTTGCATATGCAATGATCTGTGCATTTCCCAAATTAAACTTCACAAATTAAACCTAACCGACGGATTTCTCCTTTTGTCTGGATATCGTCTCTGACCAAACGTTTCTGATTGTTTAGAACCACTTGGACTCATTTTTGATCGAGTCAAGTCTTCCTTTTAACCTACATTCATAGATTCCAGTCCATCAGTCAATTTTGTAGACTGTCAACCACACTTGAACCTCCATTTTCAGGCTGGTTCAAACTCTCACTATCTTGTGTACCTTCATGTACCATTTCTGGTTCATCCGTTGGTACCTGTACTTGAGTGGTAACCAAATTATCTGACTCGTCTAATTGATCTGGTTGCAAACCTGTCTGTGCTTGCATGGGCATGACATGGTCAATGTGTACTTTTCTCACCTTCCCACTTCCAAAGATCTTGACCAAGTATGTCCGTGGTCTACACTTTCTCACTACTCTACCAGGTAACCACTTTAGATTTGATTTGATTTAATTTATTGTCATTGTCTTCATTTCAGAGACAACGAAATTGTCTTTCGCACACAGTAATACAAAAAATTAAAATTGTAACAAAACACAAAAGCACCGAACACAGTAGTCCACAACTCAAACATCCCCACAGCGGCACCCCACTGTGAGGGAAGGAACCAATGTCCAGTCAACCTCCTCGCTGATGTTCCCCAATGTTCACCCGTGGTCGGGGCCTCCCGACCACACCGTAGTCGCCGCCACGGGTGGCCCGAAGTTTAGGCCCTCTCGCCGGGAACGATGGAACCCCGACGTCGAACGGGAGAACATCCTCAGCGGCCTGGACCTCTGAATCGGACACCTTCCACCTTCCACCGGAGTCCGCGGCTCCCGATGTCCACAGGCCGCGCTGGGCGGAGATTCGAGCTGGCGAACCCCGGCAAATGGTCCCAGGACATTGCGATGTTTAAGTCAGCTCCGCCCGCGTTAGGGGCTCCGTACCCACAGCTCCGCGATGCTGTAGCAGCGGCCCAACATTCCGTAGCTCCAAGCAGCGATCCCAGGTAAGGCCTCGCCCGCTCCACGATGTATCGAGCGCCTGTCTCTTTTCTCCTTTCTCTTTTCTACTGTTTGAGCCAAGTTTGGTTTCAGCAATGAAAACCTTGTTCTTGGTTTTCTGTTCAAGAACAGTTCAGCTGGCGTTTGACCAGTAGTGGTGTGAGGTGTGTTTCGATATGTAATCAGAAAGTTAGCCAGTTTGTGAGACAGAGACATCTGTCTTTTCTTTGGATTTGGATCCAGCAGTTGTTTGACTAAACGACGTTTTACAATTTGCACTGTGCACTCGGCTGCTCCATTTGAAGCGGAATGATATGGACTGACTCTAGTCGTTTTTACACCATTCCATTTCATGAATTGTGCAAACACTTGTGAACAGAATTGAGGTCCGTTATCAGACACAATTTCCTCTGGAAATCCATAGGACGCAAACAATCCTCGCAAAATGTCTATTGTTTTGCTGGATGTCGTTTTGTTCATCGGAAAAACCTCAACCCACTTGGAGTGACTATCAATCACAGTGAACAATTGTTGTCCATCTAACTCTGCAAAGTCCACGAGTAATCTTTGCCACACTCTAGCCGGCCATTTCCATGGCTGTAGCGGTACTGTTGGTGGATTCTTTCCAACTACTTGACATGTGCTACACTCTTTCACAATTTGATACACTGTGGGATAGTACTGATGGAGTGACACACGATGGGGCAGTACTGATGGCGTTAAACACGGTGTGGACGTAGTGATGGAGATACTTACTGTGCAGTAGTACTGATGGCGTGACACACTGTGCAGTAGTACTGATGAAATGACACTGTGTAATACTACTGATGAAGTGTCACGCTGTGGGGTAGTTCTGATGGAATGACACACTGTGGGGTTGTACTGACGGAGTGACAGTGTGGAGTAGTACTGATGTAATAACACACTGTGTTGTAGTACTGATAGGGAGATACTCTATGGGGCAGTAGTCATGTAATGATAATTTTCGTACATTTGTTTAAACATTTTCTACTCTTCCACCCGCTTCTCTTTGAGCTTTAGATTGGGTGGTGGAGCCACGTGGAAAGATGAACTGGCCTGCGCCGCCACTTCCATCCGGAAGCAGCTGCGGCTCGCCTGCAGTCGCCTGGCTTTGTCTTGTTTTGTTTTCTTTTGTCTTATTAGACGTATGTTTTAGTTTATATTTAGTTGTATATATGTGGGGAGAGGGGGAAAGATTTTTTTAATCTCTTCCTTCAACGGGGATGCGACCTTTTCCTTGTCATATCTCCGTCTGCGTCTGTACTGAGGCCTAATATCGAGGAGCTGGGGGCCTCAAACTGGAATCGACTTTGGGGGCTCCGGTGGCAGAGCCTGTGGACTTTCCAACGCGGAGCTGTCTGACTTCGGAGGCTGTGATGGCGCTGTGGCTGCGACCCGACTTCGGAGCTTGGCGGGCTTCGGCCGCGGGCCCTGTGGACGGTAACATCGGGAGCTCGCATGTCCCTGCTTGGTGACTGATTTTCGGGAGCTCCCGCAACAGCTGGACTGGAGGGTGGCGGCTTCGTCCGCCCCGGGTCGCGGAGTTTGACTCGGCCCGTTCGGGGAGCATGGAATCGGCCGCGGGATTTACCCATCACCCGGCGGGGGCTTTAACATCGAGAGCCTCGATCGCCTCGACGCAGCGGGAGAACAAGCAAGGAAGAGATAGGACTTTATGTCTTCCATCACAGTGAGGAGGTGCCTGGAGATTCACTCTGATGGATGTTTGTGTTAAATTGTGTTCAATGTGTGTTTTGTTGCTTTTTCTCTGTCATGACTGCAAGGTAAGCAATTTTGTTCAAACTATTGTTTGAATGACACTAAAGGAAATTCAATTCAATTCAATTCAAATATCATAGTATCCCGTCGCTCATAATCGCTTACGTATCGTTTAGCTTTAAGCGCAACGCACGACTGCGCAATTTGCGTAATATTCTCTAATATCTTCTACTAATATACAAAATATATTGCAACAGAACTTGTTTGTATCTGTTTCCATGCAGCGTGTGCTATGTTTAAGCACTCCCACAGCACTGATTTACACACTGCGTCTTATCTTTGTGTGCTCACTGGCCTGCATATTATTCCACTCGTGCATGCAGCTAGTCGGTCGCTGAGCATTGAAACACTGATGCCTGAAAGCTTTTCAAAGCATTTTTGCTAATCATCATAGCGTCCATTTTCTCCACAAATCTTCACTTTCACCGATGCCACCATGTTTTGATATGTGTCTGCTTACGATGTACGTAAAACTAGCACTTATTAGACGGAGAAAGATGGCTCCACACACACTCGTGTAGGAATCAAAAGCAAGAATGATTTAGTTCCAAGTTAAAGGTCACTGACTGATTTACATAATTATATGCGCAAGTCTGAGCATGTGCGAGAATGAGTACAGCTCATACGCATAAATTACATGGATATTGTCGCAAAAGCTAATGGCATGTTGGCCTTCATAACAACAGGAGTTGAGTATAGGAGCAAAGAGGTCCTTCTACAGTTGGACAGGGCCCTGGAGAGACAACACCAGGAGAATTGTGTGCAGTTTTGGTCTCCGATTTTGAGAAAGGACGTTGTTCCCATGGTTTACACGGTTAATTCCCGGGGTGGCGGGCCTGTCGTATGTCGAACAAATGGAGCGACTGGGTTTGTATACACTGGAATTTAGAAGGATGAGAGGGGATCCTATTGAAACGTATAAGATTATTAAGGGATTGAACACGCTAGAGGCAGGAAACGTGTTCCCGATGTTGGAGGAGTCCAGAACCAGGGGCCACAGTTTAAGAATAATGGGTAAGCCATTTAGAACGGAGATGAGGAAACACTTTCTCACCCAGAGTGTTGCGAATCTGTGGAATTGTCTGCCTCAGAAGGCAGTGGGGGCCTATTATTTGGATGGTTTCAAGAAAGAGTTAGATAGAGCTCTTAAAGATAGCAGATTCAAGGGATAAAGGGAGAAGGCAGGAACGGGGTACTGATTGTTCATGATCTGCCATGATCACAGTGAATGGCGGTGCTGGCTCGAAGGGCCGAATGGCATACTTCCGCATCTTGACCACGTACATTTCAACGAGGGCTCCCGCAATTCCCAACCTAATTTCGTACAATGTCCTCGGATATGTCCCAGGCCCTGGAGATTGTCTACCTTGATACACGACAGTACCTTCAATACTTCTTCGACGGTAACACTGACTGCTCTCAAGAAACTCCCAATGATTGTCCCAAGATCCTCCATCCGACTGTTTTTATCCTCGAAAAATACAGAGGGGAGATACTTATTGAGGATCATGTCCATCTCATGTGGCTCCACACAGAGGTGACCACTTTGATTCATGAGAGGTCCCACTCTCTCTGTAGTTACCCATTCCCCCTTGGCCGCAGACGGTTATGCTTTGACGTTATATCTTTCAAGGAGCACGATACGCGTATTCAGCTCGGTGCAGAGACTGGAGTAGAGATTTATCCCTCGGAAAAAATGGCCGTCAAAGGACCAACGGTTTATCAGACCGTCTACTCTGTGCAGTTTGGAACAACGACAAGTGATTTTATTGACACAATAAATGTCGGCTTCTGAGAGGCCTTGACAGGATGGATATTCACCGAGATACACAAAGGGTTGCTGGATAATTTAGTAAGGATAAATGTTTCAGAATACGAATTGGGTGACTGAGATAAGATGGAATTTATCCTGTCAAACATATCTGAATACACTGTACCTCCTACCCAGAAATAGTGACGCTCATTTATCAAGTACAAATATAGCTGGGCGAAATTGTTTTTTGAACAACAGGGAAATGAAGAGTAATGTAATCATGTCAAATGAGATGGAGGAACTGAGTGAAATCCAGGTTAGCCGGGAAGTGGTGTTAGATAAATGGAATGGATTAAAGGCCGATAAATCCCCAGGACCAGACAGGCTGCATCCCAGAGTACTTAAGGAAGTATCCCCATAAATAGTGGATGCATTAGTGATAATGTTTCAGAACTCTTCAGATTCTGGAGTAGTTCCTGTGGATTGGAGGGTAGCTAATGTAACCTCACTTTTTAAAAAGGGAGGGAGAGAGAAAACGGGGAATTACAGACCAGTTAGTCTAACATCGGTAGTGGGGAAAATGCTAGAGTCAGTTATTAAAGATGGGATAGCAGCTCATTTGGAAAGTGGTGAAATCATTGAACAAAGTCAGCATGGATTTAAGAAAGGTAAATCATGTCTGACGAATCTTCTAGAATTTTTCGAGGATGTAACTAGTAGAGTGGATAAGGGAGAACCAGTGGATGTGTTATATCTGGACTTTCAGAAGGCTTTCGACAAGGTCCCACATAAGAGATTAGTATGCAAACTTAAAGCACACGGTATTGGGGGTTCAGTATTGATGTGGATAGAGAACTCTCTGGCAGACAGGAAGCAAAGAGTAGGAGTAAACGGGTCCTTTTCAGAATGGCAGGCAGTGACTAGTGCGGTACCGCAAGGCTCAGTGCTGGGACCCCAGCTATTTACAATATATATAAATGATCTGGATGAGGGAATTGAATGCAACATCTCCAAGTTTGCGGATGACACGAAGCTGGGGGGCAGTGTTAGCTGTGACGAGGATGCTAGGAGGCTGCAAGCTGACTTGGATAGGTTGGGTGAGTGGGCAAATGCATGGCAAATGCAGTATAATGTGGGTAAATGTGAGGTTATCCACTTTGGTGGCAAAAACAGGAAAGTAGATTATTATCTGAATGGTGGCCGATTAGGAAAAGGGGAGATGCAACGAGATCTGGGTGTCATTGTGCACCAGTCATTGAAAGTAGGCATGCAGGTGCAGCAGGCAGTGAAGAAAGCGAAGGGTATGTTAGCATTCATAGCAAAAGGATTTGAGCACAAGGGCAGCGGGGTTCTACTGCAGTTGTACAGGGTCTTGGTGAGGCCACACCTGGAGTATTGCGTACAGTTTTGTTCACCAAATCTGAGGAAAGACATTCTTGCCATAGAGGGAGTACATAGAAGGTTCACCAGACTGATTCCTGGGATGGCAGGACTTTCATATGAAGAAAGACTGGATAGACTCGGCTTGTACTCGGTAGATTTTACAAGATTGAGGGGGGATCTTATAGAAACTTACAAGATTCTTAAGTGGTTGGACAGGCTAGATGCAGGAAGATTGTTCCCGATGATGGGGAAGTCCAGAACAAGGAGTCACAGTTTAAGGATAAGGGGGAAGTCTTTTAGGACCGAGATGAGAAAATCATTTTTCACACATAGAGTGGTGAATCTGTGGAATTTTCTGCCACAGAAGGTAGTTGAGGCCAGTTCATTGGCTATATTTAAGAGGGAGTTAGATGTGGCCCTTGTGGCTTAAGAATCAGGGGCTATGGAGAGAAGGCAGGTACAGGATACTGATTTGGATGATCAGCCATGATCATATTGAATGGCGGTGCAGGCTCGCAGGGCCGAATGGCCTGCTCCTGCACCTATTTTATATGTTTCTATGTATGAAATGATTGAGTCCGAGGTCAGTTCTGAAACTGCGCACCACGGGACATACGAATAGCTTGTTACCCTCCGTTACCAGGCCTCTGAACAGTCCCTCCAGAGTTGTGGTTCTGGTCAATTTGCCTCTAACTTCATTCATTCATCATCCAAGAAAACATTAGTGACGCAGTGGTGCTGGTTTCCGACGGCCACGTTGCTGGTTTCACAACAGCCTCTAACCGATTGTGCCATTGGGCGTTGTCTCACAACAGCCTCTAACCCATTGTGGCATTGGGCATTGTCTCACAACAGCCTCTAACCCATTGTGGCATTGGGCGTTGTCTCACAACAGCCTTTAACCCATTGTGGCATTGGGCGTTGTCCCACAACAGCCTCTAACCCATTGTGGCATTGTGCGTTGTCTCACAACAGCCTCTAACCCATTGTAGCATTGGGCGTTGTCTCACAACAGCCTCTAACTCATTGTGGCATTGGGCCTTGTCTCACAAACTGAGGAACAACAATGCGATACAATGGTGAAAACTGTGTTCTGCACTCTGTATCGTCCACTTTGCTTCATCTATTTACATAATCATAGACCATCGGCCCAGCTTGCCCTAACCGACAAATGTGCCCCATCTCCACTAGACCCACCTGCTATGTTTGGCCCTGATCATTTTCAACCTTTCCCATACATTTACGTCCAAATGTCTTTATATTTGGTGATAGTTTTCGCCTCAAGTATCTGCTCTAGCAGCTCGTTCTATAAACCCACCAACCCCTGTGCGAATCCACATACTGACCACCCTCTGTGTTTATACAAAGACTCACCACTCTGTGTTCTCGTGTTTGAACTAATTGAATCTGTATATGTTATATCTGATCAGTTTGGACAGCATGCACAACCAAGTTTTAGACTGTACCTTGATACATGTGATAACAATAAACGTGGCTAAAACCTAATGCCCTACGCATCTTAATTATTCACTACACCACGAACCCAGCGGGATGTCCCATGGTTCACAGAAGCAACGCATCATACATCGTTCCAGCTGTGGACCTCGGCACAGTCGAATGATACGTTTTGCCCATTGTACTAACTTTGATCCATGAGAGCCCACTCTCTCTGTAGTTACCCCTTTACCCTTGGACACAGATTGTTCTGCTTTGACGTTATATCTTTCGAGGAACACGATACGCGTCCTCAGCTCGGTGCAGAGACTGAAGTCGAGATTTATCCCTCGGAAAAAATGGCCGCCAAAGGACCAACAGTTTATCAGATCGTCTACTCTGTGCAGTTTGGAACAACGACAAGTAATTTTATTGACACAATAAATGTCCGCTTCTGAGAGGCCTTGACAGGGTGGATATTCACCGAAATACACAAAGGGTTGCTGGATAATTTAGTAAGGATAAATGTTTCAGAATACGAATTGGGTGACTGAGATAAGATGGAATTTATCCTGTCAAACATATCTGAATACACTGTACCTCCTACCCAGAAATAGTGATGCTCATTTATCAAGTACAAATATGGCTGGGCGAACATGTGTTTTGGACAATAGGGCAATGACGAATAATGTAATGAGGTAGGAAATGATTGAGTCCGAGGTCAGTTCTGAAACTGCGCACCACGGGACATACGAATAACCTGTTACCCTCCGTTACCAGGCATTAACCGGCCAATGTGCCCCATAAACACTGGTCACACCGGCTATGGCACTGATTATTTTCAACCTTTCCTATTCACCTACCTGTCCAAATGTCTTTACATTTTGTGATAGTTTTCACCCCAACTATCTCCTTTGGCAGCTCGTTCTATATACCCACTAACCACACAGTTACCACCCTCTGTGTTTATACAAAGACTCACCACTCTTGTGTCCTCGTGTTTGAACTGATTGAATTTGTATATGTTATATCTCATCACTTTGGACAGCAGGCACAACCAAGTTTTAGAATGTACCTTGATACATGTGAGAATAATAAACGTGGCTAAAACCTAATGCCCTTCCCATCTTAATTGTTCACAACACCACGAACCCAGCGGGATGGCTCACAACAGCACTGCATTATACATCGTTCCAGCTGTGGACTTCGGCACAGTCAAATGATACGTTTTGCACATTGTACTGACTTTGCGTTTTTACAGCTCGAATTCACCAACTGCACATGACCAGTTCCACGGCGGTCTGAATTATGTAATGTGGGCTGAGCAAATGATGTTCATCCTTACAAACACAAGGACAATTCTGGTATTCGTAGAAATGAAAGACAATATTGATCATCACATCACGAACAATATTTAGTATTCTGTACATTCCCCTTGGTCTATCTGATGTATCGGTGTTTGAAGAAGGGTCGTTGCCTATTTCCTTCGCTCCATAGATGCTGCTGCACCCGCTGAGTTTCTCCAGCATTTCTGTCTACCTCTGGGTTTGAACAGTTGGTACCTATGCACGGTGTAGCCGATCTGAGTGGATCGGAAGCAAAAAAAGGCGTTTCACTATTCCTCGGTACATATCACACTAGTAAACATTTGCCTAACCTTACCAATGCTAATCATCTGAGAAAAGTGATATTTATGATCAGAGCGGGAATGTTCGTAGAATGATGGCGACTAAGATTGTCCATGTGAAACAGACGATATCGATATCTAAGATGGTTTTTGATTCCTCGACCTGGGTAAAAGTGCATTTACCTTATCTATTTTCCTCGTGATTTTATACATAATCATAAGATCATCCCTCATCGAAGGAATAATGTCCGCACCTCTCATTATAACTCGACCCATTCAAGGGAAAAGTAGCGAACCCCTGCCATAACTAGTGACGGTGATACCACATGTGGAGAATTGTGCAAGACTGGGTCGTGTGTCACAGAGTCACAGAGCAGAGAAGCAGGCCCAACAACGGACTTTCTCAAAAGTATCCAACTACTAAATCCTATTTACTAGCACTTGATCAGCAGAGTATTATGCCTTCGAACGAACTAATTTATCGTTAAGTCCCACATACCTCGACCCTTGTACCACCAAACTTATTTCCATATACATCGACTCCATCCTATCCCCCTGGTCAAATCCCTCCCTACCTATGTCCCAGGCACCTCACACGCTCTTCATCCCATTCATGGCTTCCGTTTTCCAGGCTCCCATTCCCTCATCTTCACATTGGATGTCCAATCACTCTACACCTCCATCCCCGACCAGGAGGGTCTTAAAGCCCTCCGTTTCTACCTCGACCACAGAACCAACCAGTCCATGTCTACTAATAATCCTCCGCCTAGCGGAGCAGGTCCTTACCTTCAACAACTTTTCCTTTGACTCCTCCCATTTCCTCCAAATCCAAGGCGTAGCTATTGGCTCGCGCCTGGGCCCATATCCTTGTTCGAGGCGATACCGTGGCCCTATTCCCGAACTCTACCTCCGCTACATCGACGACTGCAACGGTGCTGCCTCCTGCACCCATGCAGAACTCACTGGCTTCATCCAATTCACCACTAACTTCCATCCGGCACTCAAACTCACCTGGACCATTTCCAATATCTCCCCACCGTTTCTTGACCTCACTATCTCCATCGCAGGTAACCAACTACTGACCAATATCTACTACAAACCCCCTGACTGCCATCTGTGATATATTGAGCTCAGACACAGATTAACAAGTTAACTCACTGGTGACCGGAACATGACTGCACAGCTGCACCGTGGTTTATTCAATCATATACAATGCTCCAACTAAAGGTGGCGCTATTATAACTCCTCCCACCTTAATGAAAACGTTATCGCCTTGTTGACATTTTTAAATATACATTGATGACATTTGTGAATATAATAAAAACGGTATGAATATATTACAATCTTTTATATTAGTTTACTTTTATATAACCTGAATAAAATGAGGGGGTGAGGCATATATGTTGCATATGCAATGATCTGTGCATTTCCCAAATTAAACTTCACAAATTAAACCTAACCGACGGATTTCTCCTTGTGTCTGGATATCGTCTCTGACCAAAAGTTTCTGACTGTTTAGAACCTCTTGGACTCATTTTTGATCGAGTCAAGTCTTCCTTTTA
Source organism: Malacoraja senta (assembly GCA_038087875.1). Lineage (NCBI taxonomy): Eukaryota > Metazoa > Chordata > Chondrichthyes > Rajiformes > Rajidae > Malacoraja > Malacoraja senta. The sequence goes on along the minus strand of JAXLNO010002815.1, from coordinate 48,014 downwards.
ACCTACATTCATAGATTCCAGTCCATCAGTCAATTTTGTAGACTGTCAACCACACTTGAACCTCCATTTTCAGGCTGGTTCAAACTCTCACTATCTTGTGTACCTTCATGTACCATTTCTGGTTCATCCGTTGGTACCTGTACTTGAGTGGTAACCAAATTATCTGACTCGTCTAATTGATCTGGTTGCAAACCTGTCTGTGCTTGCATAGGCATGACATGGTCAATGTGTACTTTTCTCACCTTCCCACTTCCAAACATCTTGACCAACCAAGTATGTCCGTGGTCTGCACTTTCTCACTACTCTTCCAGGTAACCACTTTAGATTTGATTTGATTTAATTTATTGTCATTGTCTTCAATTAAGAGACAACGAAATTCTTTTTCGCACACAGTAATACAAAAAATAAAATTGTAATAAAACACAAAAGCACCGAACACAGTAGTCCACAACTCAAACATCCCCACAGCGACACCAAAGTTCCCCACTGTGAGGGAAGGAACCAGTGTCCAGTCAACCTCCTCGCTGATGTTCCACAATGTTCACCCGTGGTCGGGGCCTCCCGACCACCCCGTAGTCGCCGCCACTGGCGGCCCGATGTTCAGGCCCTCTCGCCGGGAACGATTGAACCCCGACGTCGAACGGGAGAACATCCTCAGCGGCCTGGACCTCTGAATCGGACACCTTCCACCTTCCACCGGAGTCCGCGGCTCCCGATGTCCACAGGCCGCGCTGGGGGGAGATTCGCGCTGGCGACCACCTGCAAAGGGTCCAAGGACTTTGCGATGTTTGTCAGCTCCGCCCGCCTTAGGAGCTCCGCACCCACAGCTCCGCGATGCTGTAGCAGCGGCCCAACATTCCGGAGCTCCAAGCGGCGATCCCAGGTAACGCCTCGCCCGCTCCGCGATGCATCGAGCGCAGCGCCGCAGCTGCTGAAGCTCTGGTCCGGTCCCAGTTGGTAGGCCGCAGGGGGAGGTGGGGGGGGGGGGTGGCGAGGAGGCGACTCGGATAATAGCCGCATCCTCGCCAGGAAGCGACTGAAGGACGGTTCCCCCCTTACCCTAGCCGCTTCCCCCCACATAAAGTACTGAAAAAACTAAAAAAACACACTTTAAACATAACAAAATAAAAAGCCAACCAGACTGTTGGCGGAGGCAGCTAGTAACAGCGTGACCGGATGTGCTAGGGCGCCATCGGATGTCCTAGAAGTACCCACTTGTGATGATCATGGATCATGGATCATGGAAACTTTATTGTCATTCAGACCTTTCAGTTTGAACGAAATTTCGTTGCCTTGCAGTCATACATATAATAAAATAACAAAACACACAATAAACACAAATTTAACATCCACCACAGTAGAGTTCACCAGACACCTCCTCACTGTGATGGAAGGCAAAAATCTTAAGTCTTTGTCCCTTCCCTCCTTGTTCTCGCTCTGCGCGAATGCGATCCAGGTCTACGATATTGTGACCCCCACCGGGTGATGGTAAGGAAGTCCCGCGACCCAACCGTGCTCCGCGAACGGGCCTGTTCAATCTCCGCGCCCCGGGGTAGTCGAAGCTGCCGCCCTCCAGTCCAGCGGACGAAGCTGTTGCCGCGGGAGCTCTGGAAAAACAGGTCACCAACCTGTGACCTGCGAGCCCCCGACGTTGTCGTCTACTGGGCCCGCGGCCGAACCTCCGAAGTCCGGTCGCCGCCGCCGTAACACCACCTCAGCCCCGAGTCGGGTTGCCGCCGCCGTAACACCACCTCAGCCCCGAGTCGGGCCGCCGCCGCCGGAACGCCAGAACCCGCCACAGCTCCGAGGTCGGCCAGATGTTTTTCTCCTTTAACTTCTGATTCCACTCAACACTCCTTTCCTTTATCTACTTCTGTCATGATATGCTTTTTTGTTTTTCCTGTTTATTTTCTACTGTTTGAGCCAAGTTTGGTTTCAGCAGTGAAAACCTTGTTCTTGGTTTTCTCTTCAAGTACAGTTCAGCTGGCGTTTGACCAGTAGTGGTGTGAGGTGTGTTTCGATATGTAATCAGAAAGTTAGCCAGTTTGTGAGACAGAGACAACTGTCTTTTCTTTGGATTTGGATCCAGCAGTTGTTTGACTAAATTACGTTTTACAATTTGCACTGTGCGTTCTCCTGCTCCATTTGAAGCGGAATGGTATGGAATAACTCTAGTGTGTTTTACACCATTCCATTTCATGAATTGTGAAAACTCTTGTGAACAGAATTGAGGTCCGTTATCAGACACAATTTCCTCTGGAAATCCATAGCACGAAAACAATCCTCGCAAAATGTCTATTGTTTTGCTGGATGTCGTTTTGTTCATCGGAAAAACCTCAACCCACTTGGAGTGACTATCAATCACAGTGAACAATTGTTGTCCATCTAACTCTGCAAAGTCCACGATTAATCTTTGCCTCACTCTAGCCGGCCATTTCCATGGCTGTAGCGGTACTGTTGGTGCATTCTTTCCAACTACTTGACATGTGTTACACTCTTCCACAATTTGATACACTGTGGGATAGTACTGATGGAGTGACACACGATGGGGCAGTACTGATGGCGTTAAACACGGTGTGGACGTAGTGATGGAGAGACTCACTGTGCAGTGGTACTGATGGCGTGACACACTGTGCAGTAGTACTGATGAAATGACACTGTGTAATACTACTGATGAAGTGTCACGCTGTGGGGTAGTTCTGATGGAATGACACACTGTGGGGTTGTACTGACGGAGTGACAGTGTGGAGTAGTACTGATGTAATAACACGCTGTGTTGTAGTACTGATAGGGAGATACTCTATGGGGCAGTAGTCATGTAATGATAATTTTCGTACATTTGTTTAAACATTTTCCACTCTTCCACCCGCTTCTCTTTGAGCTTTAGATTGGGTGGTGGAGCTACGTGGAAAGAGGAACTGGTCTGCACCGCCACTTCCATCCGGAAGCAGCTGCGGCTCGCCTGCAGTCGCCTGTCTTTGTCTTTTTTTGTTTTATTTTGTCTTATTAGACGTATGTTTTAGTTTATGTTTAGTTGTGTATATGTGGGGAGTGGGGGAAAGATATTTTAAATCTCTTCCTTCAACGGGGATGCGACCTTTTCCTTGTCATATCTCCGTCTGCGTCTGCACTGAGGCCTAATATCGGGGAGCTGGCGGCCTCAAACTGGAATCGACTTTGGGGGCTCCGGTGGCAGAGCCTGTGGACTTCCCATCGAGGAGCTGGCTGACTTCGGAGGCTGTGGTGGCGCTGTGGCTGCGACCCGACTCCGGAGCTTGGCGGGCTTTGGCCGCGGGTCTCGTGGACGGTAACATCGGGAGCTCGCAGGGCCCTGCTTGGTGACTGATTTTCGGCAGCTCCCGCAACAGCTGGACTGGAGGGTGGCGGCTTCGTCCGCCCCGGGTCGCGGAGTTTGAGTTGGCCCCTTCGCGGAGCTTGGAATCGGCCGCGGGATTTACCCAACCTCCGGCGGGGGCTTCAACATCGAGAATGTCGATCGTCTCGACGCAGCGGGAGAACGAGCAAGGAAGAGATAAGACTTTTTGCCTTCCTTCACTGTGAGGAGGTGCCTAGAGATTCACGATGATGGATGCTTGTGTTAAATTGTGTTAATTGTGTGTTTTGTTGTTTTTTTCTGTCATGACTGCAAGGTACGCAATTTCGTTCAAATTATTGTTTGAATGACAATAAAGGAAATTCAATTCAATTCAATTCAATTCAATATCTGGGTATCCCGTCGCTCTTAATGGCTTACGTATCGTTTAGCTTTAAGCTCAACGCGCGACTGCGCAATTTGCGTAATATTCTCTAATATCTTCTACTACTATCGCAAATATATTGAAACAAAACTCTTTTATCTGTTTCCATGCAGCGAGTGCTATGTTTAAGCAGTCTCCAACAGCACTGATTTACACACTGCGCCTTATCGTTGTGTGCTCACTGGCCTGCATATCATTCCACTCATGCATGCAGCAGCTGTACAACCCCACAGTGTGTCATTCCATCAGAACTACCCCACAGCGTGACACTTCATGCAGCTAGCATTGAAACACTGATTCCTGAAAGCTTTTCAAAGCATTTTTGCTAATCATCATAGCATCCATTTTATCCACAAATCTTCACTTTCACCGCTGCCACAATGTTTCGATATGTGTCTGCTTACGATGAAGGTAAAACTAGCACATATTAGACGGAAAAAGATGGCTCCACACACACTCGTGCAGGAATCAAAAGCAAGAATGATTTATTTCCAAGTTAAAGGTCACTGACTGATGTACATAATTTTATGCGCAAGTCTGAGCATGTGCGAGAATGAGTACAGCTCATATGCATAAAACATGGATATTGTCACAAAAGCCAATATGGCCTTCATAACCACAGGAGTTGAGTAAAGGAGCAAAGATATCCTTCTACAGTTGGACAGGGCCCTGGAGAGAACACACCTGCAGTATTGTATGCAGTTTTCGTCTCCGATTTTGAGAAAGGACGTTCTTGCTATGGTTTACACGGTTAATTCCTGGGATGGCGGGACTGTCGTATGTCGAAAGAATGGTGCGACTGGGTTTGTATACACTGGAATTTAGAAGGATGAGAGGGGATCTTATTGAAACGTATAAGATTATTAAGGGATTGGACACGCTAGAGGCAGGAAACGTGTTCCCGATGTTGGAGGAGTCTAGAACTAGGGGCCACAGTTTAAGAATAAGGGGTAAGCCATTTAGAACGGAGATGAGGAAACACTTTCTCACCCAGAGAGTTGTGAATCTGTGGAATTCTCTGCCTCAGAGGGCAGTGTGGGGCCTATTCTCCGGATGTTTTCAAGAGAGAGTTAGATAGAGCTCTTAAAGATAGCAGATTCAAGGGATATAGGGAGAAGGCAGGAACAGGGTACCGATTGTGGATGATCAGCCACGCTCACAGCGAATGGCGGTGCTGGGTCTAAGGGCCGAATGGCCTACTTCCGCATCTTGACCACGTAAATTTCAACGAGGGCTCCCGCAATTCCCACTCTAGTTTCGTACAAGTCCTCGGATATGTCTGATCAGGCCCTGGAGATTGTCTACCTTGATACACGATAGCACCATCAGTACTTCTTCGACGGTAACACTGACTGCTCTCAAGACACTTCCATTGACTGCCCCAAGATCCTCCGTCCGACTGTTTTTATCCTCGATAAATACAGAGGAGAGATACTTATTGAGGATCGTGTCCATCTTCTGTGGCTCCACACAGAGGTGACCGCTTTGATCCATGGGAGGTCCAACTCTCTCTGTAGTTACCCCTTCCCCCCTTGGCCGCAGACGGTTCTGCTTTGACGTTATATCTTTCAAGGAACACTATGCGTGTCTTCAGCTCGGTGCAGAGACTGAAGTCGAGATTTATCCCTCGGCAAAAATGGCCGCCAATGGATCAACAGTTTATCAGATCAACTACTCTGTGCAGTTTGGAACAACGACAAGTAATTTTATTGACACAATAAATGTAGGCTTCCGACAGGCCTTGACAGGATGGATATTCACCGAAATACACAAAGAGTTGCTGGATAATTTAGTCAGGATAAATGTTTCAGAATACGAATTGGATGACTGAGATAAGATGGAATTTATCCTGTCAAACATATCTGAATACACTGTACCTCCTACCCAGAAGATAGTGATGCTCATTTATCAAGTACAAATATAGCTGGGCGAACATGTTTTTTGAACAACAGGGAAATGAAGAGTAATGTAATCAGGTATGAAATGATTGAGTCCGATGTCAGTTCTGAATTGCACACCACGGGTCAGACGAATAACTTGTTACCCTCCGTTACCAGGCCTCTGAAGAGTCCCTCCAGAGTTGGGGATCTGCTCAATTTGCCTCTAGCTTCATTCATTCATCATCCAAGAAAACGCAGTGGTGCTGGTTTCATTCATCATCCAAGTGACGCAGTGGTGCTGGTTTCCGACAGACACATTGCGGCATTGGGCGTTGTCTCACAACAGCCTCTAACCCATTGTGGCATTGGGCGTTGTCTCACAAACTGATGAACAACGATGCGATACAATGGTGAAAACTGTGTTCTGCACTCTGTATCGTCCACTTTGCTACACCTATTTACATAGTCATAGACCATCGGCCCAGCCTGCCCTAACCGACCAATGTGCCCCATCTCCACTAGTCTCACCTGCTATATTTGTCCCTGATCATTGTCAACCTTTCCTATACACCTACCTGTCCAAATGTCTTTACATTGTGTGATAGTTTCACCCCAACTATCTCCACTAGTAGCTCGTTCTATATACCCGCTAACCCCTGTGCGAATCCACACACTGACCTACCTCGTGTTTATACAAAGTCTCACCACTCTGTGTCCTCGTGTTTGAACTGATTGAATCTGTATATGCTATATCTGATCAGTTTGGACAGCATGTACAACCAAGTTTTAGACTGTACCTTGATACATGTGATAATAAACGTGGCTAAAACCTAATGCCCTTCGTCACTACACCACGTACCCAGCGGGATGTCTCATGGTTCACAGAAGCAACGCATCATACATCGTTCCAGCTGTGGACCTCGGCACAGTCAAATGATACGTTTTGCACATTGTACTAACTTTGCGTTTTTACAGAACACGATTTCACCAACTGCACATGACCAGTTCCACGGCGGTCTGAATTATGCAATGTGGGCTGAGCAAATGATGTTCATCCTTACTAACACACGGACAAGTCTGGGATTCGTAGAAATAAAAGGCAACATTGATCATAACATCACGAACAATATTCTGTATTCTGTACATTCCCCTTGAGCTATCTGATGTATCTGAGTTTGAAGAAGGGTTTCGGCCGAAACGTTGCCTATTTCCTTCGCTCCATAGATGCTGCTGCACCTGCTGAGTTTCTCCAGCACTTTTGTCTACCTCTGAGTTTGAACTATTTGTACCTATGCACGATCTATCCGATCTGAGTTGATCGGAAGCAAAACAAAGCTTTTCACTATTCCTCGGTAAATATCACATTAGTAAACCGTTGCCTAACGTTACCAATGCTAATCATCTGAGAAAAGTGATATTTATGATCAGAGCGGGAATGTTCGTAGAATGACGGCGACTAAGATTGTCCATGTGAAACAGACGATATCGATATCTAAGATGGTTTTTGATTCCTCGACCCGGATAAAAGTGCGTTTACCTGATCTATTTTCCTCGTGATTTTATACATAATCATAAGACCGTCCCTCATCCTCCGGCACTCGAAGGAATAATGTCCGCACCTCTCATTATAACTCGACCCATTCAAGGGAAATGTAGCGAACCCCTGCCATAACTAGTGACGGTGAGACCACATGTGGAGAATTGTGCAAGACTGGGTCGTGTGTCACAGAGTCACAGAGCAGAGAAGCAGGCCCAACAACGGTCTATGTCAAAAGTATCCAATTACTAAATCCCATTTACTAGCTCTTGATCAGCAGAGTATTATGCCTTCGAACTATCTAATTTATCGTTAAGTCCCACATACCTCGACCCTTGTACCACCAAACTTGTTTCCATATACATCGACTCCATCCTATCCCCCTGGTCAAATCTCTCCCTACCTATGTCCCAGACACCTCACACGCTCTTCATGGATTCCGTTTTCCCGGCCCCCATTCCCTCATCTTCACCGTGGATGTCCAGTCACGCTACACCTCCATCCCCGACCAGGAGTGTCTTAAAGCCCTCCGTTTCTTCCTCGACCACAGAACCAACCAATCCATGTCTACTGATAATCCTCCGCCTAGAGGAGCTGGTCCTTACCCTCAACAACTTTTCCTTTGACTCCTCCCATTTCCTCCAAATCCAAGGCGTAGCTATTGGCTCGCGCCTGGGCCTATATCATTGTTCGATGCGATACCGTGGCCCTATCCACGAACTCTACCTCCGCTACATCGACAACTGCAACGATGCTGCCTCCTGCACTCATGTAGAACTCACTGACTTCATCCATTTCACCACTAACTTCCATCCGGCACTCAAATTCACCTGGACCATTTCCAATATCTCCCCACCGTTTCTTGTCCTCACTATCTCCATCGTAGGTAACCGACTACTGACCAATATCTACTACAAACCCCCTGACTCCCATCTGAGATATATTGAGCTCAGACACAGATTAACAAGTTAACTCACTGGTGACCGGAACATGACTGCACAGCTGCACCGTGGTTTATTCAATCATATACAATGCTCCAACTAAAGGAGGCGCTATTATAACTCCTCCCAACTTAATGAAAACGTTATCGCCTTGTTGACATTTTAAAATATAACATTGTTGATATTTGTGAATATAATAAAAACGGTATGAATATATTACAATCTTTTATATTAGTTTACTTTTATATAACCTGAATAAAATGAGGGGGTGAGGCATATATGTTGCATATGCAATGATCTGTGCATTTCCCAAATTAAACTTCACAAATTAAACCTAACCGACGGATTTCTCCTTTTGTCTGGATATCGTCTCTGACCAAACGTTTCTGATTGTTTAGAACCACTTGGACTCATTTTTGATCGAGTCAAGTCTTCCTTTTAACCTACATTCATAGATTCCAGTCCATCAGTCAATTTTGTAGACTGTCAACCACACTTGAACCTCCATTTTCAGGCTGGTTCAAACTCTCACTATCTTGTGTACCTTCATGTACCATTTCTGGTTCATCCGTTGGTACCTGTACTTGAGTGGTAACCAAATTATCTGACTCGTCTAATTGATCTGGTTGCAAACCTGTCTGTGCTTGCATGGGCATGACATGGTCAATGTGTACTTTTCTCACCTTCCCACTTCCAAACATCTTGACCAAGTATGTCCGTGGTCTGCACTTTCTCACTACTCTACCAGGTAATCACTTTAGATTTGATTTGATTTAATTTATTGTCATTGTCTTCATTTCAGAGACAACGAAATTCTCTTTCGCACACAGTAATACAAAAAATTAAAATTGTAATAAAACACAAAAGCACCGAACACAGCAGTCCACAACTCAAACATCCCCACAGCGACACCAAAGATCCCCACTGTGAGGGAAGGAACCAATGTCCAGTCAACCTCCTCGCTGATGTTTCCCAATGTTCACCCGTGGTCGGGGCCTCCCGACCACACCGTAGTCGCCGCCACGGGCGGCCCGAAGTTCAGGCCCTCTCGCCGGGAACGATGGAACCCCGACGTCGAACGGGAGAACATCCTCAGCGGCCTGGACCTCTGAATCGGACACCTTCCACCTTCCACCGGAGTCCGCGGCTCCCGATGTCCACAGGCCGCGCTGGGCGGAGATTCGAGCTGGCGAACCCCGGCAAATGGTCCCAGGACATTGCGATGTTTAAGTCAGCTCCGCCCGCGTTAGGGGCTCCGTACCCACAGCTCCGCGATGCTGTAGCAGCGGCCCAACATTCCGTAGCTCCAAGCAGCGATCCCAGGTAAGGCCTCGCCCGCTCCACGATGTATCGAGCGCCTGTCTCTTTTCTCCTGTCTCTTTTCTACTGTTTGAGCCAAGTTTGGTTTCAGCAATGAAAACCTTGTTCTTGGTTTTCTGTTCAAGAACAGTTCAGCTGGCGTTTGACCAGTAGTGGTGTGAGGTGTGTTTCGATATGTAATCAGAAAGTTAGCCAGTTTGTGAGACAGAGACATCTGTCTTTTCTTTGGATCTGGATCCAGCAGTTGTTTGACTAAACGACGTTTTACAATTTGCACTGTGCACTCGGCTGCTCCATTTGAAGCGGAATGATATGGACTGACTCTAGTGGTTTTTACACCATTCCATTTCATGAATTGTGCAAACTCTTGTGAACAGAATTGAGGTCCGTTATCAGACACAATTTCCTCTGGAAATCCATAGGACGCAAACAATCCTCGCAAAATGTCTATTGTTTTGCTGGATGTCGTTTTGTTCATCGGAAAAACCTCAACCCACTTGGAGTGACTATCAATCACAGTGAACAATTGTTGTCCATCTAACTCTGCAAAGTCCACGAGTAATCTTTGCCACACTCTAGCCGGCCATTTCCATGGCTGTAGCGGTACTGTGGTGGATTCTTTCCAACTACTTGACATGTGCTACACTCTTTCACAATTTGATACACTGTGGGATAGTACTGATGGAGTGACACACGATGGGGCAGTACTGATGGCGTTAAACACGGTGTGGACGTAGTGATGGAGATACTTACTGTGCAGTAGTACTGATGGCGTGACACACTGTGCAGTAGTACTGATGAAATGACACTGTGTAATACTACTGATGAAGTGTCACGCTGTGGGGTAGTTCTGATGGAATGACACACTGTGGGGTTGTACTGACGGAGTGACAGTGTGGAGTAGTATAGATGTAATAACACACTGTGTTGTAGTACTGATAGGGAGATACTCTATGGGACAGTAGTCATGTAATGATAATTTTCGTACATTTGTTTAAACATTTTCTACTCTTCCACCCGCTTCTCTTTGAGCTTTAGATTGGGTGGTGGAGCCACGTGGAAAGATGAACTGGCCTGCGCCGCCACTTCCATCCGGAAGCAGCTGCGGCTCGCCTGCAGTCGCCTGGCTTTGTCTTGTTTTGTTTTCTTTTGTCTTATTAGACGTATGTTTTAGTTTATATTTAGTTGTATATATGTGGGGAGAGGGGGAAAGATTTTTTAAATCTCTTCCTTCAACGGGGATGCGACCTTTTCCTTGTCATATCTCCGTCTGCGTCTGTACTGAGGCCTAATATCGTGGAGCTGGCGGCCTCAAACTGGAATCGACTTTGGGGGCTCCGGTGGCAGAGCCTGTGGACTTCCTATCGCGTAGCTGGCTGACTTCGGAGGCTGTGGTGGCGCTGTGGCTGCGACCCGACTTCGGGGCTTCGCGGGCTTCGGCCGCGGGCCCTGTGGACGGTAACATCGGGAGCTCGCAGGGCCCTGCTTGGTGACTGATTTTCGGGAGCTCCCGCAACAGCTGGACTGGAGGGTGGCGGCTTCGTCCGCCCCGGGTCGCGGAGTTTGACTCGGCCCGTTCGGGGAGCATGGAATCGGCCGCGGGATTTACCCATCACCCGGCGGGGGCTTTAACATCGAGAGCCTCGATCGCCTCGACGCAGCGGGAGAACAAGCAAGGAAGAGATAGGACTTTATGTCTTCCATCACAGTGAGGAGGTGCCTGGAGATTCACTCTGATGGATGTTTGTGTTAAATTGTGTTCAATGTGTGTTTTGTTGCTTTTTCTCTGTCATGACTGCAAGGTACGCAATTTCGTTCAAACTATTGTTTGAATGACAATAAAGGAAATTCAATTCAATTCAATTCAAATATCATAGTATCCCGTCGCTCATAATCGCTTACGTATCGTTTAGCTTTAAGCGCAATGCACGACTGCGCAATTTGCGTAATATTCTCTAATATCTTCTACTAATATACAAAATATATTGCAACAGAACTTGTTTGTATCTGTTTCCATGCAGCGTGTGCTATGTTTAAGCAGTCTCCCACAGCACTGATTTACACACTGCGTCTTATCTTTGTGTGCTCACTGGCCTGCATATCATTCCACTCATGCATGCAGCTAGTCGGTCGCTGAGCATTGAAACACTGATGCCTGAAAGCTTTTCAATGCATTTTTGCTAATCATCATAGCGTCCATTTTCTCCACAAATCTTCACTTTCACCGATGCCACCATATTTTGATATGTGTCTGCTTACGATGTACGTAAAACTAGCACATATTAGACGGAGAAAGATGGCTCCACACACACTCGTGTAGGAATCAAAAGCAAGAATGATTTATTTCCAAGTTAAAGGTCACTGACTGATTTACATAATTATATGCGCAAGTCTGAGCATGTGCGAGAATGAGTACAGGTCATATGCATAAATTACATGGATATTGTCGCAAAAGCTAATGGCATGTTGGCCTTCATAACCACAGGAGTTGAGTATAGGAGCAAATAGGTCCTTCTACAGTTGGACAGGGCCCTGGAGAGACAACACCAGGAGAATTGTGTGCAGTTTTGGTCTCCGATTTTGAGAAAGGACGTTGTTCCCATGGTTTACACGGTTAATTCCCGGGGTGGCGGGCCTGTCGTATGTCGAACAAATGGTGCGACTGGGTTTGTATACACTGGAATTTAGAAGGATGAGAGGGGATCCTATTGAAACGTATAAGATTATTAAGGGATTGAACACGCTAGAGGCAGGAAACGTGTTCCCGATGTTGGAGGAGTCTAGAACCAGGGGCCACAGTTTAAGAATAATGGGTAAGCCATTTAGAACGGAGATGAGGAAACACTTTCTCACCCAGAGAGTTGCGAATCTGTGGAATTGTCTGCCTCAGAAGGCAGTGGAGGCCTATTCTTTGGATGGTTTCAAGAAAGAGTTAGATAGAGCTCTTAAATATAGTAGATTCAAGGGATATAGGGAGAAGGCAGGAACGGAGTACTGATTGTTCATGATCAGCCATGATCACAGTGAATGGCGGTGCTGGCTCGAAGGGCCGAATGGCATACTTCCGCATCTTGACCACGTACATTTCAACGAGGGCTCCCGCAATTCCCACCCTAATTTCGTACAATGTCCTCGGATATGTCCCTGGCCCTGGAGATTGTCTACCTTGATACACGACAGTACCTTCAATACTTCTTCGACGGTAACACTGACTGCTCTCAAGAGACTCCCATTGATTGTCCCAAGATCCTCCATCCGACTGTTTTTATCCTCGAAAAATACAGAGGGGAAATACTTATTGAGGATCATGTCCATCTCCTGTGGCTCCACACAGAGGTGACCACTTTGATTCATGAGAGGTCCCACTCTCTCTGTAGTTACCCCTTTCCCCTTGGCGCGGATTGTTCTGCTTTGACGTTATATCTTTCAAGGAGCACGATACGCGTCTTCAGCTCGGTGCAGAGACTGGAGTAGAGATTTATCCCCCGGAAAAAATGGCCGTCAAAGGACCAACGGTTTATCAGATCGTCTACTCTGTGCAGTTTGGAACAACGACAAGTGATTTTATTGACACAATAAATGTCGGCTTCTGAGAGGCCTTGAAAGGATGGATATTCACCGAGATACACAAAGGGTTGCTGGATAATTTAGTAAGGATAAATGTTTCAGAATACGAATTGGGTGACTGAGATAAGATGGAATTTATCCTGACAAACATATCTGAATACACTGTACCTCCTACCCAGAAAATAGTGACGCTCATTTATCAAGTACAAATATAGCTGGGCGAAATTGTTTTTTGAACAACAGGGAAATGAAGAGTAATGTAATCATGTCAAATGAAATGGAGGAACTGAGTGAAATCCAGGTTAGCCGGGAAGTGGTGTTAGATAAATGGAATGGATTAAAGGCCGATAAATCCCCAGGACCAGACAGGCTGCATCCCAGAGTACTTAAGGAAGTATCCCCATAAATAGTGGATGCATTAGTGATAATTTTTCAGAACTCTTCAGATTCTGGAGTAGTTCCTGTGGATTGGAGGGTAGCTAAAGTAACCTCACTTTTTAAAAGGGGAGGGAGAGAGGAAACGGGGAATTACAGACCAGTTAGTCTAACATCGATAGTGGGGAAAATGCTAGAGTCAGTTATTAAAGATGGGATAGCAGCTCATTTGGAAAGTGGTGAAATCATTGGACAAAGTCAGCATGGATTTAAGAAAGGTAAATCATGTCTGACGAATCTTCTAGAATTTTTCGAGGATGTAACTAGTAGAGTGGATAAGGGAGAACCAGTGGATGTGTTATATCTGGACTTTCAGAAGGCTTTCGACAAGGTCCCACATAAGAGATTAGTATGCAAACTTAAAGCACACGGTATTGGGGGTTCAGTATTGATGTGGATAGAGAACTGTCTGGCAGACAGGAAGCAAAGAGTAGGAGTAAACGGGTCCTTTTCAGAATGGCAGGCAGTGACTAGTGCGGTACCGCAAGGCTCAGTGCTGGGACCCCAGCTATTTACAATATATATAAATGATCTGGATGAGGGAATTGAATGCAACATCTCCAAGTTTGCGGATGACACGAAGCTGGGGGGCAGTGTTAGCTGTGACGAGGATGCTAGGAGGCTGCAAGCTGACTTGGATAGGTTGGGTGAGTGGGCAAATGCATGGCAAATGCAGTATAATGTGGGTAAATATGAGGTTATCCACTTTGGTGGCAAAAACAGGAAAGTAGATTATTATCTGAATGGTGGCCGATTAGGAAAAGGGGAGATGCAACGAGATCTGGGTGTCATTGTGCACCAGTCATTGAAAGTAGGCATGCAGGTGCAGCAGGCAGTGAAGAAAGCGAAGGGTATGTTAGCATTCATAGCAAAAGGATTTGAGCATAAGAGCAGCGGGGTTCTAATGCAGTTGTACATGGTCTTGGTGAGGCCACACCTGGAGTATTGCGTACAGTTTTGTTCACCAAATCTGAGGAAAGACATTCTTGCCATAGAGGGAGTACATAGAAGGTTCACCAGACTGATTCCTGGGATGGCAGGACTTTCATATGAAGAAAGACTGGATAGACTCGGCTTGTACTCGCTAGAATTTACAAGATTGAGGGGGGATATTATAGAAACTTACAAGATTCTTAAGTGGTTGGACAGGCTAGATGCAGGAAGATTGTTCCCGATGATGGGGAAGTCCAGAACAAGGAGTCACAGTTTAAGGATAAGGGGGAAGTCTTTTAGGACCGAGATGAGAAAATCATTTTTCACACATAGAGTGGTGAATCTGTGGAATTTTCTGCCACAGAAGGTAATTGAGGCCAGTTCATTGGCTATATTTAAGAGGGAGTTAGATGTGGCCCTTGTGGCTTAAGAATCAGGGGCTATGGAGAGAAGGCAGGTACAGGATACCGATTTGGATGATCAGCCATGATCATATTGAATGGCGGTGCAGGCTCGAAGGGCCGAATGGCCTGCTCCTGCACCTATTTTATATGTTTCTATGTATGAAATGATTGAGTCCGAGGTCAGTTCTGAAACTGCGCACCACGGGACATACGAATAGCTTGTTACCCTCCGTTACCAGGCCTCTGAACAGTCCCTCCAGAGTTGTGGTTCTGGTCAATTTGCCTCTAACTTCATTCATTCATCATCCAAGAAAACATTAGTGACGCAGTGGTGCTGGTTTCCGACGGCCACGTTGCTGGTTTCACAACAGCCTCTAACCGATTGTGCCATTGGGCGTTGTCTCACAACAGCCTCTAACCCATTGTGGCATTGGGCTTTGTCTCACAGCAGCCTCTAACCCATTGTGGCATTGGGCATTGTCTCACAACAGCCTCTAACCCATTGTGGCATTGGGCGTTGTCTCACAACAGCCTCTAACCCATTGTGGCATTGGGCGTTGTCTCACAGAAGCCTCTAACCCATTGTGGCACTGGGCGTTGTCCCACAACAGCCTCTAACCCATTGTGGCATTGGGCTTTGTCTCACAGCAGCCTCTAACCCATTGTGGCATTGGGCGTTGTCTCACAACAGCCTCTAACCCATTGTGGCATTGGGCGTTGTCTCACAGAAGCCTCTAACCCATTGTGGCATTGGGCGTTGTCCCACAACAGCCTCTAACCCATTGTGGCATTGGGCGTTGTCTCACAACAGCCTCTAATCCATTGTGCCGTTGGGCGTTGTCTCACAACAGCCTCTAACCCATTGTGGCATTGGGCGTTGTCTCACAAACTGAGGAACAACGATGCGATACAATGGTGAAAACTGTGTTCCGCACTCTGTATCGTCCACTTTGCTTCATCTATTTACATATTCATAGACCATCGGCCCAGCTTGCCCTAACCGACAAATGTGCCCCATCTCCACTAGTCTCACCTGCTATGTTTGGCCCTGATCATTTTCAACCTTTCCCATACATTTACGTCCAAATGTCTTTATATTTTGTGATAGTTTTCGCCTCAAGTATCTGCTCTAGCAGCTCGTTCTATAAACCCACCAACCCCTGTGCGAATCCACATACTGACCACCCTCTGTGTTTATACAAAGACTCACCACTCTGTGTTCTCGTGTTTGAACTAATTGAATCTGTATATGTTATATCTGATCAGTTTGGACAGCATGCACAACCAAGTTTTAGACTGTAACTTGATACATGTGATAACAATAAACGTGGCTAAAACCTAATGCCCTTCGCATCTTAATTGTTCCCAACACCACGAACCCAGCGGGATGTCCCATGGTTCACAGAAGCAACGCATCATACATCGTTCCAGCTGTGGACCTCGGCACAGTCAAATGATACGTTTTGCCCATTGTACTAACTTTGATCCATGAGAGCCCACTCTCTCTGTAGTTACCCCTTTACCCTTGGACACAGATTGTTCTGCTTTGACGTTATATCTTTCAAGGAACACGATACGCGTCCTCAGCTCGGTGCAGAGACTGAAGTCGAGATTTATCCCTCTGAAAAAATGGCCGCCAAAGGACCAACAGTTTATCAGATCGTCTACTCTGTGCAGTTTGGAACAACGACAAGTAATTTTATTGACACAATAAATGTCCGCTTCTGAGAGGCCTTGACAGGGTGGATATTCACCGAAATACACAAAGGGTTGCTGGATAATATAGTAAGGATAAATGTTTCAGAATACGAATTGGGTGACTGAGATAAGATGGAATTTATCCTGTCAAACATATCTGAATACACTGTACCTCCTACCCAGAAATAGTGATGCTCATTTATCAAGTACAAATATGGCTGGGCGAACATGTGTTTTGGACAATAGGGCAATGACGAATAATGTAATGAGGTAGGAAATGATTGAGTCCGAGGTCAGTTCTGAAACTGCGCACCACGGGACATACGAATAACCTGTTACCCTCCGTTACCAGGCCCTAACCGGCCAATGTGCCCCATAAACACTAGTCACACCGGCTATGGCACTGATTATTTTCAACCTTTCCTATTCACCTACCTGTCCAAATGTCTTTACATTTTGTGATAGTTTTCACCCCAACTATCTCCTTTGGCAGCTCGTTCTATATACCCACTAACCACACAGTTACCACCCTCTGTGTTTATACAAAGACTCACCACTCTGTGTCCTCGTGTTTGAACAGATTGAATTTGTATATGTTATATCTGATCACTTTGGACAGCAGGCACAACCAAGTTTTAGAATGTACCTTGATACATGTGAGAATAATAAACGTGGCTAACACCTAATGCCCTTCCCATCTTAATTGTTCACAACACCACGAACCCAGCGGGATGGCTCACAACAGCACTGCATTATACATCGTTCCAGCTGTGGACTTCGGCACAGTCAAATGATACGTTTTGCACATTGTACTGACTTTGCGTTTTTACAGCTCGAATTCACCAACTGCACATGACCAGTTCCACGGCGGTCTGAATTATGCAATGTGGGCTGAGCAAATGATGTTCATCCTTACAAACACAAGGACAATTCTGGGATTCGTAGAAATGAAAGACAATATTGATCATCACATCACGAACAATATTTAGTATTCTGTACATTCCCCTTGGTCTATCTGATGTATCGGTGTTTGAAGAAGGGTCGTTGCCTATTTCCTTCGCTCCATAGATGCTGCTGCACCCGCTGAGTTTCTCCAGCATTTCTGTCTACCTCTGAGTTTGAACAGTTGGTACCTTTGCACCGTCTAGCCGATCTGAGTGGATCGGAAGCAAAAAAGGCGTTTCACTATTCCTCGGTACATATCACACTAGTAAACATTTGCCTAACCTTACCAATGCTAATCATCTGAGAAAAGTGATATTTATGATCAGAGCGGGAATGTTCGTAGAATGATGGCGACTAAGATTGTCCATGTGAAACAGACGATATCGATATCTAAGATGGTTTTTGATTCCTCGACCTGGGTAAAAGTGCATTTACCTTATCTATTTTCCTCGTGATTTTATACATAATCATAAGATCATCCCTCATCGAAGGAATAATGTCCGCACCTCTCATTATAACTCGACCCATTCAAGGGAAAAGTAGCGAACCCCTGCCATAACTAGTGACGGTGATACCACATGTGGAGAATTGTGCAAGACTGGGTCGTGTGTCACAGAGTCACAGAGCAGAGAAGCAGGCCCAACAACGGACTTTCTCAAAAGTATCCAACTACTAAATCCTATTTACTCGCACTTGATCAGCAGAGTATTATGCCTTCGAACGAACTAATTTATCGTTAAGTCCCACATACCTCGACCCTTGTACCACCAAACTTATTTCCATATACATCGACTCCATCCTATCCCCCTGGTCAAATCCCTCCCTACCTATGTCCCAGGCACCTCACACGCTCTTCATCCCATTCATGGCTTCCGTTTTCCAGGCTCCCATTCCCTCATCTTCACATTGGATGTCCAATCACTCTACACCTCCATCCCCGACCAGGAGGGTCTTAAAGCCCTCCGTTTCTACCTCGACCTCAGAACCAACCAGTCCATGTCTACTAATAATCCTCCGCCTAGCGGAGCAGGTCCTTACCTTCAACAACTTTTCCTTTGACTCCTACCATTTCCTCCAAACCAAGGCGTAGCTATTGGCTCGCGCCTGGGCCTATATCATTGTTCGAGGCGATACCGTGGCCCTATCCCCGAACTCTATCTCCGCTACATCGACGACTGCAATGGTGCTGCCTCCTGCACCCATGCAGAACTCACTGACTTCATCCATTTCACCACTAACTTCCATCCGGCACTCAAATTCACCTGGACCATTTCCAATATCTCCCCACCGTTTCTTGACCTCACTATCTCCATCGCAGGTAACCAACTACTGACCAATATCTACTACAAACCCCCTGACACCCATCTGTGATATATTGAGCTCAGACACAGATTAACAAGTTAACTCACTGGTGAAAGGAACATGACTGCACAGCTGCACCGTGGTTTATTCAATCATATACAATGCTCCAACTAAAGGTGGCGCTATTATAACTCCTCCCACCTTAATGAAAACGTTATCGCCTTGTTGACATTTTTAAATATACATTGTTGACATTTGTGAATATAATAAAAACGGTATGAATATATTACAATCTTTTATATTAGTTTACTTTTATATAACTTGAATAAAATGAGGGGGTGAGGCATATATGTTGCATATGCAATGATCTGTGCATTTCCCAAATTAAACCTCACAAATTAAACCTAACCGACGGATTTCTCCTTGTGTCTGGATATCGTCCCTGACCAAAAGTTTCTGACTGTTTAGAACCTCTTGGACTCATTTTTGATCGAGTCAAGTCTTCCTTTTAACCTACATTCATAGATTCCAGTCCATCAGTCAATTTTGTAGACTGTCAACCACACTTGAACCTCCATTTTCAGGCTGGTTCAAACTCTCACTATCTTGTGTACCTTCATGTACCATTTCTGGTTCATCCGTTGGTACCTGTACTTGAGTGGTAACCAAATTATCTGACTCGTCTAATTGATCTGGTTGCAAACCTGTCTGTGCTTGCATAGGCATGACATGGTCAATGTGTACTTTTCTCACCTTCCCACTTCCAAACATCTTGACCAAGTATGTCCGTGGTCTGCACTTTCTCACTACTCTTCCAGGTAACCTATTTAGATTTGATTTGATTTAATTTATCTTCAATTGTCTTCAATTAAGAGACAACGAAATTCTCTTCCCACACAGTAATACAAAAAATAAAATTTTAATAAAACACAAAAGCACCGAACACAGTAGTCCACAACTCAAACATCCCCACAGCGACACCAAAGTTCCCCACTGTGAGGGAAGGAACCAGTGTCCAGTCAACCTCCTCGCTGATGTTCCCCAATGTTCACCCGTGGTCGGGGCCTCCCGAGCACCCCGCAGTCGCCTCCAATGGCGGCCCGATGATCAGGCCCTCTCGCCGGGAACGATGGAACCCCGACGTCGAACGGGAGAACATCCTCAGCGGCCTGGACCTCTGAATCGGCCACCTTCCACCTTCCACCGGAGTCCGCCGCTCCCGACGTCCACAGGCCGCGCTGGGCGGAGATTCGCGCTGGCGACACCCGGCAAAGAGTCCCAGGACTTTGCGATGTTAAAGGCAGCTCCGCCCGCATTAGGAGCTCCGCACCCACAGCTCCGCGATGCTGGAGCAACGGCCCAACACTCCGGAGCTCCAAGCGGCGATCTCAGGTAAGGCTTCGCCCGCTCCGCGATGTATCGAGCGCAGCGCCGCAGCTGCTGAAGCTCTGGTCCGGTCCCAGTTGGTAGGCCGCGAGCGGAGGTGGGGTGGGGGGGGCGAGGTCGCGACTCGGATAATAGCCGCATCCTCGCCAGGAAGAGACTGAAGGACGATTCCCCCCTTACCCCACCCGCTTCCCCCACATAAAGTACTGAAATAAACAAAAAAACACAATCTAAACATCACAAAATAAAAAAGACAAGTAACAGCTAGTAACAACGCGACCGGATGTGCTAGGGCGCCACCGGATGTCCTAGGAGTACCCACTTGTGATGATGTTTTACACATTTAGCGTCTGATTCCACTCAACACTCCTATCCTTTATGTACTTCTGTCATGATATGCTTTTTTTCCTGTTTCTTTTCTACTGTTTGAGCCAAGTTTGGTTTCAGCAGTGAAAACCTTGTTCTTGGTTTTCTCTTCAAGAACAGTTCAGCTGGCGTTTGATCAGTAGTGGTGTGAGGTGTGTTTCGATATGTAATCAGAAAGTTAGGCAGTTTGTGAGACAGAGACAACTGTTTTTTCTTTGGATTTGGATCCAGCAGTTGTTTGACTAAATTACGTTTTACAATTTCCACTGAGCGTTCTGCAACTCCATTTGAAGCGGAATGGTATGGAATGACTCTAGTGTGTTTTACACCATTCCATTTCATGAATTGTGCAAACTCTTGTGAACAGAATTGAGGTCCGTTATCAAACACAATTTCCTCTGAAAATCCATAGGACGAAAACAATCCTCGCAAAATGTCTATTGTTTGGCTGGATGTCGTTTTGTTCATCGGAAAAAACCTCAACTCACTTGGAGTGACTATCAATCATAATGAACAATTATTGTCCATCTAACTCTGCAAAGTCCACGAGTAATCTTTGCCACCCTCTAACCGGCCATTTCCATGGCTGTAGCGGTACTGTGGGTGGATTCTTTCCAACTACTTGACACGTGCTACACTCTTTCCCAGTTTGTTTTATGTCCTTATCTACACCAGCCACCATAGATGGTTTCTAGCTAAACTCTTTCTTAGACACATCCCCAAATTCTGATCATGAAGATCTCCTGGCAATTCTATTCCATTTTTTTCAGGGATTACAATTCTCGCACCCCACATGGCACAACCTTGGTCGACTGAGAGTTCATTCCTACGTACAAATAATATTTTCAGTTCCCCCTCTGAATCCTGCAATTTGTTTGGCCATCCATTTGCGACAATTGGCAGCACCATTGACAAAAGTCTATCCGTGCGAGTTGCCTTCCGAATGTTCCCTGATGTGACAGGTAACACGTCTACATGAGAGAAATAAAACAAGTCCTCTCTGTTTGGGGAAACCTCTGATTCCAAAGTTAATGTAGACATGGCATCGGCATTGCTGGGCTCTGCTGCCTTACGATACTGAAATCATGCTGGTATGCAGACAATATCAATGCCCATCTTTGCATTCTGGCTGCTGCGTTCTTGATCGCATCAACTTTACCCTTGGTGGGGTGTAGATGATTCTTGTCTATCTTATGACCCAAGTACTCTGCCGACTCACGGCGCTCGTGAGTTATGGCTTTGTCCCACGGGTTTGCGGTCATTGGCGGTGAAGCGCGGCTTCCCCGGAAGAGGGGACCACACAGCCGCCGCCAGTGCGGCACGAGCGCCGTGAGTCGATCTTTCGCCGCCACAGCCACCGCCAGTGAGGCACGAGTGTGGCACGGCCGCCGCCACAGCCCCGCGATCCGAAAGACGTCATCGCGTAGGGCGTCATCGCGTAGGGCACGATGACGTCATTACCCGACGCCGCAAGCTCGTGGAACCGGCAGTACGGAGATCCGAGCGGCGCTCTCGTGGTTGCCGTGCGGTCCCCTCTTCCGGCGAAGCCGCGCTTCACCGCCAATGAACGCAAACCCGTAGGACAAAGCCACAACTCCAGTGTTTTGTGTCCATCTTCGGTACAAACCAGTATCTGGTTTCCAAGCCGGGCAAAAGGACTCGGTGTTTAGGTTGCCCGGCGGCGCTTTGAGTGGGCAGTGGCACCCGGGCAACCGCTAATTTCGAGCCCTGCCCTGACAGGCAGACACATGATGAAAGGTTGGAAGATGTAGTGAAACGACTTGAAACACACAGTGTAAGAGTGAAGGCACAGAAGTGTGAGTTCCTTCAGAACTCGGCAGAGTACTTGGGTCATAAGATAGACAAGAATCATCTACACCCCACCAAGGTAAAGTTGATGCGATCAAGAAAGCGCCCACTCCCAGAAACATATCTGAGATCCGATCCTTTTTAGGATTAGTGCATTATTATGGGAAGTTGGTGCCAAATCTGTTCACCTGTTTACATCCCTTGAACGAGCTTTTGTGAAAAGATGTACCATGGAAGTGGACACGTAAATGTGATCAAGCTTTCAAGTCATGAAAAGCTCCGTTTGCAGAGAGTACAATGCTTGTTCATAAATAAGCATATGAAGTTATCATGTTATGCTCCACCATACGGCGTTGGGAGAGGCCAATAGCATTTGTGTCTAGAACACCCAATGTCAGTGTGATAAATTATGCGCAAATAGAGCGAGAGGATCTTTCTTTCATTTTTGGCGTTAGGAGGTTTCACAAATATTTGTACGGTAGAGGGTTTCTAAGCGAGACAGATCACCAGCCGTTGATAGTGAACCCAAATCCAAAAGTACACATAACAACTCTGGCAGCAGTCAGAATGCAAAGATGGGCATTGATATTGTCTGCATACCAGTATGATATTCAGTATCGTAAGGCAGCAGAGCCCAGCAATGCCGATGCCATGTCTAGATCAACTTTGGAATCAGAGGTTTCCGCGAACAGAGAGGACTTGTTTTATTTCTCTCATGTAGACGAGTTACCTGTCACTTCAGGGGACATTCGGAAGGCTACTCGCACTGATAGACTTTTGTCAAGAATGCTACAAATTGTCGCAAATGGATGGCCAAACAAACTGCCGGATTCAGAGACAGAACTGAAAATATTATTTGCACGTAGGAATGAACACTCAGTCGACCAAGGTTGTGTCATGTGGGGTGCGAGAATTGTAATCACTGAAAAAATGGAATAGAATTGCCAGGAGATCTTCATGATCAGAATTTGGGAATGTGTCTAACAAAGAGTCTAGCTAGAAACCATCTATGGTGGCCTGGTGTAGATAAGGACATAATACAAACTGTGAAAGAGTGTAGCACATGTCAAGTAGTTGGAAAGAATCCACCAACAGTACCGCTACAGCCATGGAAATGGCCAGTTAGAGGGTGGCAAAGATTACTCGTGGACTTTGCAGAGTTAGATGGACAATAATTGTTCATTATGATTGATAGTCACTCCAAGTGGGTTGAGGTTTTTCCGATGAACAAAACGACATCCAGCAAAACAATAGACATTTTGCGAGGATTGTTTGCGTCCTATGGATTTCCAGAGGGAATTGTGTCTGCTAACGGACCTCAATTCTGTTCACAAGAGTTTGCACAATTCATGAAATGGACTAGTGTCATTCCATACCATTCCGCTTCAAATGGAGCAGCAGAACGCTCAGTGGAAATTGTAAAACGTAATTTAGTCAAACAACTGCTGGATCCAAATCCAAAGAAAAAACAGTTGTCTCTGTCCACAAACTGGTTAACTTTCTGATTACATATCGAAACACACCTCACACCACTACTGATCAAACGCCAGCTGAACTGTTCTTGAAGAGAAACCCAAGAACAAGGTTTTCACTGCTGAAACCAAACTTGGCTCAAACAGTAGAAAAGAAACAGGAAAAAAGCATATCATGACAGAAGTACATAAAGGATAGGAGTGTTGAGTGGAATCAGACGCTAAATGTGTAAAACATCATCACAAGTGGGTACGCCTAGGACATCCGGTGGCGCCCTAGCACATCCGGTCGCGCTGTTACTGGCTGCCTCCTCCACCGTCTGGTTGTCTTTTTTATTTTGTTATGTTTAGAGTGCGTTTTTGTAGGATTTTTTCAGTACGTTATGTGGGGGGAAGCGGGTAGGGTAAGGGGGGAACCGTCCTTCAGTGGCTTCCTGGCGAGCATGCGGCTATTATCCGAGTCGCGACCTCGCCCACCCCCCCAATCCCACCTCCGCTCGCGGCCTACCAACTGGGACCCGACCAGAGCTTCAGCAGCTGCGGCGCTGCGCTCGATACATCGCGGAGCGGGCGAGGCCTTACCTGGGATCGCCGCTTGGAGCTCCGGACTGTTGGGCCGCTGCTCCAGCATCGCGGAGCTGTGGTTGCGGAGCTCCTAACGCGGGCGGAGCTGACTTTAAGATCGCAAAGTCCTGGGACTATTTGCCGGGGGTCGCCAGCGCGAAACTCCCCCCAGCGCGGCCTGTGGACATTGGGAGCCGCGGACTCCGATGGTAGGTGGAAGGTGGCCGATTCAGAGGTCCAGGCCGCTGAGGATGTTCTCCCGTTCGGCGTCGGGGTTCCATCGTTCCCGGCGAGAGGGCCTGAACATCGGGCCGCCCGTGGCGGCGACTGCGGGTGCTCGGGAGCACCCGACCACGGGTGAACATTTGGGAACATCAGCGAGGAGGTTGACTGGACATTGGTTCCTTCCCTCACAGTGGGGAACTTTGGTGCCGCGGTGGGGATGTTTGAGTTGTGGACAACTGTGTTCGGTGCTTTTGCGTTTTTTTTAAATTTTATTTTTTGTATTACTGTGTGGGAAGAGAATTTCGTTGTCTCTTAATTGAAGACAATTGAAGATAAATGAAATCAAATCAAATCTAAAGTGGTTACCTGGAAGAGTAGTGAGAAAGTGTAGACCACGGACATACTTGGTCAAGATGTTTGGAAGTGGGAAGGTGAGAAAAGTACACATTGACCATGTCATGCCTATGCAAGCACAGACAGGTTTGCAACCAGATCAATTAGACGAGTCAGATAATTTGGTTACCACTCAAGTACAGGTACCAACGGATGAACCAGAAATGGTACATGAAGGTACACAAGATAGTGAGAGTTTGAACCAGCCTGAAAATGGAGGTTCAAGTGTGGTTGACAGTCTACAAAATTGACTGATGGACTGGAATCTATGAATGTAGGTTAAAAGGAAGACTTGACTCGATCAAAAATGAGTCCAAGAGGTTCTAAACAGTCAGAAACTTTTGGTCAGAGACGATATCCAGACACAAGGAGAAATCCGTCGGTTAGGTTTAATTTGTGAAGTTTAATTTGGGAAATGCACAGATCATTGCATATGCAACATATATGCCTCACCCCCTCATTTTATTCAAGTTATATAAAAGTAAACTAATATAAAAGATTGTAATATATTCATACCGTTTTTATTATATTCACAAATGTCAACAATGTATATTTAAAAATGTCAACAAGGCGATAACGTTTTCATTAAGGTGGGAGGAGTTATAATAGCGCCACCTTTAGTTGGAGCATTGTATATGATTGAATAAACCACGG
The DNA here is from genome assembly GCA_038087875.1 of Malacoraja senta. Lineage (NCBI taxonomy): Eukaryota > Metazoa > Chordata > Chondrichthyes > Rajiformes > Rajidae > Malacoraja > Malacoraja senta. Next base: position 22,425 of record JAXLNO010002815.1, on the reverse strand, counting down.
TGCAGCTGTGCAGTCATGTTCCGGTCACCAGTGAGTTAACTTGTTAATCTGTGTCTGAGCTCAATATATCACAGATGGCAGTCAGGGGGTTTGTAGTAGATATTGGTCAGTAGTTGGTTACCTGCGATGGAGATAGTGAGGTCAAGAAACGATGGGGAGATATTGGAAATGGTCCAGGTGAATTTGAGTGCCGGATGGAAGTTAGTGGTGAATTGGATGAAGCCAGTGAGTTCTGCATGGGTGCAGGAGGCAGCACCGTTGCAGTCGTCGATGTAGCGGAGGTAGAGTTCGGGAATAGGGCCACGGTATCGCTTCGAACAAGGATATGGGCCCAGGCGCGAGCCAATAGCTACGCCTTGGATTTGGAGGAAATGGGAGGAGTCAAAGGAAAAGTTGTTGAAGGTAAGGACCTGCTCCGCTAGGCGGAGGATTATTAGTAGACATGGACTGGTTGGTTCTGTGGTCGAGGTAGAAACGGAGGGCTTTAAGACCCTCCTGGTCGGGGATGGAGGTGTAGAGTGATTGGACATCCAATGTGAAGATGAGGGAATGGGAACCTGGAAAACGGAAGCCATGAATGGGATGAAGAGCGTGTGAGGTGCCTGGGACATAGGTAGGGAGGGATTTGACCAGGGGGATAGGATGGAGTCGATGTATATGGAAATAAGTTTGGTGGTACAAGGGTCGAGGTATGTGGGACTTAACGATAAATTAGTTCGTTCGAAGGCATAATACTCTGCTGATCAAGTGCTAGTAAATAGGATTTATTAGTTGGATACTTTTGAGAAAGTCCGTTGTTGGGCCTGCTTCTCTTCTCTGTGACTCTGTGACACACGACCCAGTCTTGCACAATTCTCCACATGTGGTATCACCGTCACTAGTTATGGCAGGGGTTCGCTACTTTTCCCTTGAATGGGTCGAGTTATAATGAGAGGTGCGGACATTATTCCTTCGATGAGGGATGATCTTATGATTATGTATAAAATCACGAGGAAAATAGATAAGGTAAATGCACTTTTACCCAGGTCGAGGAATCAAAAACCATCTTAGATATCGATATCGTCTGTTTCACATGGACAATCTTAGTCGCCATCATTCTACGAACATTCCCGCTCTGATCATAAATATCACTTTTCTCAGATGATTAGCATTGGTAAGGTTAGGCAAATGTTTACTAGTGTGATATGTACCGAGGAATAGTGAAACGCCTTTTTTGCTTCCGATCCACTCAGATCGGCTAGACCGTGCAAAGGTACCAACTGTTCAAACTCAGAGGTAGACAGAAATGCTGGAGAAACTCAGCGGGTGCAGCAGCATCTATGGAGCGAAGGAAATAGGCAACGACACTTCGTCAAACACCGATACATCAGATAGACCAAGGGGAATGTACAGAATACTAAATATTGTTCGTGATGTGATGATCAATATTGTCTTTCATTTCTACGAATCCCAGAATTGTCCTTGTGTTTGTAAGGATGAACATCATTTGCTCAGCCCACATTACATAATTCAGACCGCCGTGGAACTGGTCATGTGCAGTTGGTGAATTCGAGCTGTAAAAACGCAAAGTCAGTACAATGTGCAAAACGTATCATTTGACTGTGCCGAGGTCCACAGCTGGAACGATGTATAATGCAGTGCTGTTGTGAGCCATCCCGCTGGGTTCGTGGTGTTGTGAACAATTAAGATGGGAAGGGCATTAGGTTTTAGCCACGTTTATTATTCTCACATGTATCAAGGTACACTCTAAAACTTGGTTGTGCCTGCTGTCCAAAGTGATCAGATATAACATATACAAATTCAATCTGTTCAAACACGAGGACAGAGAGTGGTGAGTCTTTGTATAAACACAGAGGGTGGTCACTGTGTGGTTAGTGGGTATATAGAACGAGCTGCCAAAGGAGATAGTTGGGGTGAAAACTATCACAAAATTTAAAGACATTTGGACAGGTAGGTGAATAGGAAAGGTTGAAAATAATCAGTGCCATAGCCGGTGTGACTAGTGTTTATGGGGCACATTGGCCGGATAGGGCCTGGTAACGGAGGGTAACAGGTTATTCGTATGTCCCGTGGTGCGCAGTTTCAGAACTGACCTCGGACTCAATCATTTCCTACCTCATTACATTATTCGTCATTGCCCTATTGTCCAAAACACATGTTCGCCCAGCCATATTTGTACTTGGTAAATAAGCATCACTATTTCTGGGTAGGAGGTACAGTGTATTCAGATATGTTTGACAGGATAAATTCCATCTTATCTCAGTCACCCAATTCGTATTCTGAAACATTTATCCTTACCAAATTATCCAGCAACCCTTTGTGTATTTCGGTGAATATCCACCCTGTCAAGGCCTCTCAGAAGCGGACATTTATTGTGTCAATAAAATTACTTGTCGTTGTTCCAAACTGCACAGAGTAGACGATCTGAAAAACTGTTGGTCCTTTGGCGGCCATTTTTTCAGAGGGATAAATCTCGACTTCAGTCTCTGCACCGAGCTGAGGACGCGTATCGTGTTCCTTGAAAGATATAACGTCAAAGCAGAACAATCGGTGTCCAAGGGTAAAGGGGTAACTACAGAGAGAGTGGGCTCTCATGGATCAAAGTTAGTACAATGGGCAAAACGTATCATTTGACTGTGCCGAGGTCCACAGCTGGAACGATGTATGATGCGTTGCTTCTGTGAACCATGGGACATCCCGCTGGGTTCGTGGTGTTGGGATCAATTAAGATGCGAAGGGCATTAGGTTTTAGCCACGTTTATTGTTATCACATGTATCAAGGTACAGTCTAAAACTTGGTTGTGCCTGCTGTCCAAACTGATCAGATATAACATATACAGATTCAATTAGTTCAAACACGAGAACACAGAGTGGTGAGTCTTTGTATAAACACAGAGGGTGGTCAGTATGTGGATTCGCACAGGGGTTGGTGGGTTTATAGAACGAGCTGCTAGAGCAGATACTTGAGTCGAAAACTATCACAAAATATAAAGACATTTGGACGTAAATGTATGGGAAAGGTTGAAAATGATCAGGGCCAAACATAGTAGGTGGGTCTAGTGGAGATGGGGCACATTTGTCGGTTAGGGCAAGCTGGGCCGATGGTCTATGATTATGTAAATAGATGAAGCAAAGTGGACGATACAGAGTGCGGAACACAGTTTTCACCATTGTATCGCATCGTTGTTCCTCAGTTTGTGAGACAACGCCCAATGCCACAATGGGTTAGAGGCTGTTGTGAGACAACGTCCAACGGCACAATGGATTAGAGGCTGTTGTGAGACAAAGCCCAATGCCACAATGGGTTAGAGGCTGTTGTGGGACAACGCCCAATGCCACAATGGGTTAGAGGCTTCTGTGAGACAACGCCCAATGCCACAATGGGTTAGAGGCTGTTGTGAGACAACGCCCAATGCCACAATGGGTTAGAGGCTGTTGTGAGACAATGCCCAATGCCACAATGGGTTAGAGGCTGCTGTGAGACAAAGCCCAATGCCACAATGGGTTAGAGGCTGTTGTGAGACAACGCCCAATGGCACAATCGGTTAGAGGCTGTTGTGAAACCAGCAACGTGGCCGTCGGAAACCAGCACCACTGCGTCACTAATGTTTTCTTGGATGATGAATGAATGAAGTTAGAGGCAAATTGACCAGAACCACAACTCTGGAGGGACTGTTCAGAGGCCTGGTAACGGAGGGTAACAAGGTATTCGTATGTCCCGTGGTGCGCAGTTTCAGAACTGACCTCGGACTCAATCATTTCATACATAGAAACATATAAAATAGGTGCAGGAGCAGGCCATTCGGCCCTTCGAGCCTGCACCGCCATTCAATATGATCATGGCTGATCATCCAAATCAGTATCCTGTACCTGCCTTCTCTCCATAGCCCCTGATTCTTAAGCCACATGGGCCACATCTAACTCCCTCTTAAATATAGCCAATGAACTGGCCTCAATTACCTTCTGTGGCAGAAAATTCCACAGATTCACCACTCTATGTGTGAAAAATGATTTTCTCATCTCGGTCCTAAAAGACTTCCCCCTTATCCTTAAACAGTGACTCCTTGTTCTGGACTTCCCCATCATCGGGAACAATCTTCCTGCATCTAGCCTGTCCAACCACTTAAGAATCTTGTAAGTTTCTATAAGATCCCCCCTCATTCTTGTAAATTCTAGCGAGTACAAGCCGAGTCTATCCAGTCTTTCTTCATATGAAAGTCCTGCCATCCCAGGAATCAGTCTGGTGAACCTTCTATGTACTCCCTCTATGGCAAGAATGTCTTTCCTCAGATTTGGTGAACAAAACTGTACGCAATACTCCAGGTGTGGCCTCACCAAGACCCTGTACAACTGCATTAGAACCCCGCTGCTCTTATGCTCAAATCCTTTTGCTATGAATGCTAACATACCCTTCGCTTTCTTCACTGCCTGCTGCACCTGCATGCCTACTTTCAATGACTGGTGCACAATGACACCCAGATCTCGTTGCATCTCCCCTTTTCCTAATCGGCCACCATTCAGATAATAATCTACATTCCTGTTTTTGCCACCAAAGTGGATAACCTCACATTTACCCACATTATACTGCATTTGCCATGCATTTGCCCACTCACCCAACCTATCCAAGTCAGCTTGCAGCCTCCTAGCATCCTCGTCACAGCTAACACTGCCCCCCAGCTTCGTGTCATCCGCAAACTTGGAGATGTTGCATTCAATTCCCTCATCCAGATCATTTATATATATTGTAAATAGCTGGGGTCCCAGCACTGAGCCTTGCGGTACTGCACTAGTCACTGCCTGCCATTCTGAAAAGGACCCGTTTACTCCTACTCTTTGCTTCCTGTCTGCCAGACAGTTCTCTATCCACATCAATACTGAACCCCCAATACCGTGTACTTTAAGTTTGCATACTAATCTCTTATGTGGGACCTTGTCGAAAGCCTTCTGAAAGTCCAGATATAACACATCCACTGGTTCTCCCTTATCCACTCTACTAGTTACATCCTCGAAAAATTCTAGAAGATTCGTCAGACATGATTTACCTTTCTTAAATCCATGCTGACTTTGTCCAATGATTTCACCACTTTCCAAATGAGCTGCTATCCCATCTTTAATAACTGACTCTAGCATTTTCCCCACTACCGATGTTAGACTAACTGGTCTGTAATTCCCCGTTTTCTCTCTCCCTCCCCTTTTAAAAAGTGAGGTTACATTAGCTACCCTCCAATCCACAGGAACTACTCCAGAATCTGAAGAGTTCTGAAAAATTATCACTAATGCATCCACTATTTATGGGGATACTTCCTTAAGTACTCTGGGATGCAGCCTGTCTGGTCCTGGGGATTTATCGGCCTTTAATCCATTCCATTTATCTAACACCACTTCCCGGCTAACCTGGATTTCACTCAGTTCCTCCATTTCATTTGACATGATTACATTACTCTTCATTTCCCTGTTGTGCAAAAAACAATTTCGCCCAGCTATATTTGTACTTGATAAATGAGCGTCACTATTTTCTGGGTAGGAGGTACAGTGTATTCAGATATGTTTGTCAGGATCAATTCCATCTTATCTCAGTCACCCAATTCGTATTCTGAAACATTTATCCTTACTAAATTATCCAGCGACCCTTTGTGTATCTCGGTGAATATCCATCCTGTCAAGGCCTCTCAGAAGCCGACATTTATTGTGTCAATAAAATCACTTGTCGTTGTTCCAAACTGCACAGAGTAGACGATCTTAAGCAGAACAATCTGCGGCCAAGGGGAAAGGGGTAACTACAGAGAGAGTGGGACCTCTCATGAATCAAAGTGGTCACCTCTGTGTGGAGCCACAGGAGATGGACATGATCCTCAATAAGTATCTCCCCTCTGTATTTTTCGAGGATAAAAGTCGGATGGAGGATCTTGGGACAATCAATGGGAGTTTCTTGAGAGCAGTCAGTGTTACCGTCGAAGAAGTATTGAAGGTACTATCGTGTATCAAGGTAGACAATCTCCAGGGCCTGGGACATATCCGAGGACATTGTACGAAATTAGGGTGGGAATTGCGGGAGCCCTCGTTGAAATGTACGTGGTCAAGATGCGGAAGTATGCCATTCGGCCCTTCGAGCCAGCACCGCCATTCACTGTGATCATGGCTGATCATCCACAATCAGTACCCCGTTCCTGCCTTCTCCCTATATCCCTTGAATCTGCTATCGTTAAGAGCTCTATCTAACTCTTTCTTGAAACCATCCAAAGAATAGGCCCCCACTGCCTTCTGAGGCAGACAATTCCACAGATTCGCAACACTCTGGGTGAGAAAGTGTTTCCTCATCTCCGTTCTAAATGGCTTACCCATTATTCTTAAACTGTGGCCCCTGGTTCTGGACTCCTCCAACATCGGGAACACGTTTCCTGCCTCTAGCGTGTTCAATCCCTTAATAATCTTATACGTTTCAATAGGATCCCCTCTCATCCTTCTAAATTCCAGTGTATACAAACCCAGTCGCTCCATTTGTTCGACATACGACAGGCCCGCCACCCCGGGAATTAACCGTGTAAACCATGGGAAGAACGTCCTTTCTCAAAATCGGAGACCAAAACTGCACACAATTCTCCTGGTGTTGTCTCTCCAGGGCCCTGTCCAACTGTAGAAGGACCTCTTTGCTCCTATACTCAACTCCTGTGGTTATGAAGGCCAACATGCCATTAGCTTTTGCGACAATATCCATGTAATTTATGCGTATGAGCTGTACTCATTCTCGCACATGCTCAGACTTGCGCATATAATTATGTAAATCAGTCAGTGACCTTTAACTTGGAAATAAATCATTCTTGCTTTTGATTCCTACACGAGTGTGTGTGGAGCCATCTTTCTCCGTCTAATAAGTGCTAGTTTTACGTACATCGTAAGCAGACACATATCAAAACATGGTGGCATCGGTGAAAGTGAAGATTTGTGGAGAAAATGGACGCTATGATGATTAGCAAAAATGCTTTGAAAAGCTTTCAGGCATCAGTGTTTCAATGCTCAGCGACCGACTAGCTGCATGCATGAGTGGAATAATATGCAGGCCAGTGAGCACACAACGATAAGACGCAGTGTGTAAATCAGTGCTGTGGGAGTGCTTAAACATAGCACACGCTGCATGGAAACAGATACAAACAAGTTCTGTTGCAATATATTTTGTATATTAGTAGAAGATATTAGAGAATATTACGCAAATTGCGCAGTCGTGCATTGCGCTTAAAGCTAAACGATACGTAAGCGATTATGAGCGACGGGATACCAAGATATTTGAATTGAATTGAATTGAATTTCCTTTATTGTCATTCAAACAATAGTTTGAACGAAATTGCGTACCTTGCAGTCATGACAGAGAAAAAGCAACAAAACACACATTGAACACAATTTAACACAAACATCCATCAGAGTGAATCTCCAGGCACCTCCTCACTGTGATGGAAGACATAAAGTCCTATCTCTTCCTTGCTTGTTCTCCCGCTGCGTCGAGGCGATCGAGGCTCTCGATGTTAAAGCCCCCGCCGGGTGATGGGTAAATCCCGCGGCCGATTCCATGCTCCCCGAACGGGCCGAGTCAAACTCCGCGACCAGGGGCGGACGAAGCCGCCACCCTCCAGTCCAGCTGTTGCGGGAGCTCCCGAAAATCAGTCACCAAGCAGAGCCCTGCGAGCTCCCGATGTTACCGTCCACAGGGCCCGCGGCCGAAGCCCGCGAAGCCCCGAAGTCGGGTCGCAGCCACAGCGCCACCACAGCCTCCGAAGTCAGCCAGCTCCGCGATGGGAAGTCCACAGGCTCTGCCACCGGAGCCCCCAAAGTCGATTTCAGTTTGAGGCCGCCAGCTCCACGATATTAGGCCTCAGTACAGACGCAGACGGAGATATGACAAGGTAAAGGTCGCATCCCCGTTGAAGGAAGACATTTAAAAACATCTTTCCCCCACTCCCCACATATACACAACTAAACATAAACTAAAACATACGTCTAATAAGACAAAATAAAACAAATAAAGACAAAGACAGGCGACTGCAGGCGAGCCGCAGCTACATCCGGATGGAAGTGGCGGCGCAGGCCAGTTCATCTTTCCACGTGGCTCCACCACCCAACCTAAAGCTCAAAGAGAAGCGGGTGGAAGAGTGGAAAATGTTTAAACAAATGTACGAAAATTATCATTACATGACTACTGCCCCATAGAGTATCTCCCTATCAGTACTACAACACAGCGTGTTATTACATCAGTACTACTCCACACTGTCACTCCGTCAGTACAACCCCACAGTGTGTCATTCCATCAGAACTACCCCACAGCGTGACACTTCATCAGTAGTATTACACAGTGTCATTTCATCAGTACTACTGCACAGTGTGTCACGCCATCAGTACTACTGCACAGTGAGTCTCTCCATCACTACGTCCACACCGTGTTTAACGCCATCAGTACTGCCCCATCGTGTGTCACTCCATCAGTACTATCCCGCAGTGTATCACGCCAATCGTACTACCCTATATATTGTCATTCCAACCTTACTACCCCACAGTGTGTCTCTCCATCAGTACTACTCCACCTTGTGTCCATAACATCAGTACTACCCCACAGTGTGTCTCTCCATCAGTACTACCCCAATGTATGGCCATAATATTAATGTTATCCCACAGTGTTTCTCCATCAGTACTACCCTACAGTGTGTCCATAACATTAGTAATACCCCATAGTGTGTCCACTCCATCAATACTACCCCACACTGTGTCCATTACATTAGTACTACCCACAGTGTTTCGTTCCATCAGTACTATCACACAGTGTGTCTCTCCATCAGTACTACCCCACAGTGTGTCCATAACATTAGTACTACCCCACAGTGTGTCCATAACATTAGTACTACCCCACAGTGTGTCCATTACATTAGTACTACCACACAGTGTTTTGTTCCAGCAGTACTATCCCACAGTGTGTCACTCTATCGGTACTACCCCACAGTGTTTCACTACATCAGTACTATCCCAGAGTGTGTCGTTCCATCAGTACTATAAAGTGTGCCATTCCATCCGTTCTGCCCAGTTTGTCACTGTATCAGTACTACCCCATAGTGTGTCACTCTATCAGCACTCCCACAGTTTCACTACAACAGTACGACCCCAATGTGTGTTATTCCATCAGTACTACCCAATAGTGATTCTCTCCATCAGTACTACCCCATAGTGATTCACTCCATCAGTACTACCCCACAGTGATTCACTCCATCAGTACTACCCCACAGTGTGTCTCTCCATCAGTACTACCCTACAGTGATTCACTCCATCAGTACTACCCCACAGTGTGTCTCTCCATCAGTACTACCCCACAGTGATTCACTCCATCAGTACTACCCCACAGTGTGTCTCTCCATCAGTACTACCCTACAGTGATTCACTCCATCAGTACTACCCCACAGTGTGTCTCTCCATCAGTACTACCCTACAGTGATTCACTCCATCAGTACTACCCCACAGTATTTCACTTCTTCAGAAACACCCACAGTGTGTCATTCATCAGTACTAACTCGCAGTACGTCAGACCATCAGTAATACACCACAGTGCGTCATTCCATCAGTACTATCACACAGTGCGTCACTCCATTGGTATAGCACCACAGTGTGCCAGTCCATCAGTAACATACAACAGTGGGCCAATCCATCAGTACCAGTCCACAGTGTGTATCCCATCAATGTCACCCCGTTGGGCGCCACTCCACCAGTACTACACCACAGTGTGTCAATCCAGCTTAACTATCCCCACAGTGTCAATCCAGCTTAACTATCCCCACACTGTCAATCCAGCTTAACTATCCCCACAGTGTCAATGCAGCTTAACTATCTCCACAGTGTGTCAATCCAGCTTAACTATCCCCACAGTGTCAATGCAGCTTAACTATCCCCACAGTGTCAATCCAGCTTAACTATCCCCACAGTGTCAATGCAGCTTAACTATCCCCACAGTGTGTCAATCCAGCTTAACTATCCCCACAGTGTCAATGCAGCTTAACTATCCCCACAGTGTCAATGCAGCTTAACTATCTCCACAGTGTCAATGCAGCTTAACTATCCCCACAGTGTGTCAATCCAGCTTAACTATCTCCACAGTGTCAATCCAGCTTAACTATCCCCACACTGCCAATCCAGTTTAACTATCACCCCATCAGTACTACACAATGTGACATTCCATCTGAACTATGCCACTTTGTGTCACTCCATCAGTACTACCCCACTGTGTGTGTCACGCTTTCAGTCTCCCCCACAGTGTGTCACTCCATCAATAATTTCCAACAGCGTGTCACTCCATTAGGGCTTTCCCCAAACCGCGTCATTGCATATTCCACACAAACGCACACTCACAGGCACTCACAATCTCACACACTCACACAATTAACACAATTACCCACCCTTACGCACGGCAATGCACTCTTACACATAACCATATAACAACCATATAACCATATAACAATTACAGCACGGAAACAGGCCATCTCGGCCCTTCAAGTCCGTGCCAAACACTTATTTTCCCTTAGTCCCATCTACCTGCACTCAGACCATAACCCTCCAATCCTTTCCCGTCCATATACCTATCCAAATTATTTTTAAATGATAAAATCGAACCTGCCTCCACCACTTCCACTGGAAGCTCATTCCACACAGCTACCACTCTCTGTGAAGAAGTACCCCCTCATATTACCCCTAAACTTATATCCCTTAATTCTCAAGTCATGTCCTCTTGTTTGAATCTTCGCTATTATCAATGGGAAAAGCTTATCCACGTTTCTCTGTCTATCCCTCTCATAATTTTAAAGACCTCAATCAAGTCCCCCTTGACCTACATACATAAACATCACTCATAAAACGCTATAGAGACGAGGAAGCAGTGGTAGAGGGCAGAGCTCATTCCTAGGTCCTGGAGTTCGGAGATAGCAACCAGCTCTCTCCCTCCCCCCCAACCCCGACTGTGGACACAGCTACACACGGCCACACACACAATGCCAAGCTCAAGCCTGTTCAGACATTTAATATCATAATTATCAATCTTATCCTGGTCTCAAGTTCTTTTCCATACCTGGTCACATTGGTCTTCAGTTCCCTATTGGCCACAAGAAGCTTCGCTCCAATCCGGTTTGTATTTAATAAATGGGCACCACTGTTGTTCTGAGGTAGAGTGTACTCGAGATTCAGATATATCCGAGAGAGTAAATTACATCACATCTCAGTCACTCCAAAGTGAATTCATATTCTGATCATCTGATCCTAACGTAACCATCCATATACCCGTTCTTTAATGCTCTGAAGCTCCATCCTTTCAGGGCCTCGCAAACTCCCACATACCGGCGTCAATTACTGACTTGTTGTACCAACTGCACAGAGTAGAGGATCTGGTCAATTATTGGTCGTTTCACAGCCACTTGATGCGAGGGATAAATCTCCACTTCTGACTCTACACCGCTTTAAAGGGAAGCATCACCTTATTTAAAAGAGAGAGGGCTAAGGCATCATACTCTATGGACCAAGTGCTAGAAAATGCGACCCAGTTATTGGATAGCATTAACACAGCACGACTGCACTACTCTATCCTTGTGTGACCGAGCTGCAGGGAGAGGTGAGGAATTTATTCCCTGGAGCGAAGGAGACTGAGGGGTGATGATATGAAGGTGTATAAAATCATGAATGGAATAGATAGGCTGAATGCAGTCCATTTTCCCCAGGATTGAGAATCAAAAGGCAGATCTCATAGGTTTCATGTGAGAACAGCAAGATTTACAAGGAACCTGAAGGGAAGACTTCACACAAATAGAGAATGTTGGGTACATGGTTTGAACATTGATAAGAGCATTCACTTCTGACATCACATATGTTTTCTGCCTGGACGGATGTTATCTAAGTCTTCTGACTATACTATGTTTTCCTGCTGTATTGCAGATGCACGGTGATTAATACGGTCCACGATAAGGTATCAGGCGTTTTACTGGGTTCTTCCTCCTGTCCCCACTTCGCACCTTGTCTTCGCATTTGTTCACCCCCATTCAACACCTTCTCTTGTATATCAATACTGTATGTGTTACATGGACAATCATAGTAGCCATCATGGTACGAGTATCCCTCTCTGGTCATAGTTGGTACTTATGTCAGATCATTAGTTTAGCTGAGGTTAGGCTTCGTTATTATTGTCAGATATTTCGAGGTACAGTGAAAAGCGTGGCATTGCACGTTATCCATTCAGTTCAGATATGCCATATACAGATGCATAGAAATAGAAAATAGGTGCAGGAGTAGGCAATTCGGCCCTTCGAGCCAGCACTACCATTCAAGATGATCATGGCTGATCATCCAAAATCAGTAACCCGTTCCGCCTTTTCCACATATCCCTTGATTCCCTCAGCCGTAAGAGCTAAATCTAATTCTCTCTTAAACTACAACCAGTTAAAGCCCTGCAGATGGAGCGAGGAGGAAGATACAGAATGTCGAATATATTTAATTACAGAAGATCATGCTGAATATTGTTGGTTATTTCCATCAACCCCTGAATTGTCCGTGTATTTGTGAGAATGAACAAAATTTACTCAAGCCACTTTGCATCAATCCGTTCTCCGTAGAACTGGACAAGTGCAGTTGGATAATTTGAGTTTTGTAAAATCACAAAGCAACACATCTTTTGCAAAAATATTATTTAAGTTTGCAGAAGGTCTCGTCTGGAGCAGTGGATGATGCAATGAGACATCGCCCTGGGATCGCGATGTTGTAAACAATTAAGAGGAGAGGCGTTCAAATATCAGCTTCAGTTTTAAGTTTATTGTTGCATGTCCCGAGCTAAAGTAAAAAGCTTTGTTTTGCGTGCAATGCAGACACACTAGATATACCATATATATACAGTAATAGTTACAACTCGAGCAGGGGGTATACGGTTTTACACAGAGAATGAGTTGACATATGAGGTAGTTGCGGCATATATTAGGGCATCTTTCAAAGACAGCTGGACTGCTGCATGGATAGGAATGATTTAGAGTGATGTGGGCGAGTTGCGGGAAGGGGTGACTAGTGTAGATGGGCACATTGGTCGGCATGTGCAAGCTGGGTAGAAAATCCCATTACCATGTTGTAGGATTCGATAATTCTATGAAAATAGATAGAGCAACGTGGAAGATGCAAAACATAGTTGGCAGCATTGGTGTGTATTTTCCTGCATCAGTTACTTAGACAATTTTAAATATCCGCAATGCGGTAGAAGCGAATTGAGCAGTACCCTAGTCTACGGGCATGCATACTCTGGAATTTAGAAGCGTGAGAGGGCATCTTATTGAAACATATAAGACGATTAAGGGTTTGGACACGAGAGAGGCAGGAAACGTGTTCCCGATGTTGGGGGACGCCTGAACCAGAGGCCATAGTTTAAGAATAAGTGGTAAGGAATTTAGATGGGAGATGAGGAAACATTTTTTTCACTCAGAGTATTGCGAGCCTGTGGAATTCTCTGCCTCAGAGGGCGGTGGAGGCCGGTTCTCTGGATACTTTCAAGTAAGAACTTAATAAGGCAATGAAAGATAGCGGAATCAGGGGATATGGGAAGAAGGCAGGAACGGGACACTGATTGTGGATGATCAGCCATGATCACATTGACTGGCGGTGCTGGCTCGAAGGGCCGAATGGATTACTCCTGCACCTATTGTCTATTGTCTATTGTACCTTTTGATATAAATTTCGGCCAGTACTCGATGTAAAGGAGATATAGTAGCGGACTGAAAATGATTTATTTTAGGGTCCGGTGTTACTTTGGATGAGGTGTCACCTATCCTCACTGACTGAGGATCGTTGGTGCTAAAATCGAGCATTCAGCGGTAGAGGCGGAGAAGATACCTCGGTCCCGGCGTTTGGAGATAATAGCCACTCCATCCCCTATCACATAAAGGTACACACTGCTGAACGCATCATTTACAGCGCGAGGCTGTTCCTATTTTCCACATTAAACAGGATCTGACGCAGGACTCATATTAATCCACAGCTGGTCACCTTAGCCGTCATTACACCATTGTCTACAAACACACGTGCTCCAGCCCTATTTGAACGGAATGAGTTATCATCACTAATGTTTGGGCAACATGGTACGGGAGGTTCAGATATATTTGCGAGCATAAATTGCTTCTCATCTCAATTCACTCCATGGTAAACACCTACTTTGAAACTTGTATCCTCACGTCATCACCCATCTAGCGATTGTGTAATGCTTTCAATATCTATCCTGTCAGCCCTCGCAGAATCCGACATTTACAGTGTTAATATATTCACTTGTCGTTCTTCCAAACTGCACAGCGTAGATGATCTGATCAATTGTTGCTCCTTTGGCAGTTCCTTCATCCGTGGGATAAACCTCAACTTCAGATTCTGCATCGTATTGTAGGTACCGCCTTACTTGAAAGATATATAGTGTCAGGGCATAATGTTCTGCTGATCAAGTGCTAGTAAATGGGAATTAGTAAATGGATAGCACAGGTGTAGATAGGTGTTTGGCCTGTGTCTCTACTGCGTGACTAAATGACTCTCGGACCAGTGTATACACGTTTCTCCATTTGTAGTATCACCGTCAGTCGTTAGAGCAGGACTTCGCTACACTAGCCTTGTATGGGCCGAGCTCTTGGTAGGGATGAGGACTTTATTCATTGGAGCACAGGAAGCTGAATGTTGCTTATAAAGGTATATACGGGGAATAGATCGAGAGAATGCACAGTCTTTTCTACAGAATGGGGAATCAAAAAACAGAGATCATGGGTATATGGTGAGAGGAGCAAGATTTACAAGGAACCTGACGGGAAGACTCTACACTCAGACAGCGATACATGTACGGAACGAGCTATCAGATGCGGTCGTTGAGATATGTTGAGTCGATGCTGGCATTTCTAGTCACTACGTTTGGAAATCTAGCTGCCATCTGGACAGTAGCAAGAGGTAAATAGGTGACCATCTTTCGTTATTTGTGTTGAGCAATAAATGTTCGGCAGCAACTGATTCTGCATCAATGTTCAGGTGCCCTGATGCGCCAGTTTGCACTCTAATGCGGAGTGCGGCATTCTTGTATTTGGTGAAACGACACCATATCGTGCGGTTACTTCCACAGCACCGGGGATTTGATCAGGTCATCCATTTATAACATTAGATGTCCCTCCTCTCTCCACGATGTCTTCAGATCATCTGAGAATTTCCTGTTTTCCTCTTGCATGTGTAGATGCCCGACAATTACTGCGGACTACAATACAGCAGCAGCGTTTTACTGTGTTACTCCTCCTGCCCCAGTCTTCACTTTCTCTTCGCATTTGTCCAACTGTTTGTTTGTGCTTAACAACCATTCATCAGGTCTCTTGAATATCAATGTCGTCTATGAATCTGAATCGCCATCACAGTACGATCATTCCAGCTCTGATCATACCTTCTGAACCTTCTGAATTTGTAGTCGGCAGGGCAGTACTCTGCATATCGCCCACTTGATATTTGGTATTTGGTACATATTTGGTTCTTACCTCTGATCATTGGGTTTGGTTAGGTTAGGCTAGGAATGTTACTGTCACAAGTACGGAGACACAGTGAAAAGCTGTGTTGCCTCCTATCCACTCAGATCAGACATACAATACATAGATACAATCAGTTGAAACGAAGTCATTAGATCGAGCAACAGGAATAATAGAGGCAGCATATAGTTCATGATATAGAATATCATCCTGAATATGATTTTTTGTTTAAATCAAACTTTAAATTGTCCGTATATTTTAATAATGAATAACATTTGCTTAAGCTGCATCGCATAATTCCGTTCTTCGTGGAACTCGATATGTGCAATCGGAGAATTCACGCTCTGCAAAAACACAAATAAAAAATGTGTACTGTTGTCGGAAACGTTGAGAATCTAAAGGAAGATGAGTAAGTTGTAGTTTGTTTAACCTTGCAGCTCACATACTGGGGAGCATGATTGGAGCGTTGCTAAGATAGAATGTAGTTAAATTAGCTAAAGTTGAAACATTCTGCTGAAAAACAGGCTTCCTTATCAGTAGGGGGAGGATAGTCTTTTGTAGTCCTGTCCACAGTAGGTTCATATCTGTTGCAATCTTGGATTACAGCTACCTTTGGTTACTCTGTTTAGCAGGCACGTCTCCAAAAGGTTCACAAACGATCTCCTTTACGAGGGGACTCCATTTGTCGAGAAGAATCTGGACATTTATGATATCTACATGTTAGATACATGGGAAGGAAATTTCTAAACAACAAGAAACCCAAGATTAAAGTTAACTTTGGGGAAACGCAAAGATGAAAGGTTACAGAGACATTGATTAATGATGTTGTATTTCAACTCCACAAGTAACCATTGTGTCACGAGGGTAGAAGAATCCTACAGTTACCGTGGGAGTTTGAAGCAGCTTGAGCTTCCTCACACTGTTTCGCGATGTACATCGCCGAGGCCTGTATTAAATCGACTTGTTCGGTTGCCTCACCACTGATCTATGAGCTGTTTTATTTGTTGTCTGTGCCTATCTGGGTACAGTTAGATATAGGGTACGGGTAAAGCACAAAATCCCCTCCTACATGTACAACACATGTTATTAAACTGTACCGAGGTGCGCAGGTGGAGCGAAGGATGATGTAGTCCGTCGATAAACCATGAGACATCCCGCTGGATTTGTGGTGTTGTACACAATTACGATGTGAGACGCATGGAGTTTTAGCTTTTGGGTTATGTTCATTATTGTCACATGTACCGAAGAACATTAAACCCTTTGTTGTTCATGCTATTCAGACTGATCAGATGTACCATAAATAGATGCAATCAGTTCAGAGGCGAGGACAGAGGGTGCTGCGTCTATGTATTCATACAGGGGTGGTGGGAATATAGATTTGCACAGACGGTGGTGGGTACATAGAATAAGCTGCCGAAGGTCGTCGCTAAGGCAGAAGCTATGACAATATTTAAAACACATTGGACAGGTGCATGGATAGAAAGGTTTAGAGTGATTTTTGCCAAACACTGTAAGGGTGCTAGCGTAGATGGGGCACATTAGTCGGCATGGGCGTGCTGGGTTGAAGGAGCTGTTCCCTTACTGTGTGACTCCATGACAATAGGTAGATATACAGAGTACAGAATGAGGTTCTCAGATTTGTAGCTTCTCGTGGACCATCATTTTTATAAACAAAGTCCAATGTGTACAATGGGGCAATATGAATCGAACAGTATCCTCGCATATGGAGGGATCGGGCAGAAGCTCGATAACGATGGAAAACAAGCCATTCTGGTGAGATGTGCGCTTTCAACCTTTTGTACCTTCTGGCAGATAAGAGAACAGGCAAGAAGAACTGACCCGATTTAGACATCTTTGATGATGTTGGGTAATTTTTCCCCGAAGAAGCGTGAAGTGTAGATGGAGACAATGGTGTGACGTCAGGTCTGCATGATGGATTGGGCTACATTTACAACTCTCTCCAAATCCTCCCGGTCTTGTCAGATCTGTACCCAAACCAAAATGTAATCCAACCCGACAATATGATTTCTATGCTCCATCTCTAGAAGTTTTATACGTATCACTGTAGACATGTCAATTGTCCCAGTCTCTTGATGAAGTACAGATGATGGTGTACCTTCGTGGGTTACGCATCAATGTGCTTACTACAAGACATATCGTTGGTGAATTAACACATGGAACTTGAGCTCTCAAGCATTCCGTGCCATTGATGCAGATTGGGACAAATACTCTACATTGCTTCCTGAGGTCAAAAACTATCTGCTTCGGCTTGCTGAAAGAGGGGTAATTGTCACGACAACATGTCAATAAGCTCACTATGTCCTTCTTGTACTCCGCTCCGCCATTGCCCGTCATTCGACCATTCAGTGGAGCTACTACTCGTGGAAGCGAACGGGTAAGATCATCTCTGACCCCTCATACCCTGGCCACTATCTCTTTGAATCACTTCCGTCTGGAAGGAGACTCCGGACTGTCAAAGCTGTCACAGCCAGACATAAAAACAGCTTTTTCCACGAGTAGTAGCTCTACTCAATAACCAAAAACCTGTAGCCTCCTTTTGCTCTGCTATTTTATTTAATTCACATTGTTAAACTAAAATGTTTTATTATTAATGTTCAATGCTGTATGTGTCATTCCTAACCGTCACTGTATGCTGTTCTCACATGCGGGCGGAGCACCAAGGCAAATTCCTTGTATGTGAATACTTGGCCAATAAACTTATTCATTCATTCTTTCATTCACAATGATATTTTCTGCAAATTCATAGCTAAGGCTTAATATGGCCGTACGGTCGCGGGTGTAAAGGTGGTGTAGTAGCGAACTGAGAACGGATCCTTGCGATGCTCCAGTCGTCGAAGTTATTGTTGAGGAGGTGTCACTTATCCTTATTGATTGTGGGCTGTGGGAGTCTAAAATTGAGCATGCGGTGGTAGAGCGGGGAGGTGATCCCTCGTTCCAGGAGTTTGGAATATATCATCTTCCAACCTGCACAGAGTGGAGGATCTCCTCAATTGTTGTTCCTTTGACAGCCTCTTCTACCGCAGATAAATATTTACTCCATCTCTGCACCGAAAGTAAATGGTTGCGCCGGAAAATATGACAAACGTTCAAAGACAATTAGACTGCCTCATCAATCCTTACTCCGTAGAACTGGACAAGTGCAGTTGGATAATTTGAGTTTTGTAAATTCACAAAGCAACAAATGTTTGGAAAAATATGATTTAAGTATGCAGAAGGTCTCGTCTGGAGCAGTGGATGATACAATGAGACATCCCGCTGGGATCGCGATGTTGTAAACAAATGTTTTTTGTTTTTTTGTTTTCTCTTTTCTCTTTTTCTTCTCACTCTTTTCTTTCTTTGCTTCATCTATCTTTTTAGTTCTATCTAGTTTAAAACATTTTTTTTTTAAATAAATAAAAAAAAAGAATACAGAATATTGTTGGCAGCATTGGTGTGTATTTTCCTGCATCAGTTACTTAGACAATTTTAAATATCCGCAATGCGGTAGAAGCGAATTGAGCAGTACCCTAGTCTACGGGCTTGCAAACTCTGGAATTTAGAAGGGTGAGAGGGCATCTTATTGAAATATATAAGACGATTAAGGGTTTGGACACGCGAGAGGCAGGAAACATGTTCCCGATGTTGGGGGAGGCCTGAACCAGGGGCCATAGTTTAAGAATAAGGGGTAAGGCATTTAGATGGGAGATGAGGAAACATTTTTTTCACTCAGATTATTGCGAGTCTGTGGAATTCTCTGCCTCAGAGGGCGGTGGAGGCCGGTTCTCTCGATACTTTCAAATAAGAACTTAATAAGGCAATGAAAGATAGCGGAATCAGGGGATAAGGGAAGAAGGCAGGACACTGATTGTGGATGATCAGCCATGATCACATTGACTGGCGGTCCTGGCTTAAAGGGCCGAATGGATTACTCCTGTACCTATTGTCTATTGTCTATTGTATCATTGATACAAATTTCGGCCAGTACTCGATGTAAAGGAGATATAGTAGCGGACTGAAAATTATTTATTGCAGGGTCCGGTGTTACTTTGGATGTGGTGTCACCTATCCTCACTGACTGAGGATTGTTGGTGCTATAATCGAGCATTCAGCGGTAGAGGCGGAGAAGATACCTCGGTCCCGGCGTTTGGAGATAATAGCCACTCCATCCCCTATCACATACAGGTACACACTGCTGAACGCATCATTTACAGCGCGAGGCTGTTCCTATTTTCCACATTAAACAGGATCTGACGCAGGACTCATATTAATCCACAGCTCGTCACGTTAGCCGTCATTACACCATTGTCTACAAACACACGTGCTCCAGCCCTATATGAACGGAATGAGTTATCATCACTAATGTTTGGGCAACATGGTAACCATATAACCATATAACCATATAACCATAACAGCACGGAAACAGGCCATCTCGGCCCTTCAAGTCCGTGCCGAACATTAAAAAAAAAAATTTTTTAATTAAAAATAAATACTTCCCCCTAGTCCCATCTACCTGCACTCAGACCACAACCCTCCATTCCTTTCCCGTCCATATACCCAATCCAATCTATTTTTAAAGGATAACATCGAACCTGCCTCCACCACTTCCACTGGAAGCTCATCCCACACAGCTACCGCTCTCTGAGTAAAGAAGTTCCCCCTAATGTTCCCCCTAAACTTCTGTCCCTTAATTCTGAAGTCATGTCCCCTTGTTTGAATCTTCCCTACTCTCAATGGGAAAAGCTTATCCACGTCCACTCTGTCTAACCCGCTCATAATTTTAAAGACTTCTATCAAGTCCCCTCTTAACCTTCTGCGCTCCAAAGAATAAAGACCTAACTTGTTCAACCTTTCTCTGTAACTTAGTTGCTGAAACCCAGGCAACATTCTAGTAAATCTCCTCTGTACTCTCTCTATTTTGTTGACATCCTTCCTATAATTAGGCGACCAAAATTGTACTCCATACTCCAGAATTGGCCTCACCAATGCCTTGTACAATTTTAACATTACATCCCAACTTCTATATTCAATGCTCTGATTTATAAAGGCCAGCACACCAAAAGCTTTCCTTACCACCCTATCTACATGCGATTCCACCTTCAGGGAACTATGCACAGTTATTCCTAGATCCCTCTGTTCAACTGCATTCCTCAATTCGCTACCATTTACCGTGTACGTCCTATTTTAATTTGTCCTGCCGAGATGTAGCACCTCACATTTGTCAGCATTAAACTCCATCTGCCATCTTTCAGCCCACTCTTCCAAATGGCCTAAATCTCTCTGTAGACTTTGAAAATCTACTTCATTATCCACAACACCACCTATCTTAGTATCATCTGCATACTTACTAATCCAATTTTCCACACCATCATCCAGATCATTGATGTACATGACAAACAACAGTGGACCCAACACAGACCCCTGAGGCACCCCACTAGTCACCGGCCTCCAACCTGACAAACAGCCATCCACCATTACTCTCTGGCATCTCCCATTCAGCCACTGTTGAATCCATCTTGCTACTCCACGATTAATACACAACAATTGCATCTTCTTAACCAACCTTCCATGAGGAACCTTGTCAAAGGCCTTACTGAAGTCCATATAGACAACATCCACTGCTTTACCCTCATCAATTTCCCTAGTAACCTCTTCGAAAAATTCAAGATTAGTCAAGCATGACCTTCCAGGCACAAATCCATGTTGACTGTTCCTAATCAGACCCTGCTTATCCAGATAATTATATATATTATCTCTAAGGATCCTTTCCATTCATTCGCCCACCATTGACGTCAAACTAACAGGTCTATAATTGCTAGGTTTACTCTTAGAACCCTTTTTAAACAATGGAACACCATGCGCAGTTCGACAATCCTCCGGCACTTTTCCCGTTTCTAATGACATCTGAAATATTTCTGTCATAGCCCCTGCTATTTCTACACTAACTTCCCTCAATGTCCTAGGGAATATCCTGTCAGGACCTGGAGACTTATCCGTTTTCATATTTTTCAAAAGTGTCCGCACCTCCTTTTCTTTGAATCTCACAGTTTCCATTGCTACTCTGCTTGTTTCCCTTACCTCACATAATTCCATATCCTTCTCCTTCGTGAATACCGAAGAAAAGAAATTGTTCAATATCTCCCCCATCTCTTTTGGCTCTGCAGATAGCTGTCCACTCTGACTCTCTAATGGACCAATTTTATTCCTTGTTATCCTTTTGCTATTAATATAGCTGTAGAAACCCTTTGGATTTACTTTCACCTTACTTGCCAAAGCAACCTCATATCTTCTTTTAGCTTTTCTAATTTCTTTCTTAATATTCTTTTTACATCCTTTATACTCCTCAAGCACCTCATTTACTCCATGCTGCCTATAATTGTTGTAGATCTCTCTCTTTTTCCGAACCAAGTGTCCAATTTCCCTTGAAAACCATGGCTCTTTCCATTTTTTACTATTTCCTTTCAACCGAACAGGGACATAAAGATTCTGTACTCTTAAAATGTCACCCTTAAATGTCCTCCAATTTTCTTCTACATCCTTCCCATAAAACAACATGTCCCAATTCACTCCTTTTAAATCCTTTCGCATCTCCTCAAAGTTAGCCTTTCTCCAAACAAAAATCTCAACCCTAGGTCCAGTTCTGACCCTCTCCATAATTATATTGAAACTAATGGTATTGTGATCACTGGACCCGAAGTGCTCCCCGACGCATACCCCCGCCACCTGCCCTGTCTCATTTCCTAACAGGAGGTCCAGCACTGTCCCTTCTCTAGTAGGTACCTCTATGTATTGCTGCAAAAAACTATCTTGCACACATTTTACAAACTCCAAACCATCCAGCCCTTTTACAGAATGTGTTTCCCAGTCTATGTGTGGAAAATTGAAATCTCCCACAATCACTACCTTG